>VZQC01004506.1:444236-454236 GCA_009823505.1 Rhizomys pruinosus
GCATGCCTTTAATCCTAGCACTCGGGAGGCAGAGGCAGGTGGATCTTTGTGAGTTCAAGGCCAGCCTAGTCTACAGAGTGAGTTCCAGGACAGCTGGAGCTACAGAAAGACCCTGTCTCAAAAAGACAAAAAAAAAATGTATAAATGTATTACTTGCATGTATTATATAAGTGCACCCGTGTTATGCAATGCCTGTGGAGGACAGAAGTTGGGGTCAGATCCCCTTGGAACTGGAGTTACAGATGTTGTTAGCTGCCATCTCGGTGTTGGGAATCAAACCCAAGTCCTTTATAAAAGCAGCCAGAGCTCTTAACCACTGAGCCATTTGTCCAGCCCCAGAAGTCCCCAGTCTTAAGGAACATCTCTGGAAACTGACATATGACACTTGTTTTTATGTCATTGCCACAAACTTCTGTGATTTGGATATAGAATGTTCCTGAGGTTCACAGGTTAAAAGTCTGTCCCGGGCTGGAGAGATGGCCTAGCGGTTAAGAGCGCCGACCTCTCTTACAGAGGACCCGGGTTCGATCCCCAGCACCCACATGGCGGCCGAGAACCGTCTGAAACTCCAATTCCAGGAGAACTCCAGTTCCAGGGGAATCCGACACCCTCTTCTGACCTCCACGGCATTGCACGACACGACACGGGGGCACAAACCTGCATGCAGACAGTACATTGATACACATACAGAAAAAAAAAAGTCTGTCCCCAGATTAGTGCTAATGGAAGGTAATGAAAACTTTAAGAGGTGGAGATATGGTTGGGGTGAGTGTTGGGTCCCTGGAAGGTGCCCTTGAAGGGGGTGGAAGACCCTGGCCCAGTCTTTTGCTTCCCTGAATGACGTGAATGGTTTTGATCTGCTACCACCACAAGCCCCAAAGCACCAGAGCCAGTCATGCACTAAAGCATACAAATCTGTGCACCCAAACAAGCTTTTCCTCTTTATAAGCTCTTTGTCATAGTGACACAAGGCTGACTAACACATACACTCACGGGGTTAGTTCCAAGAAACCAGCCTCTACAGTGGAGAGTGGCAAATTGAAGGTAGGCTGGGATTCAATATCTGTAGAGGAGAAAGGAAGCAGGGGGGTTAGCAGGGAGGCTCAGAAACCACAGCTCACTCCACAGGGCCCGGCAGAATTGACTCCCATCTGAACAAGGGAGACATATTTTTATACTGTCACACCAGCCTGTTGTACGCATAGCCTTGGGTGGAGTACTTCTTAAGCTGAAACAATTGCTGGCCCAAGGAGCTTCAATTGAAACTGTCAACATTGTTTACTACAGCCCCATTTTACAAACAAGGAAGCTGAGATACCTGTAGATTAAATAACCTTCCTAATATGACTGAGCTGGCAAATGGGTTTATCTGTCATCTACTGCTGCGTTACTGCATAGCACGAATCCATAAAACTTCTAAATACAGGAAACATTTACTTCTGCATGTAAGTTGGCTGATTTCAGCTGGGGGTCAGGCTTGTGTGGTTGTGGGTCACTTTCACTCTGCCTGGTCTGGAAAGGTCTCAGCTAGGAGAATAAGGTTCATGTGCCCACCGTCCTTCCCCCTGAAGAAGATACTCCCAGCTCGTTTCTCATGATGGTGAGAAGATTTTGACAGAGAATGAAGATTCTTGATTTTATTTATTTCTTTTTTAAAATATTTATTTATTTATTTATTTATTTATTTATTTATTTATTGGTCTTTTCCAGACAGGGTCTCCCTGTAGCCCCAGCTGTCCTGACTCACCTTGTAGACCAGGCTGGCCTTGAACTCACAAAGATCCGCCTGTCTCTGCCCCCCGAGTGCTAGGATTAAAGGCGTGTGCCACCACGCCCGGCATATTTACTTATTTTTATGTGTATGAATGTGTCTGCATGTAGGTTTGTGTCATGCAATGCCACGCAGGTCAGAGGAGGGCGTCGGATTCCCCCAGAACTGGAGTTAAAGACAGCTCTCAGCCACCATGTGGGTGCTGGGAATCGAACCCGGGTCCTCCACAAGAGCAGTTGGCTCTCTTAACCGCTAGGTCATCTCTCCAGCCCCTATCTATTTCTTTTTTTAGAAGGGGATCTCACTATACAGCCCAGGCAGACCTCAAGCTGGTGATCTTCCTGCCTCAGCCTGCCAAGCGCTGACACTATAAGCTTAGGCTACCACACTGGCTGGCCACTCAACAGCTTTCTGATCTCAGCACTGGAGCAGTACATTGCCATTCCTCCTACCATCTATGGTCCGAGAAAACCACAGCTCAAACCAGAGTTGGTGTGGGAGGATGCTACTAAGTGGTGTATACTGTCGTAAAAGACAGGGAGCATCTTCCAGAGTGATGGAACTGGAATGCGTACCCCAAAGACTTGATTGTTCACTAAAACATCATCTTTTTTTTAATTTTTATTTTTGTATGTGTACGAATGTACTGTCTGCATGTAGGTTTGTGCACCCGTGTCGCGCAATGCCGCGGAGGTCAGAAGAGGGTGTCAGATTCCCCTGGAACTGGAGTTCTCCTGGAATTGGAGTTACAGACGGTTCTTAGCCACCATGTGGGTGCTGGGGATCGAACCCGGGTCCTCTGCAAGAGCAATCGGTGCTCTTAACCACTAGGCTATCTCTCCAGCCCCTAAAACATCGTCTTTTAAGGGTTTTGTTTAATACATCTGAAAAGAATGCGTATACAAAGAACTGAGACATGAGGAAGCATTGAAACCGACAAACAAAATAATCTGATAAAATCCCTAGTAACACTTATGAAGAGTGCTAAGACTCTTGCCATGATTTTTATTGAACAAGAGCTTCAGCCAGGTGCTCAACGGCTCCTCATTTGCATGGGGGGGGAGGGGCTCGCCCCGCCTGGGGCCCATGTGGGTATCCCCACCTTCACATGTCTCTAGCTTCTTAGTGAAGCAGGTCTACAACCTCTTCGCCCGACAGAGCATGGCAATCGTCCACAGGAATCTGTCTTCTAGTGCCACCCACAAAGGAAGCCTGGTGCCAGGTCTCCAGCTGGGATCTAGGAACACCACACGGTGTGCTGCAAATCTATGCCAAGCATATAAGAAAATGACTGACAGGGCTGGGCGTGGTGGCACACGCCTTTAATCCCAGCACTCCGGAGGCAGAGGCAGGCGGATCTCCATGAGTTCAAGGCCAGCCTGGTCTACAGAGTGAGCTCCAGGTCAGCTGGGACTAAAGGGAGACTCTGTCTCAATAATACAAAAAGAAAGAGAGAGAGAGAGAGAGAGAGAGAGAGAGAGAGAGAGAGAGAGAGAAAATGACTGACAGGAGCAAAATAAAACTTTTTAAAAATTAGGAACACAACCCATTTTTATTTTATTTATTTATTTTATGTGTATGAATATGCTGTCTGCATGTAAGCTTGTGCACCCGTGTCATGCAACGCCTCGGAGGTCAGAAGAGGGTGTCGGATTACCCTGGAACTGGAGTTAAAGACGGTTCTCAGCCGCCATGTGGGTGCTGGGGATCGAACCCAGGTCCTCCACAAGAGCAGTTGGCGCTCTTAACCGCTAGGCCATCTCTCCAGCCCATTGGTATTTTTTTTTAAGGTGTAATACTTTTCATTTATCAGTGAAAGAAGTTAGACATTATACCCTCCCTCCAAAAAACAAAACAAAAACAAAATCAACAAATGGCAAACAAATATCCTTGAAAGTCACAGTCATATGAGTGCATCCTAGAAAGAAGAGGGGCAGGGCAGCTTCCACCCACCTTCATGGGCTTCATCAAAGACTGGATCCACTCAAGGGTGGAGAGAAAACGCAACTTTCAAAAAGGAGTATGTTATTAAATGAGGCATGTCTATACTCCTTCCTAAGAGCACCAGGTAAGGAACATTTTCTTTTCTTTTCTTTTCTTTTTTTTTTTATTTTTTTTTTGGTTTTTTGAGACAGGGTCTCCCTTTAGACCCAACTGTGCTGGAACTCACTCTGTAGACCAGGCTGGCCTTGAATTCACAGAGATCCTCCTGCCTCTGCCTCCCAAGTGCTGGGATTAAAGGTGTGCGCCACCACGCCCGGCAGCAGGAACATTTTCTTAACTAGATCTAGGAAGTGCAATGTGGGAGTGATCTGTCCTTCTCCCCTAAGGGCTGTCCACTGGAAACAAATTTAAAAAACAAGACTAAAATACAACCCCAACACACTTCTCTCCTCCCCAAAAAAAGAAGGGGGAAAACCACTAGGCCACCCCAGATTACTCTCTAAAGTGGAACCGGGAGCAGCTATGACAATTGGAATTAGCTGTTACAGAGTTGTCACAAGCACACCTTGCTTTGAAACAAAACTTTTTTTCTCTTTTCTTTTTTTTTGAAACAAGAAAATAAAAACTAGTACTCATCACTTTTCAGACACTACACAATTATTCAAAATTAACTAGTACTTGGGGCTGGAGAGATGGCTCTTACAGAGGACCCGGGTTTGATTCCCAGCACCCACAAGGCAGCTAAGAACTGTCTTTAACTCCAGTTCCAGGGGAATCCAACGCCCTCTTCTGACCTCTGCTGCATTGCACGACACGGGTGCACCAGCCTACATGCAGACAGTATACTCATACAAACACACACACACATACACACACACACACACACACACACACACACACACAAAATTAACTAGTACTGGGAAGGCAGAGGCCATACCAACCGGCCTTATCTCACAGAAGGAGGTGAGTAGTGAGTAGCTTGTGGGGGTGGGTAGGTGCAGAGTATTTGTCATTATTGCAGAAACAAATTTTAATTTTTAATCTTAGTTTGATTTAAACATTACTTTTAGTATGACGACAGCACCAGCTGGCAGAAAAGGCTCTGGAGAGGCGTTCATAGCAGCACACACCTGCTGCATCAAACACATTCTTCAGGCCTTCCTGTGTGAGGGCAGAACACTCCGCACACTTGACAGCCTTCAGATCACGGGCCAGCTTTTCAGCAGTCTCTGGAGTGGAGTGATAGGCTTCCGTTTGTTCTTGCCAAGTTTCTCAATAGCAGACGAATCATCTCCGAGATCAATTTGGGTCCCAACAAGCAAGAAAGGAGTCTTTGGACAGTGGTGAGTTATCTCAGGCACCCACTTTTCTTTCACAAATGAGGATGGTGAGACCACTGAAAAACATACTAGAATACACCTGTTTGTGGATAACTTAGTGGTCGTAGTCGGTCTTAATCCTCTTGCCCTGCAGTATTAAAAAGTCCAAGAGTATATGGTTCTGCCGGGTGTGGTGGTGCACGCCTTTAATCCTAGCACTTGGGAGGCAGAGGCAGGCGGATCTTTGTGAGTTCAAGGCCAGCCTGGTATACGGAGTGAGTTCCAGGACAGCTGGGACTACAGGGAGACCCTGTCTCAAAAAAAAAAAAAAAAAAAAAAAAAAAAAAACAAATTAAAAAAAAAAAAAAAAAAAAAAAAAAAAAAAAAAAAAAGAGTATATGGTTCTCCACCAATCATAACTATGCATAGTTGTCAAAAACGGTTGGTACATATTCGGATGGGAATTTGTTTGTTGTGTAGGACATCAGGAGACATGTTTTACCAACAGCACCATTGCCCACAACGACACATTTAATTGTCTGCATTTTGGAAATAGTTCTGTGTCCACTTTAAATATTTCAGTGTCCTTAGCTTCTCTGCCGGGCATTGTCAGCACTCTAAAACATCATTTTACCAGGTATGGTGGTGCAAGCCTTTAATCCCAGCACTGGAGAGACAGAGACAGGTGGGTCTCTGTGAATTAAAGGCCAGCCTGGTCTACATAGTGAGTTCTAGGCCAGCTGTAGCCAAAAGGAAACCCTGTCCCAAAAAGACCTTAAAAAAAATCATCCTAACCAGGCATGGTGGTGCATCCCTTTAATCCTAGCACTTGGGAGGCAGAGGCAGGCAGATCTCTGAGAGTTCAAGGCCAGCCTGGTCTACATAGGGAGTTCCAGGACAGCCAGAGCTACAGGAGACCCTGCCTCAAAAAGAACAACAAAAAAATCATCCTATGTATCTCTGGCTGGCTTGGAACTCATTACGTAGTCCAGGTTGATTTCAGTTTGGGTTCTCTGAGTCTCACAATGTATCCGTTGTATGTCGCCATGCCTGGTTTATGTGGTACTAGGAATGGAATCCAGAGCTTCACACTCTATCAACTGAGCTGGCCTCAACTGGTGGAGATCTTGCTTTATCTCCAGAGCTCTAGGATCACACATAGAGCCTGTTCATTTTCTGAAGAATAGCAGGTAGGGATGAGAAAAATTTGAATTCAAATCCTGGCTTTTCCTTGTTAACTCTGTGACTTTTCCAAGCCTGTTTCCTCTTGTTATTGGACAATAATACCTACCTCATGGGATTATGGGTTCTAGCCAGGCAAGGTAGTGCTTGCCTTTATTTTTTTTTAATTTTATTTATTTCTGTATGTGTATGAATATACTGTCTGCATGCAGGTGTGTGCACCCTTGTCATGCAATGCCACGGAGGTCAGAAGAGGGTGTCGGATTCTCCTGGAACTGAAGTTCTCCTGGAATTGGAGTTTCAGACGGTTCTTGGCTGCCATGTGGGTACTGGGGGTTGAACCCAGGCCCTCTGTAAGAGCGGTCGGCACTCTTAACCACTAGGCCATCTCTCCAGCCCCGCTTGCCTTGCCTTTAATCCCAGCACTCTGAAGGAAGAGGCAGAGAGGATCTTTGTGAATTTGAGGCTAGCCTCATTTACATAGTGAGTTCTAGGCTAGCCAGGGCTATATAGTGAAACCCTGTCTCAAAAAGAACAAAACAGAAAAAATATTGTGGGTTTTGTTTTGGGGTAGAATTGTTTCATTGTTCATTTGTTTTTGAGACAAGGTCTCAAGTAGCCAGGTTAGCCTTCAGCTCACTGTTTAGCCAAGGATGGCCCTGAATTTTTTATCTGCTTACCTCTACCTCCTGAGGGCTTGAGATTACACATATGTGCCACCAGGCCTGGTTTATGTGGTTCTGGGGATGCAACCCAAAGCTTCAGATTTACTAAGCAATCAAGCACTGTACCAACTGAGCTACATCCTTGGCCTATCACAAGTTTTTTGTGAGGATTATCTGAAATAAAACACATCCTTACATAGAGTAACCACTTTATTAAAAAATTGGCTGTTGTGGCCGGGCGTGGTGGCGCACACCTTTAATCCTAGCACTTGGGAGGCAGAGGCAGGCAGATCTTTGTGAGTTCAAGGCCAGCCTGGTCTATAGAGTGAGTTCCAGGACAGCTGGGGCTACAGGGAGACCCTGTCTCGAAAAGACCAAAAATAAATAAATAAATAAATAAATAATTGGCTGTTGTTATTATAATAATCTTCAAGTGTAGTTATCATAATTTGTTTTTTAATTTTTTTATTTTATTTTATTTTTTAAATTTTATTTATTTCTGTATGTGTATGAATGTACTAGCTGCATGCAAGTTTGTGCACCCGTGTCGTGCAATGCCACGGAGGTCAGAAGAAGGCGTTGGATTCCCCTGGAACTGGAGTTCTCCTGGAGTTGGAGTTTCAGACGGTTTTCGTCGGCCATGTGGGTGCTGGGGATTGAACCCGGGTCCTCTGTAAGAGCAGTAGGTGCTCTTAACCGCTAGGCTATCTCTCCAGCCCCTATAATTTTTGTTTTATATGTAAAGATGGAGATATAGACAAGTCAAGTCCACTTGGACCAAAAATCTATATGAAGTGTTTCCTGGACTAGAGGTAAAGCTCAGTAAGTGTTTTATATGCACAAGGCCCTGGCTTAAAACCCTGGCACCGGGGCTGGAGAGATAGCCTAGCGGTTGAGAGCGCCGACCGTTCTTGCAGAGGACCCGGGTTTGATCCCCAGCACCCACATGGCGGCCAAGAACCGTCTGAAACTCCAATTCCAGAGAACTCCAGCTCCAGGGATCCAACACCCTCTCTGACCTCGGCGGCATTTCACGACACGGGTGCACAAACTTGCATGCGCAGTAAATTCATACACATACAAAAAAAAAAAAAAAAAGACGCAACCGACTGCTCTTGCAGAGGACCCGGTCAACACACACGGTGCACAAACCTACATGCAGACAGTACATTCATACATGAAAAAAATAATTAATTAATTAATTAATTAAAAAAAAAGATTTTTTTTTTTTTTTTTTTGAGATCTCCTGAGCCCAGCGTCGGGCTGAAGATCCCCACCCCCCAACGGATATTCCGAAGAAGGATCTGAAGGAGGGCAAGCAAAGACGCCTTCAACACAGTGAGAGGCATTCAGGACTCACAATTGGAAATACAGGCAAGGAGAAGCCACATATAGGCCAGGATCACGAAGAAGAAAGTGACATCTGGAAAGGGGCAGGATAATCCCACGCAAGCGTTACTAACCCTATGGATGACACCTGCAGTGGGATCCCCCCGCGGCCGGGGAGGCCCCAGACCAGACAAGCAAAACACAAGTTGGGAACATACTTAAAGAACTACAAAATCATAAAGAACAAGTTAAAGACTAAGAAAAGAGAATGAGGACCGAGAGAGAGAGAATGACAAACTCCGGAAGGAAGATAGAACACTGAAAAGATCCCATGCTGAAAAGAAAAAGAAACCAACCAGCAAACAAAAGAGCCTACAAAACGAGATCGAGAAGCTAACCAAAAAGAAATAGAAACACTGAAAAAATCAGAAGAGGGAAATGAAAAAGGAAATCAACAGCCTCATCCATTCAGAGGAAAGGAATGAAAAAAGCCTCAGAAGCAGAATGGAGGAAGCAGACAAAGAATAGGCAACCCTGGAAGACAACACAGACAACTAAAAACCTCAAGGAAAGATTATGAAAAATTTAAAAATACCAAAAATGGAACAACAGGAGCTTAGGGGCACTATGAAAGATCAAACCTCCGCTCATAGGAATAGAGGAGGAGAAGAATCCCAAGAGAAAGGTATTGACCAGATCTGCAACAGAATAAATAGATGAAAACCTTCCCCAACTAAAAAAGGACAAATCAATACCATACAAGAAGCACATAGAACTAACTCCAAACAGACAAGATCGAAAAAGAATCTCCAAGCCACATCATAGTCAAAATGCTGGACACCCAAAACAAAAGAGAAAATTCTTCAAGCGACAAGAGAAAAAAGAAACCAACAAGTGACCATAAGGGAAACCCATCAGAATAACAACGACTTCTCACAGCAAACGATGAAGGCAAGAAGAACCTGGAGCAAAGCATTCCCAGTGTTGAGGGACAATGGATGCGAGCCCAGGTTACTATACCCAGCAAAAATGTCAATCATAGTGGAGGAGAGAGGAAAATCTTCCATGACAAAAACACCTTGAAATAATACATTTCCGGAAAACCAACCCGTCAGAGAATACTTGAAGCATACAAAGAGCAGAAGAAAAGTAGCAGTGGAGCATCCAACCCCAGGCAACTAGAGGAGAAATCATAAAAGCATAACCACAGAAATAGAAACCTAAATCAAAACCGCAGATGGATATAAGGCAAAAGGAAGCAACACAAACCTATCAGTCATAACCTTAAATATTAATGGAACTAGATTCCCCAATTAAAAGACTTAGACTGGGAGAATGGATATGGATTAGGAAACAGATCCATCAATAGCTGTCTGCAAGAAACACATCTTACCGATAAACCTTCAAGGACAGGCCACCACCTTAAAGTGAAGGGATGGAAAAAAATATTCCAAGCAAATGGTAACAAAGAAAGCAGGTGTTGCTATTTTAAATATCGGATAAAATAAGACTTCAAAGTAAAAGAATCAGAAGAGACAAAGAAGGCCCATTACTGTTTCATCAAAGGAACAATCCACCAAGAAGTTTTCACAGTTATGAATATATATGCCCAAATTCTGGTGCACCAAACTTTATAAAGAAACAATTTCTCCAGGAACCTACAAGTCACAGACTGATCCCAGCACACTAGTAATGGGAGATTTCAATACCCCACTAGGAGTCCTTGGGATAGGTCAACAGGACAAAAAATAAACAGAGAGACTACTGAACTGAACGATATGATACACCAA
>VZQC01004506.1:459236-486963 GCA_009823505.1 Rhizomys pruinosus
GGGGGTGGATGGGACTTT
Organism: Rhizomys pruinosus; assembly: GCA_009823505.1. NCBI lineage: Eukaryota > Metazoa > Chordata > Mammalia > Rodentia > Spalacidae > Rhizomys > Rhizomys pruinosus. The sequence continues at coordinate 459,255 of VZQC01004506.1, forward strand.
ATTGTTTTGTTTTTTTTATATTTTTTCAGGTTTTTAATTTTTTTTTAATTTTTTTAATTAATTTTATTTATTTCTGTATGTGTATGAATGTACTGTCTGTATGCAAGTCTGTGCACCCGTGTCATGCAATGCCGTGGAGGTCAGAAGATGGTCTTGGATTCCCCTGGAACTGGAGTTCTCCTGGAATTGGAGTTTCAGACGGTTCTCGGCCGCCATGTGGGTGCTGGGGATCAAACCCGGGTCCTCTGCAAGAGCGGTCGGCGCTCTTAACCGCTAGGCCATCTCTCCAGCCCCGGTTTTTAATTTTTTTTTTTTTTAATGTGTATGAGTGTTTTCTCTGTGTGTATCTAAATGCACCATGTGCATGCAGTGGCCATAGAGCCCAGAAGAGGGCGTCAGAATCCTGTGGAACTACAGTTATAGGTGGCTGTTGTTAGCTACCAGATGGGTACTGGGAATTGAAACCAGGTCTTCTGCAAGAGCAGCTAGTGCTCTTAGCAGCTAAGTCAACTCCGTAGTCTGTTTTTGTTTTTTGAGACAGGCTGTCCAGCCCAGGGTCACCTTGAATTCAGTGCCGAGGGTGACCTTGAACTGATGATTGTCCCACTCAAGTGCTGGAATTATAGGTATTCGCCACACCTTGCTTTTGGTTTTTAGACAGACTTCCATTCTGCTGCCCAGCCGGCAGGCTAGCCTGGAACTCCGGGACTCAAGCCACCTTAGTCTTCGGCAGGTGCACCACTTCACCTGGCTCTGTGTACTCTAAAACCAACAAACCAGTGTATGTATGAACAAGAACTGTGCGGGAGGAACATGAGGGCAGATGGAAAGGACACCACAGCCTTAGAGCAGAGGCCAGATCAATGGAGCAAGCTAAGAGGAACACCTGTTCTACATGTTCAACCATTCTCCTCTTGGGAGTCTGGGTCAGATCCAGTGCCCACACAAGCACCTTGTTAGATGCGGGGATTGAATCACAGCGTTTCCCATCCTGTCTCTGTGACCTCAGTCAGGTCAGTTCATGTCTGAGACTCAGTCCAGCATCTACCAAATAGTATTAGTATAATGCCACTAGAGCTCGCTTTACTAAGGTGTGGTGAGGAGACAATGGGTCAGTCTCTTCTGATACTCAGCCACAGTTCAAGCAGCCCTGCCTCAGGCCTTGTTGCCTGCCTATATCAACCCCACCTAGTACTTAGTCTCTGAAGGAAGATGCAAGAACCCAGAGTATCTGAGTTTGCTAAAATTACAGTTTAATTAGAGGAAAGGAGGTTCTGGTAAGAGATTCCCCAGAGCATGAGGGCGTTAAACTTAAGCTGGAGGTATGCAGGTCAGACTAGAAGAACTTCTTGAAAGTAAGGGTTGTCAGATTCAATTAGCAATAATGATTTAGGGATATTGTGCTGAAGTCTATGAGGACGATATCTGCCAGTGTTCTTGGGCTTACACAGTGTGGTATAATAAATGAAATGAGCCAGGATAGTCAGCCTCCCTGGAAAGTAGGCCTTGAAATACACATCCCATGAGCAAGGGTTGTCACCCTGGACTAAATGACAAGGGCTACAGAGTGAACAGAAGTTAGCCTTGGTTGAAGGAAGTCCAGGGAGTGCTGTCCTGGCTTTGAAAACCTTTGCAGGGATCAACTCATTCTTTAAAAAAAAAAAATTATGTGGCCAATCGTAGGGACCCAGCACTAGGGAGGCAGAGCTCTTTGAGTTCAAGGCCAGCCTGGTCAACATAGCAAGTTCCCAGCCAGCTGGGGCTACAGGTTGACCCTATCTCAAAAAAGACCAAAAAAAATTATGTGTATATGTTTGTGTCTGAGTATGGGTATGTACATGTGTGTCCAAACACCCAAAGAAGCCAGAAGAGGGTGTTGGATTCCCTGGAGTTGGAGCTACAGGTGGTTGTGAGTCATCCTATGTGGGTGCTGGGAACCAAATTCAAGTCCTCTACAAGAGCAGCATACATTCTTTTTTTTATTTTTTAATTTTTTAAATATTTTTTTAATTTAATTAATTAATTTATTTATTTGTATGAATGTATTGTCTGCATGCAGGTCTGTGCACCCGTGTTGTGCAATGCCGCGGAGGTCAGAAGAGGGTGTCAGATTCCCCTGGAACTGGAGTTCTCCTGGAATTGGAGTTACAGATGGTTCTCAGCGGCCATGTGGGTGCTGGGGATCGAACCCAGGTCCTCTGCAAGAGCAGTCGGCGCTCTTAACCGCTAGGCCATCTCTCCAGCCCGCAACATACATTCTTAACCACTGAGCCAACTCTCTAGCTCCCAACCCAGTCTTAAACTGGCACTGGCATGGGCTTTGGTGTCACCCAGAGGCCACAGAAATATCAGAGACCCAGAGCCCACACAGCAAAACACTTGGAGGAAGGAGCTTGAAGTGGGCAATGCACAAGGATCCCACGCATGGATCAGAACCACAGAGCCAGGCCATGTGGATCCAAAAGGTCAGGCTTAGGGCTTGCCACTCCTATTCCTCAAAACCAAAGCAAACCTAATAGCATTTCCAGGGGACACCACTAAGGCCAACCATAAGTGCCAGGTTGCAATGGGGCTGAGAGATGGCTGAGAACCAAGACACCACTATTCATATGTTCTTTCACTTCTGAGGGCACTCATTGCCTGGATGAAGGAACAGGAGAGCATTCCACAGGTGAAGGGCTTGCTATTTTCTCCCGAGCTTCACCTGCTAGAGACCTGCTGGGATCCTGAAACCCAGGCAAAAATCCCCAACCCTCCGGGGCTGCAGGTCACAAGCAGGAGAGGGCTCAGTGAGAAAACAGGCTTGGACATCAGACACCCAAGGTCTGCCCTGGGGAAGTCCCACGGCCACCCTGCCTTTGAGGTCTCCTTGTTCCTCTTCTCACTTCCCCCATCACCTTGAGCCACAGCAAGGACCTCTGGTTCTCCAGAGTGTGCCTAGGTGTTTAGATACGCTAACATCTCTCAAAGCAAAGGAGCCTTTTCTCCCCAAAGAAAGACATGGTTAAGCCATTTAGCTTCTCTCCTGATGACCCACCCACACCCACAAAACCCTGCTTAACCCAGCATTCTAGAAAAACACTGCCAACCTGAACTGGCCTGGAAGGTAAAATTCATGAGGTGTGTTAGGAAGCTTTAGAAGGCATATAATGGAGCTCCTAGGGCCGGTAAGATGGCTAAGGAGGTAGAGATGCCAACTGCCATCGCTGAGGATCTGAGTTCAATTCCCAGGACCCACATGGTAGATGGAGAGGAACAACTCCCGAAAACTGTCCTCTGGCCTCCACATGAACACTGTGACACTCGCAGGTACACAAACACACATACACATCCACTAAATAAATAATTTAAAAACATTTTTATCTTTGTGAGTTCAAGGCCAGCCTACAGAGTGAGTTCCAGGACAGCTGGGGCTACAGGGAGACCCTGTCTTGAAAAGACAAAAAAAAATTTTTTTAAAGAAAAACTATTGATATTGACACATGCAAGCATTTGGATAGGACTGAAGGGAATTATAGAAAATAAAAATGTAAAACTTTTTTTTTTTGAAACAAGGTCTCCTTGTAGTCCTGGCTAGTCTTGAGTTTGCTATGTAGACGAGGCTGACCTCAATCTCATAGAGATCTGCCTGCCTCTGCCTCCCACGTGCTGGGATTAAAAATGTAAACTACCATGCTAGGCTCGTGTATTTGTGCGCGAGCACGCCATGTATGTGTTGGCGCCCTGGGAGGCCAGAAGATGGTACTGGATTTCCTGGAGCTGGAGTTACAGGTGGTTGTGAGCCACCTGATGTGGGTGTTGGGAACCAAACTTGGGTCCTCTGAATAGCAGTCAAAGGCTCTAAATTCTTCAGCCATCAATCTAGTCCCAGAAAAAATAAATTAAAAAAAAAAAAAACTTAAGAAACTGCTAAAAGGGGCTGGAGAGCTGGCCTAGCGGTTAAGAGCGCCTCTGTAAGACTGCTCTTACAGAGGACCCGGGTTCGATCCCCAGCACCCACATGGCGGCTGAGGAACGTCCCTGAAAACACTACCCAATTCATGGCGAGAACATCCAGTTCCAGGGGAATCCAACACCCGCTCTTCCAGGGGAGACCCCAACACCACTTCTCCTCTCGACCCGCGGCATTGCAAGACACCGGTGGCACAGACCGTGCAATGCAACATACAATTCATACACATACAGAATAAAATAAATTTTTTAAAAATTAAAAAAAAAAAAAGGAAAAAAAACTGCAAAGGTAAGAGTAAACCACAAATGACAAAGTGCAATTATTGGAAAACTCTAGCTCTCTAAAACCCAGGCAGGAATAGAGAGGTGGCAGTGTGGGGAAGCACCCTCCAGACTGAATGGGCTGGATCCTCCAGCACTTCTGTCAGTTAAGTCAACTCACCAAATGCTGAGGCCGGGCTTGTACCAGATTTATGCGAGTGGTTATCTCTGCCTCCAGGACATCTAGGGAAGGGCCAGGATCTCCATGCAAATAGCTACAGTATCAGACAGAACAAGACAAGAGCACGGCCTTGAAAGAAACACTGTAGCCAGTGCAGGTGCCAACAAGGAGGGAGGAAGTGCCAGTCATGAGAAGGATTTGGAGGAGATGGAAGTGGAATAGCCTTGGCTCTGTGTGACTTGTCATGCCTTTCGTCTCAGCACTCAGGAGGCAGACACAGGTGGATCAGTGCAAGTTCGAGGCAAGCTTGGTCTACATAGTGAGTACCAGGACAGCCATGGATGCATAGTAAGATCTTGTCTCACAAAAATAAAAAAAAAAAAAAAAAAAGCATAAATCAAGAAAAGCGTATCCAATTCAAGGAACCTGACACACACGGGAGAAGCAGGTAAAAGTGAAAAATTATCACTGGGGTCCAGTGTGGGCTGCTGGGAAAAAGAGCGTTTGCCCTCCCAAGTTACTACTCAGAGATAGTGAGCCATCAATCCAGACTCTCCAGAGTCTTTAGGAAGCCGGACCTCTCCATATTTTGTTTGTTTAGAGACAAGTCTTATGTCCCTCATTCACTGTGTAGGCAAGGAGCAACTTGGTTCCCTCTTTCCACCATGACGGTACTGGGGATGGAACTCAGGTTATCAGGCTTGCAAGTAAGTCCCGTTACCCACTGAAGCATCTCTCTACTTATTTTTAAATTATTTTTATTATTGCCATTATTGTTAATTGGGGTGTAGGTATGTGTATGTGTGGGTGCATGCATGCCACAGGGCCAGTGTGGGACGTTAGAGGACAGTTCGGAGTTGGTTCTTTCCTTCTACTGTGTGAGTCCTGAGGATCCAACTCAGGTTGTCAGGCTTGGCAGTGAGCACATCATTTACCCTCTGAACCACCTCACTATTCCCTGTCTGCTTGTTCCTGGCCAGGGTCTCCCAATCCTAGTCAAGTCAAGCTCATGAATGCTCCCACTTCAGACTCCTGAGTAACTGGAACCACACTCAGCTCCAGGATTCTTTTTCTTCTTCTCTTTTCTTTTCTTTTCAGGATTCTTTTTCTTCTCTTTTCTTTCTTTTCTTTTCAGGATTCTTTTTCTTCTTCTCTTTTCTTTTCTTTTTTCTTTTCTTTTCTTTTCTTTGACACAGGATCTCCCTGTAGCCCCAGCTGGCCTGGAATTCATTGTGTAGATCAGGCTGGCCTCAATCTCTGAGATCCACCTGCCTCTGCCTCTCAAGTGCTGGGACTTAAAGGTATGTGCCACCACAGCCAACCAGATGTTTTTTTTCCTTAATCATGCCCTTCCACATCTCTGTGTCTTTGGTCGCACCATTTCTTTAAATTCCAGAAATGCTCACCCCCCCCCCACCAAGTACACGGCACTCAACTCATCCCCATGGTCCCACCACAAAGTCCACTTCTTCCAGGAAGCCTTCCTTGCCTCCCCTACAGTGACTGCTCCTTCTATTTGTGCTCATGGTACCTGGTTCATGACTGCTATGGCTACGTTACGTATCAGTGTTGTTTGCCCATCAGTCTGCTCGTAAGTCTGTAATTCCCCTTGAGCCTGAGATTCTCTCTCACTTATCTCTAGATTTCTTGTACCAAGCACAGGTGAACAAGTAGAAGGAAGGCAGGGAGAAGAAAAAGAGGCTCCAGTTCTGTTTTTTTGTTGTTTTGTTTTTGTTTTTGTTTTTTTGAGACAGGGTCTCCCTTTAGTCCCAGCTGTCCTGGAGCTCGCTCTATAGACCAGGCTGGCCCTGAACTCACAGAGATCCGCCTGCCTCTACCTCCCGAGTGCTGGAATTAAAGGCGTGAGCCACCACTCTTAGCCGCCATGTGGATGCTGGGAATCAAACCCGAGTCCTCTGCTAGAGCAGTCAGTGCTCGTAACCACTGAGCAATCTCTCCAGTGCCCCTAGCTCTGTTCTAAGGCACCAGCAGGTAGGTGGACCTGGTGGCATGGCCTCCTAGTTCACATCTACCTCTTATGACAGTGCCTGCTAACCAAGTCTTCAGCCTCTCCCCCACCTTTAGCAGGGAAGTCATAATCTCCCTGGCTGCTGGTAATTTCTAGCGCGTCATTAACTCTGATGGCCCGTCTCTTCCCAGAGGTGTGGGCTGAATAGGACTCAAGGCTCAAGCACATCTTCCAGACCTTCCTGCCTGGCAAGGTCCTATGCCAACCTCCCAAAAGCCACACACATACACCAAGCCCAAAAAGCTACCTTCAGGACGGAGCCATGTGATTCTCTGAGTTCTGATTCTAGAAAGAATCAGATGCCTTCCCATCAGCCATGGGGTCAAGCTAGGGGCTTGATTAAGAGAATCTTGTCTAGCGAAGAAGCTGCGGTGTGGAGAAGGGACAGGGTCCACTCTAAAGGTGCAAAGAAATTCTAGATATTCAAGGAAAAAACACAAGTACCCAGGAGATCCCCTTTGCTCAGCCTTGAAGACGGCCAAGCTTCCAACCTCCCTCAGCTTCCCAAGCTATGTTCCCCTCTCAGCCTGGCCCTGTGGAGTCTGCCCTACACAGCACAGAACAGCTTGTGGGAAGAGGAGGTTGTACAAAGGACAGTCAGACAGGGCCAGAATGAGAAGAATGGAGCAAGAATGGCCCACACACCTGCGGCTGGCCACACCCCCGCCTTTAGACTGCAGCTGCATCTGGGAACCTCTCCTCCCAGGGAGGCTGAAGACAGGCCCTGGGGCACTGGTAGGTGGAGGTGGGACCTCAGCCTTGGGGGAAGTGAAAGGGTTAACTCTCTCTGGGTTTGCGCACAGTCCTCGCTAGTTCACCCCAGGGCGCTATAAGTCCAGGCTTGTCTCTGAAGCCTTCTCAATTTCAATTTCCCTCTGACTCCAGCTTGCACCTCATCTGGGAGACAGTGGGAGGAAAAGCCAGGAGCTCTTGGCACCAACTGTCTCTGGGGTGTCATTTAATACGTCCAGTAATCACCACCAACTGGTTCATTAATTCTTCTTCATGGCTACTCTTGTCATCCCTAGATAGCGTCTTTCTCCCTCCTCTTCCTCCTCTTCCTCCTCTTCTTTTCCTCCTCTTATTCTTCCTCTTCCTTCTTCGCCCCCTTCTCTCTCTCTCTCTCTAACACACAAACACACACACACACACACACACACACACACACACACACTGAATACTGGGAACAGGCAAACATAGGTTCTTGGCACCACGGCTCTTGTCCTATCCAAGCTCTTCCTGGGCAAAATGGCCCTTCAGATCAACTGGGAGCAGGGGGCAGGAGAGGGGCAAAGAAGCACCCCAATACCCCATTCAGAAAAAGAACACTGGGGGAGCAAATCTAAGGTTGGGGACGGGAACACAAATTAAAAAGCAAACACCACGAGAACGAGACATAGTTCTTCCTCCTGAGCGTGAAACCGGCTCTTAGTTTTGCTCTTTTGCAACTGCTGTTTGCCATTTTGATGATCCTTCTGCCCTTCCTTTGGGAGAGTCAGAGGGAGGGAGCAAAAATAAATAAATACATAAATAAATAAAAATTAAAAAGGTAAATAAAAAGCAAACAGGGCTGGAGAGATGGCCTAGCGGTTAAGAGCGCCGACCGCTCTTGCAGAGGACCCGGGTTCGATCCCCAGCACCCACATGGCGGCTGAGAACCGTCTGAAGCTCCAATTCCAGGAGAACTCCAGTTCCAGGGGAATCCAAGACCCTCTTCTGACCTCCGTGGCGTTGCACGACACGGGTGCACAGACTTGCATGCAGACAGTACATTCATACACATACAGAAATAAATAAAAAAAAATAAAAATAAAAATAAAAAAAAAAAAAGCAAACAAATGGGGGCTGGAGAGATGGCTCAGAGGTTAAGAGCACCGACTGCTCTTGCAGAGGACCAGGGTTCGATTCCCAGCACCCACATGGAGGCTAAGACTCCAGTTCCAGGGGAATCTGACACCCTCTTCTGGCCTCCTCTGCATTGCATGACACAGGTGCACTAAACTACATGCAGACAGTACACTCATACACATAAAAAAAAAGCAAAAAAATTAAATTAAAAAATAAAATAAAATAATTTTAAAAAAGAAAAAAGAAAATAAATTAAAAAAAAAACAATGGTGAAGCTGTCTATTCAGACCAAGTAGAGCCAGTGAGTGAGAGTTAAAACATCTGATCATTTTTGTGCTTAATATGGGAGACCCTTTTCCCTGGTGACCCAGGGAGACCTCTGAACTGGTTTCATAAACTTCAGGATCCTCTATGATGAAAGAGGAGCATTGGTCACAGTCTATCTGTTAGCCAGAGGGGAATCCTAAAGACTTGCGCACTACAAGGTCTTCAGCTTTGAGACTGCATACCCATAGGACACCTCTGCTGTCAAATACCCAGTGTTGGGGCGGTTCGATTCCCCAGCACCCGCGTGGCGGCTGAGAACCGTCTTTAACTCCAGTTCCATGGGAATCTTGACACCCTCTTCTGACCTCCGCAGCATTGCACCACATGGCTGCACAAACCTACATGCAGACAGTACATTCATACATACACACACACACACACACACACACACACACACACACACACGCACAAATACCCAGTGTTTCTCTCAGACCACACAGCATCACTTGCGAGTGTGAAAAGTCCCTTCACAGAATGCCGGGTCAGTGCCTCGCCTTCAGCAGTACAGGGCGGCTGCAGACGCCGTAGCCCCCAGGAAGGCTGGAGTGGCTCCTGTACGGGGTGTGGAGGGGTCTCCTAAGGGAGTCCCCTTCCACCTCAAGGCTTAGGTAATGGGACAAGTGCTGAGTCTGGGCTCAGCCTGACCCCTGCACCAACTGCAAAGTCCACAGAACCTTCCACCCGGTTGTCAGGGCAGGCCAGCCGGCCACTGGAGATAAGGGCCACACTTTGGACTCCGTGGCCAGAGGACAGCGAGTGTGCAGGGGATCCCTGGCCTCTGCCCTTTCTGTTGTCAGGGTGGCTCTTCTACCTGGTTAACGGTCTAAGACAGGCAGGAGGAAGAAGAGGGGCCCAGCAGGGAGGAGCACCTGCCACAAGTCACGGGGCACCCTCTCCGCCTCCTCCCAGCAGCGCCCAACCTCTCATTTAGCCCTCATTACCCTGGCGCCTCGCAGGGGTCTGGCCGGGAAGGGAGGACTCGCGGGTGGCCCACGGTGGCGCGTGGTTCAGCCCTTCTGTCCCAGCCAGGCTGGTGACAGGTGCCTGGCTAGTTCAGGGGAGAAGGCAAAGTGGGAGGTGCACACCGCGAAGGGAGCGCTCCGGCCCGGGGTGCTGTCTGTGTCCGGAGCCAGGTTCGGTGTCCTCCCAGCCAGGGTGACCGTCGCGCTGCGCGGCCGGCGGGGGAGGGGGCGGTGCCCGTCTGCGCCCCGCCCCTTTGTCTCCACCTTCCCCTCCCTGCTCGGCCCCGCGCTGCCCGGTCCTGCGGGCCGCTCGGTCCCAGTCCCAGGCTGGGCAGCGGGGCTGCTATCGCAGAGGCTGTTGACAACGACCCGGAGCCCCGCCGGCCGGGCGGGGCAGCTAGGGAAGCTGGTGGCACCCGGACACCTGTGCGCACAGGTGAGCGCTGGACGGGCGGGGGCGCCGCGCGTAGGGCGCAGCGGGCTGGGAACCCGGTCGCCGGAGGAAAGGAGGCAGGCTAAGGGGGAGGGAGGAGAGCGGGGCCTGGAAAAGGATGGGAGCGAAGGCGATGGTGGGGAGGGTAAGGAGGAGGGGGAGGGAGGGCCATTAGCCGGGGGCTGCAGAAGTAACGAATGCCCTCTGGTCATAAATCGAGGAAGTCAGGGCAGGGCAGAGGAGGGGCCTCAGGCTCACCGGGTGGGAAACCAGACCCTTGCTGGGTTCTTAAGCCCACCTCCCCTTAAAGGGCCTCTCCCCTCCAAGGCCCTGCCTACTAGAAGGGGTGGGTCTTTCATCCAGGTTTAGGGAAGAGGGACGGAGTCCCAGGGCTCACAGCTCCCCAGTGGAGCCCTCAGAGGCTTGGCAGGACTAAACTTAGTGGGTGACCCAACGTGGTGCTTCTGCGGGCACCTGCCTGACGGCTGTCCCCACCTCGCCAGCTTGTGGGTGGCCAGGAAGGTTTAAGTAAGGGGTGTGCAGATTTTCCAGAAAATACATATTGTAGACTCCCTGGCCTACTGTGCTCCCAATGCAACTAGCAGAAGAGCATTACTAGCCGCGCAATCAGGGTGAACTTCGTGGGATTTTTCACTTTCCCCAAACATTCTTTTTCTTGTTACTTTTTTCAACTATTTTCAGATGTAAACATTGCCAAGCATGATGGAACATAGCTGTGATCACAGAATGCCAGACGTCCAGGCAGGGGAATCCAGGGTTGGAGGCCAATTTAGGCTGGTTATATTGTGAATTCCAGGCCAGCCTGGGCTACATAATGAGACCCTGTCTCATAAAAACAAAATCAAAACAGGAACAAAAATAAAAGTCATCCTTAGCCTGTAGTCTGTTCTCACATGAATGACCCACTTGATAGTCTCTAGCTAGCCCTCCCTCTCCCTATCCTGGGCTTCCCGAAAGTTTGGTCCAGACTACTACAGGAAAGGCGGCACGTATCTAGGTACATAAAGAGAATGACCCACTTGATAGTCTCTAGCTAGCTAGCCCTCCCTCTCCCTATCCTGGGCTTCCCGAAAATTTGGTCCAGACTACTACAGGAAAGGCGGCACGTATCTAGGTACATAAAGAAGCCTTACCAACTGGGAATATCCCGAGCTCCAGAGATTTTCTTTTTTTTTTTAATAAATCTTTTCTCTTTTTTTTCTAATCATTTTTTATTTCATATGTATGAGTGTTATGTCTGCCTATGTTTTAAGTGCACTCATGTTGTGCAATGCCTAAGGAGGACAGAAAAGGGTGTTAGATCCCCTGGAAATGGAGTTATAGACAGTTGTTAGCTGCCATGTGGGTGCTGCGATCTGAACCCGGGTCTTCTGTAAGAACAACCAGTGCTTTTTTTTTTTTTTTTTGGATTTTTGAGACAGGGTCTCCCTTTAATCCCAGCTGGCCTGGAGCTCGCTCTGTAGACCAGGCTGGCCTTAAACTCACAGAGCTCCACCAGCCTCTGCCTCCCGAGTGCTGGGATTAAAAGTGTGAGCCACTAAACCCTGCTCAACCAGTGCTCTTAACCACTGAGCCATCTCTCCAGCCCCGAGATTTTCTATGACCTTTGCTCCCAGCTATTCAAAAGAGTACAACATCCTCTCAGGGGGCGTGGTGACGCACGCCTTTAATCCCAACACTCATTGTGGCAGAGGCGGGTGGATCTCTGTGAGTTCAAGGCCAGCCTGGTCTACATAATGGATTCCAGATCAGGTGGGACTTCAGGGAGACCCTGTCTCAAAAAGACCAAAGAAAAAAGACTACCGCATCCTTTGAAGCCAGTGTGGGAACATTCCCCAAATTTGAGGCAGAAGATCCTCCCTAGTTCCCACCTGGACCTGGCCTACCCTGACCAAGTTATAGATAAGATACCCATACCTCTGATCACACCGTTGGCCCTCTTCTTCCCCCTCCATCTTCCTGCCCCCCCCCCACTTTTGTTCTCCAACATCTTGCTACCCTCTAATCCAGCCTGGCCTTTCTGTCTTACAGAAAAGGGATCCCTTTTTCCTGGATATTGGCGCTATGACTCTTTGGAGGTAATTCAAGAGAAGAGATGCAGACCTTTGGTCCTCCAAATGAGGGCCCACTTCAAGGCTTGGTCGCTTCTCGAATTGAGGCTTATGGAGGCCGTCATCGGGCTTCTGCCCAGAGCACTGTTGGGAGTCTCTATCCACGAGGAGGCCCTGTGTTGGTAAGTCCAGGCTATGCCCGGAACATGACCTGGGTGGAGCAGGAGGGAGGACATCCAGGCTTTGAAGTCTGTCCCCTTACAGTTTCATAGGCTGCTTCTTTCTATTCTTGTCCCTATCCCTCTGATTTCTGGGGCTGGGAGGGTGGGGGGTAGTGCCTGGGCCAGGATCCCAGGACTTTCACACCCAGCCCCAGAGAGTAATAGGGCAAGAGAGGCAGAGAGTCCCGAGAAGCCACGCCCACAGTTGTGGGGAAAGGCACCTCAGAGTCTGTACTTGGGAGGAGTTGGGAGGAGTCAAGCCCTGAGGAGCTGGGCTTCCCTCTGAGTGGGGACTGAAGAAGAGCAAAGGTTCAGAATATCCCCGTTCTCCCCACCCAGAAGTCGGGGAACTGCCTTGGTCCTTCCCGACTGCACCAGCCCGATCCAACCTCAAGCCTGGTGGAGGAAAGGGGTGTGGAAGACAGGCAGTCCCTCCCCTCTACTTCAAGAAGAAACATTCCAAATATGGCTGGGGGTATCCCTGCCTCCCTGGAGGATTCCGCCCCTGGAGATGGAGACTCTCCCAAGCAGAGGGCAGGAAAGGGACACGAGGAAGTATATGGGGTAATTCAGGCCAAGGCAGACAAGGAATGTGACCAGGCCTGCCCTGGGAGGAGACTTGTGGCTATGGCTTCAACCTCACGGAAAGACAGCCACTCCCGGTAGCACTGGACGCTGGCTGCAGCCCCCGGGAGGAGGCTGACCCTGGATGAATCTTATTCCCGTGGATGATGGAGGCTAACAGACCAGAGGGAAAGAAATCAGAATACAGTGGATATCATACACTGTCCCTGTGAGCCCCCTGCACAGAAGGGGCATATGTTTGTGTGGGCAGATGCTGGGTACCCACCACAGAGCTCAGGCATGTGTGTGCCTGTGTACCTGCTCTGCAGGAGGCTTCAGCTTCTACCCCCAGGCTCCCATGGAAGCCAAGCAGGCATGCCCCTGCCCAGCTCAACGCAGCCTCCCTGGCAGCAGCTCCTGTGACTCAGGGCAACAGTCAATAACTCACACCAAACTGGTCTGATGAGAGCAGTGAGCCAGCCCGACTTGCAGGAGTGAGGGATAATGTCCGGAGCCAAGGTCGAACCCCACTACCTCTCCAGTACTTCTGATACCCTGGGAACTTCCCCTGTCCCCTCCACCCTCAGGATCCCAGTCTCCGTCGCCTCCAGAACTATGTCCCCTTTGCCAAAGGATCTAGCCAGGGCCGAAGCCTGTCTCCTCTGATACTTCGAGAACCAGAGTCAGAGAAGAAGTTTGGACTATATTTAGGGATTGGCCCACCACACTCCCCCAAACTCAAGGTAAGGATTTCATCTAGTCCTGTCCCTTTGATCACGGTCCCATTTGTGTGTGTGTGTGAGTGTGTGTGTGTGTGTGTGTGTGTGTGTGTGAATGTATTGCCTGCATGTGTGTAAGTGCACCTGCGTCCTGCAGTGCCCATGGAGTCAAAAGAAGGTGTCAGATTCCCCTGGAACTGGAGTTATAGACAGTTGTTAGCTGCAGTGTGGGTGCTGGGAATAGAACCGGGGTCTTCTGCAAGAATAGTCAGTGCTCTTAACCATTGAACAGCCCCAGTTTTAATGGCCTTCTGAGACGGTGAAGCCCAGAGACTCTGGGACTGAGAGCTCTGCTAGGGAGCTGTCTGCAGGTCCCTCTAAGAAGTGAACCACATCTCTAGCCAAAGACCCTCTCAGAGAAAATTCTATACTTGGTCAATGTGTTGGGTTCCATGGCTGATTCAGAGAATTTTTTTTTTAATGGGTATGAGTTTATGCTTGCATGTAAGTAAGTGCACCCATGTCACTGTGAAGGGCAGAGGAGGGTGTCAGATCCCCTGGAACTAGAGTTATGAATGGTTGTTAGCCACCATGTGGGTGCTGGGATTTGATCCCAGGTTTTCTGCAAGAGCAGCCAGCAATCTTAACTGCTGAGCCATCTCTCCAGACCCCTGATTTAGAGAATTTTAAAAGATAATTTTTTTTTTTGGTCCTTTCAAGACAGGGTCTCCCTGTAGCCCCAGCTGTCCTGGAACTCGCTCTGTAGAACAGGCTGGCCTTGAACTCACAAAGATCCGCCTGCCTCTGCCTCCCAAGTGCTAGGATTAAAGGTGTGCGCCACCACGCCTGGCAAAATTTTTAAAAAAGCTTCCAGCTTTTGAAAATTACCAAGTAAGATGTGAGCTAAGGAGGCTCTGCCCATGCCAAAGTCTCCTCCATAACCCTTCACCCCAGCTGGGAGCCCTACTTCCTTCCCCCCACACCACGTAAAGAGTAGAATGAGGTTCAGAAGACACATTATTTGGCACTAAAAGCAATTATAAATTTTAAGGCATGCCCCTTCGTAAAATTTCCTTCGCTTTAACACAGGATCTCCCTGTAGCCCAGCTGGCCTGGAACTCACTATGGAGACAAGGTTGGCCTAGATCTCACAGAAATCTACCTGCCTCTGCATCCCAAGTGCTAGGGTTAAAGGTGTGAATCACCACGCCCAGATAACTATCTTCACTTTAAGCCCAACATGGTAGTACAACACACAGGAAACTGAGCCATGAGGGTTGCAGGTTCAAGGTGAGTCTGGGCTACATAGGGAGGCCCTGTCTCAAAAACAAAACAAAATAAACAAAAGGTTGACCATTTTATGGACAAATGTCAGAATGTTACCTGAGACCATTTTTCAAGTCTTGTTCGGTTTACCACTTGAAGGCCCCTCTGGAATGAGTATAGCTTGGTAGTAGAGATCTTGCCTAGCATGCAGAAGGCCCAGGTTCAATCCATAGCACCACCAGAAAGTAAATTTAAAAAAAAAAAAGAAAAAAGTAGAGGCTGGAGAGATGGCTCAGCAGTTAGGAGCACTGGCTGCTTTTGCAAAGTACCCAGGTTCAGTTCCCAGCACCCACAAGGCAGCTACAACTGTTGTAACTACAGGTCCAGGGGATCTGACATCCTCTTCTGGTCTTCACGGGCATTGTATGCATGGGGTATATTAACATAAATTGAGACAAAATACTGATATATATAAAATAAAAATGAGCCGGGCATGGTGGCGCACACCTTTAATCCTAGCACTTGGGAGGCAGAGGCAGGCGGATCTTTGTGAGTTCAAGGCCAGCCTGGTCTACAGAGTGAGTTCCAGGACAGCTGGGGCTATAGGGAGACCCTGTCTGGAAAAGACCAAAAATAAAAAATAAATAAATAAAAATAAAAATGAAATTTTTTGATACAGGGTCTCCCTGTAGCCCCAGCTGTCCTGGAACTCCTATATAGACCAGGCTGGCCTTGAACTCACAGAGATCTGCCTGCTTCTGCCTCCCAAGTGCTAGAATTAAAAGTGTTCAACACCACACTCTGCTACATTTTTTAAAATTTATTTTATGTGGGCTGGGCATTGTGGCACACACGTTTAATCCTAGCACTTGGGGGCTGAGGCAGGCGGATCTCTGTGAGTTCAAGGCCAGCCTGGTCTACATAGCGAGTTCCAGGACAGCTGGGGCTGTCTCAAAAAGACCAAAAAAAAAAAAAAGTTTAGCTGGCAAAGGTGACACACACCTTTAATCCCAGTGCTCAGGAGGCAGAAGCAAGCAGATCTCTATGAGACCAAGACCAGCCTGGTCTACATAATGAGTTACATACAGGACAGCTGGGGCTGTGGAGAGACCCTGTCTCAAAATCTTTTAAATAAAACTTTCATTTTTCAAATAAATCTTCTTTTAAAGGTCCCCCTGAAAAGCCTGACTCTGTTTCTCACCCCCAGTCTGAATCAGGACACCCCTAGATCTTTCTGTGGTCAGGGAGCCCCCTCAAGTCTCCTTGTCTAGGAACCTTTCTGAAGTCCTAAGTATATCTTCATTTCCTGGTAATTAATACTCCATCCGTACATGTGTATACATGTGTGCACACACATCACTTCCAGAGCCTGGGCGCTAGGTACTGAGGATGTGTCTGTGCTCTCGTAGGAAGCGGTCACCAAGGCCCATCAACTGGAGATGAGGCTCCACACATTCAGCATGTTTGGGATTCCCCGCCTTCCCCCTGAGGACCGGAGGCACTGGGAGATAGGAGAAGGTGGTGACAGTGGCCTGACCATCGAGAAGTCCTGGAAGGAGTTGGTGCCTGGACACAAGGTGGGCCTGAATGGTTGTATGTCCCTGAGATCACACACACACACACACACATACACACACACACACACACACACACACACACACACACACCTCACTTCTGCCCTGGAAAAGGCAAAAGCTTTGGAATACAGGATCTAGTGAGAAAGGCCTCTGGAGGAACCTTGATCTTGTTCAAATCCCAGCTCTTCCCCCAACTAGTATAACATTGGTTAAGACAAGATCAGGTTAAGATCAGGGCTAGAGAGATGGCTCAGCTACTAAGAGCACTGGCTGCTTTTCCAGAGGACCCTGATTTGATTCCTAGCACCCACATGGAGGCTAACAGCCATCCATAACTCCAGTTACAGGAGATTCAACACCCTCTTCTGGCCTCCTTGGCCATTGTACACAGGTAGTGTACTTATACACATGCAGGCAAGACACTCATACACATAAAATAAGAATAAAAAATAAATTTTAGCCAGGCGTGGTGGCGCATACCTTTAATCCTAGCACTCAGGAGGCAGAGGCAGGGGGATCTTTGTGAGTTCAAGGCCAGCCTGGTCTACAGAGGGAGTTCCAGGACAGCTGGGGCTACAGGGAAACCCTGTCTTGAAAAGACCAAAAAAAAAAAATTTTTTTTAAAGACAGAGAAGCTCTCTGCACTTCAGTTGCTTCATATGGAAAACGAGGACAGAGCCACTTACAAACTGAAGGAGTGTTAGTATTTTTTTTTAAAGTTCATGTATAGCTGGGTGTGGTGGTGCAAGCCTTTAATCCCAGCACTGGTGAGGCAGAGGCAAGCAGATATCTGTGAGTTCAAGACCAGCCTGGTCTACATAGCGAGCTCCAGGCCAGCTGGGACTAAAAGGAGACCCTGTCTCAAAAAGACAAAAAAAAAAAAAAAAAAAAAAAAAAGTCATGTGTAGAGCGACCAGAACGGTGGGCAGATCTAGTGCTTAACAAACCTGCTCTTGTCAGCATCCCCAAGTGAACCAGCACTGTCCCCCCTCAGGAGATGAGCCGGGAGCTCTGCCACCAGCAGGAGGCGCTGTGGGAGCTCCTCACCACTGAGCTGATCTACGTGAGGAAGCTCAAGATCATGACAGATGTGAGCCACCCTCAGCCCTCTGGTCTTCCTGGGTCTCTTCTTTCGTCTGCATTCTCACTGAGGGTGAAGGGGTTGGGGTGGGGGCGGGGACAGGATTCCAAGCCACATTCCTAATTTCAGACCCGCTTGAGGTTAGGAAGAGAGGTAGGAGTAGGTGGGGTTGCAGGGACCCTGAAGGCAGGAGGGCAGGTGCTGAGCCCCTATCCCCCTTCCTCCTCTAGCTCCTGGCAGCTGGTCTACTGAATTTGCAGCGGGTGGGACTGCTGACAGAAGTGAGTGGGAGCCTGGTACAGGGGGGCGGGGCCACAGGGAGCCTAGCATGGGGGCGGGGCTACAGGCTGCACCGACTGAATTCCTAAGGCTCCATATTCTGGAACAACCTGCCCTTCTTACTTTCTGTTTGCACTAGACCCCAGCAAGCCACTGTCCCTCAACTTCCCAGGGTGGAGGGACCACGTGACCTAGGATCTTACAGGTTCATCCCTCCCTGCCCACCAACATTTTTGAAGCTTAAAGTCCTCACCTCTCAGGCTGTGGAGATGACTCAGCGGTTAAGAGTACTGGCTGTTCTTGCAGAAGACCTGGGTTCAAGTCCCAGCACCCACATGACAGCTAACAACCATCTGTAACTCCAGTTCCATGGGAACTGACCTCTGCAGGCTTTGTATGACACGGGTGCACTTACATACATGCAGGCAATACACTCATATGCATAAAAAAAATTCTTAAGTCCCTATACTGCACTATGTAACAGTGACCAAGCAATGCTTACTACTAAGTTCTCACTCCTCCAGGTGTCAGCGGAGACCCTGTTTGGAAATGTCCCCAGCCTGATTAGAGCCCATCGGAGCTTTTGGGAGGAGGTGCTGGAACCCTCCCTGGAGGAAACTCGTAACTCTGGCCAGCCTTTGGACCCCGTCAGCTTGCAAAATGGCTTCCTCACAGTGAGTCCGGGGAGACCTCAAACAGCCCAAAGGAGTCCAAAGGGTACACCCCCTACCACAAAATATCACCTCACCTCCACTCCCTTCCACAAGTGTGATCTATCGCAAAGGCTCTTTGGTCTTCTGGAGACCCTCATGAAATGAAAATATAAAACATAAGGCTGGAGAGATAGCCTAGCGGTTAAGAGTGCCGACTGCTCTTGCAGAGGACCCGGGTTCGATCCCCAGCACCCACATGGCAGCTGAGAACCGTCTGTAACTCCAATTCCAGGAGAACTCCAGTTCCAGGGGAATCCGACACCCTCTTCTGACCTCTGCGGCATTTGCACAACACGGGTGCACAAACCTGCATGCAGACAGTACATTCATACACATAGAAAATAAATAAATACAATTTAAAAAATTAAAAATAATAAAATATAGTCACCTCATAGAAGACCAGGAAAATCTTACCAGGACACCCAGAGTTTGGAGTTCTGAGAGAAAGTTGAGCAGCCTGGGGCTAGACTTTATACCACAGTGCTATTGGACCTACAGGAAGTGGTTGGGATAGGGTGCAGAGGTAAGGGACAGTTTCCTGGGGACCTTTGGCATCCCCTTCCATCAGAGCAGGGCTTCTAAGCCAACCTGCAGGTCATAGAAACAGGAGCTACACTGAGCTGAAAACAGTCCGATTGAATTATTGATGGCGGGAGAGTTAGTCCAGGGGAGCAGGGCACAGACAGTGACAAGGACAGAATGAACTCCAAGGGCAGCCAGGGTCTGCCTCTTGGGGTGCGCTCCTCCGTGGAGCACAGAGTGAGAGACCTGCCTATTGGGGAGCCTGCCAAGGGCTTCATGAAGGGCGGTGCGAGGCTCTCTCAGGCTGCTCCTGTGTTCTGCAGCGGAGCACTCACAACCCTCCTCTACCTGCCCAAAATCTGTCCCTTCAGTTTGGCCAGCGCTTCCAGACCTATGTCAAGTACTGCCTGAGGGTGAAGCAGACCATGGCTTATGCCCGGAAGCAGCAAGACACGAACCCCCTGTTCCACACCTTTGTGCAGGTGGAGTGCCGGGGAACGTGGGGTGGGGGGATACATTGCACAGCGAGGCCATGCCCAAGCTGCAGCTGGGTACAAGGCTGAGCTAGTCACTGGGGAGCAGATAGGAGGGGTGCCTGCAGACTCCTGACTTCTGTCTACATCCCCCCCCCCCCCCGCAGTGGTGTGAGAAGCACAAACGCTCAGGGAGGCAGACGCTGGGTGACTTGCTTATCAAGCCCCACCAGCGAATCACCAAGTACCCATTACTGCTCCAGGCTGTGCTCAAGAGAAGCCCCGAGCCCCGAGCCCAAGAGGCCCTGAATCCCATGGTAGGTGCTTAAGTGGGCCAAGGGCCCTTGGGAGTGAAAGGATGGTGGGTGAGGGGTGGGAATTAATCACCAGAGTCTCCGGAGGGTCCTATTCCTCAAACAGCACTGACTGAGTAGGCCTGTTGGCATTGATCGGGTGGGTGGGCTGTGCAGAGCAAGGCCCTGAGCTATACAGCTGTGTGCTTGCCCCACCCCAAGATCCTAGCTGTGGAGTCCTTCCTGCGACACATCAACGGGCAGGTCCGCCAGGGCGAAGAGCAGGAGAGCTTGATGGCCGCAGCCCAGCGCATCGGACCCTATGAGGTGCTGGAACCCTCCAGCGAGGAGGTGGAGAAGGTGAAGAAAATGCAAGGTCCCAGGGGAAGAGGGGGAAGAGGAGGAAGGGGAAGCCTTCCTGGGAAAGGACAGCGGGGTGTGCCCGTCATCCCTTCCTGTGGGCAGAGCCCAATGGGTGGAACAGAGAAGAGTAAAAAGGAGACCAGGGTCCAGAGAGCTGGTGCTGATGCCGCCCGGGCTGGGATGGAGTGGCACACCTGCACCGCGCCCTGATCCCCCTTCCGCTTCTTCCCTGTGCCCCTCAGAACCTGCGTCAGTTCTCCACTCTGGACCTGATGACGCCTATGCCGGGGGTTACTTCTGAGCACACGAGGCAGCTGCTGCTGGAGGGACCCGTGCGAGTGAAGGAGGGACGAGAAGGGAAGGTGAGAGAGCCACGCACCGCACCGCACCGTGGTGAAAGGTCAAGGGAAGGGAGGCAAGCAAGCTGGAAAGGCCCGCTAGGGAGGCGGCTCGGGAGCAAGACTACTCGCTCTGCAAGCGTGAGGACCCCCTCCCCCCCCGAGTTTGAAGTCCCAGGAACCCAGGAAGAAACGGCCCTGCAGTTAAGAGCACTTGCTGCGCCGGGCGTGGTGGCGCACGCCTTTAATCCTAGCACTTGGGAGGCAGAGGCAGGCGGATCTTTGTGAGTTCAAGGCCAGCCTGGTCTACAGAGCGAATTCCAGGACAGCTGGGGCTATAGGGAGACCGTGTCTCGAAAAGCCAAAAAAAAAAAAAAAGAGCTTGCTGCTCTTGCAGGACCTAGGGTCGTTCCCAGCACAACTACTTATAGCTCCAGATCGAGAGAGAGAGAGAGAGAGAGAGAGAGAGAGAGAGAGAGAGAGAGAGAGAGAGAGAGAGAGACAGCCTGGAAATGGAAGACAGTGGTGGGCAGCATGAGAAAACGTGGTTCTGGCCAAGCGCTGACTCAGTGCAGGCCAAGCGCTGACTCAGTGCTGGCTGTCTGTATGACCTTGAACCAGCCCTGTTTCCTGCCTAGGAAGTGAAATATGGGAGCAGACTGACACCCTTCCAGCTCCAGCACTCCACAGCTCTGCATTTATCCTTCTTCTGCTCCTGTGCATCTGCTAGCGAGTGGGATCCCTGGCCAGCCCTCCCCCGCCCTCTCCCGCCCTGGCTGACCCTCCCTCTTTCTCCTCTACTTCCTGTAGCTGGATGTGTACCTGTTCCTCTTCTCCGATGTGCTCTTAGTGACCAAGCCCCAACGCAAGGCAGAAAGAGCCAAGATCATCCGTCCCCCCCTCATGCTGGAGAAGCTTGTGTGCCAACCACTGCGAGACCCCCGTATGTCTCTCCGGCCAGAGGAGGAAGGGTCGGGATGGGGATCAGATAAGACCCAGCCCTTAAAGCAGAGCTTCTCCTCTGTGCAGACAGCTTCTTGATGATCTACCTCACTGAATTCCAGTGCGTCTCCAGCGCCTTCACGGTGCACTGTCCTACTACAGCAGATTGTGCTCGGTGGCTGGAGAAGACCCAGCAGGCTCAGGTAGGTGACAGGCAGGCTTGGGAGGAGTGGGCACTCACCCCCAGAGCTCAGGAATGATATTGTGGAGGGGAGGAGGAAGGCAGAGAGGCTGGGCTGGGCTGGGTGCAGTCTTAACCATCAGCACCCTGGGTGCTCTAGAGCCTAATAAAACCTACAGCCAGCTGCCAAGCCAGTTTCTGAGAAAGCTTGAGACATGGCACACTCGAATGTCTTGTCTACCCTGAAACAATTTTTTTAACAATTTTTAAAAATTTTTTAAATTTATTTTTTATGTGTATGAATATACTATCTGCATGTAGGTTTGTGCGCCTGTGTTGTGCCATGCCGCAGAGGTCAGAAGAGGGTGTCAGATTCCCCTGGAGCTGGAGTTAAAGACAGTTCCCCAGCCCAACAAAATTTTTTTTGTGTCTTTTCGATACAGGGTCTCCCTGTAGCTCCAACTGTCCTGGAACTCACTCTGTAGACCAGGATGGCCTTGAACTCACCAAGATCCACCTGCCTCTGCCTCCCAAGTGCTAGGATTAAAGGCGTTTGCCACCATGCCCAGCTCTGAAACATTTTTATCTTTTTTTTTTTTTTTTAAATCTGTATGAATGTACTGTGCATGTAGGTTGGTGCACCCGTGTCGTGCAATGCCGAGGAAGTCAGAAGAGGGCGTCGGATTCCCCTGGAACTGGAGTTAAAGACGGTTCTTAGCCACCATGTGGGTGCTGGGAATCGAACCCAGATCCTGTGCAAGAGCGGTCGGTGCCCTTAACTGCTGAGCCATCTCTCCAGCCCACAGTTTTTAAACTCTATCTTCCACCCACACACCCACGAGTCACTTTCTAGGGCTAGGTGTCTGGGACCCAGAAAAGAGTCAAAACACCAATTCCTGACCCCAGGAGTCTATCCTGCAGCCCATTTAGAGTATTCGGAGTGGAAATAATAGAAGCAATCTGGCAGAAAAGAAGCGATGTCTTCTATCTCACGTGTCTGCTGGGAAAGGGATGGTTGCAAGGGAGATAGGGGTAGAAACCGTCACACCAGGGTTGGTGATGGAACACAGGAGTACGTCAGGGGAACAAGACAGGAAGGGAGGGGCGTTCCAAATAGAAAGTCCAGAAGTAAGAAACAGCCCTGTGTGTTGAGAAAACCAGTGACCTAGCAGCTTTGCCAGGGCATGAAGTCAGTACAAAGGCAGGTAGGAGGTAGGCGCCACAGGACTGTGCCCGTCTCTGGATGCCGGCCTAAGAAGTTGAACTTTGTCCCATAGACAACACGGAGCCAGTGAAGGTTTTCAACAGGGTAGTGACATGAGCAGGTTTGTGTGACGAAAGGAGAAATTTGGAAAGGGAGATAGTCAGTCAGTAAAGCTGTGTTAGTAACGGCAAACTTGGTAGTTTAGCACAACGGGAACTGCGCTAGGGTTGTAGCTCGGTGGGGGAGTGCTTGCTTAGTATGAATAAGACCCTGGGATCCACTTACTCCCAGTACCCACAAAACAACAGTAAAAAAGGCAAAACAACAGAAAGAAATAGTCCTCCACAGTTGTGGAAGCTGGAAGTTCAAAAGCGAAGTGTTGATAGAACTGAGCTTCCTTCCCAGACTCTAGGGGAGACTCTCTGACTCTTCCTGCTTCTGATGGCTCTAGCGTCCTTGATCTAGGACAACATCTCTCCAATCTCTGGCCTTCCTCTCTGTACGCCAGTATCCAAACCCCCCTTTCTGTTATCTTATAAAGACACACCCATTTGATTTAGGGTCCACTCAAAATGCAGAAAGGTATTGTCCTGAGATCCTTTTCACATCAACAAGAATCCTTTTCTCAAGTAAGGTCCCATTTCTAGCTTCTAAGAGTTAGGATTCAGACCTGTCTTTTTCAGCGTTATCAGTCAACCCACTACAGGAGCAGAATGATAAGGAAAGATGGAGATTTGAGTTGGGCTCTTTTTGTTTTGTTTGTTGGCCGCGCTAGGGAATAAAACCCAGGGACTTGCCCATGCTGGGCAAGCCCTAGCCCCAGGGAGTAGTAATATTTAAACTTGGTTGTTGGGGGGGGGGTTGCACATATAGAAGCTAGAGGTAACCTCATGTCTCAGGGTTTATTGTTCTTGTTTGTTTTTGGGAAATAGTGTCTTGCTATGGTAGCTCTGGCTGTCCTGGAACTTGCAATGTAGACCAGGCTGGCCTCAAACTCACAGAGATCCCTCTGCCTCTACCCTACCGAGTCCTGGGATTAAAGGCATGTACCACAATACTAGGCCTGAGACAAAGTCTTTCACTAAACCCAGAGATTACCATTTCTGATAGACTGACTTGCCAGTGAACCCTGAGGATTCTGTCTCGGCCCTCAGTACTAGCCTTACGGGGGCACACTGTCTGTATTCTGTATGGGTACTGGGGTCCTAGACTCAAGAACTTTGCCCACTAAGCCATCTCCCCAGGCTTGTAATGTTTACTTTTGTTTTTTTTTTTTGTTTGTTTTTGTTTTGTTTTTGTTGATACAAGGTCTCCCTGTAGCCCCAGCTGGCCTGGAACTCACTGCGTAGACCAGGCTGGCCTGGATCTCACAGAGATCTGCCTGCTTCTGCCTCCCAAGTGCTAGGATTAAAGACGTGCATCATCATGCCTGGATTTGCAATATTTACTTTTAAACGCAAGCACTTTGAAATTGAAGTCAAACAGAGATATCTTAGAAGCTTTAGTACTATGAAAAGGTGGGACTGGTATTCATGTGAGAAATAAGGATGAAGCCGGGCGTGGTGGCACATGCCTTTAATCCTAGCACTTGGGAGGCAGAGGCAGGTGGATCTTTGTGAGTTCAAGGCCAGCCTGGTCTACAATGTGAGTTCCAGGACAGCTGGGGCTACAGGGAGACCCTGTTTCGAAAAGACCAAAAAAAAAAAAAAGAAATAGGATGAAAGATTTGTGTCTTCCAGCACTGTGTGCTGTGACTTCCTGGATGCCTAAGACGGGGGAAGGGTCCCAGGAAACCAATGGCACTAGAATAGGACAGACATGTGGCTTAGAGGGTAATCACAGTGCTCTATCTGCCCTGACCCACACTCCAGAACTCTCGTCTCTCTACATCACTTCTTGCCAAACCTGAACTCTGGTACTCTGAGCCTAGATTGATAGGCCCTAACTCACTCCAGTGATTGAGCTTTCCTCAAGGCACGGGGGCTGCAGAGCACTAGAGGAAAAACCCAGAAACAAATGTGTGTTCCTAGAGCCCTTGCCAACCACCAGGACAGCGGAGTCATCACCCACTGCAGCCTCTTCTCTGACTCCTTCCCTTCCTTCTGTCCCCTCCTCCCCTCTCCTTTTTTTTCTTCTTTTCTTCTCTCCTCTTTTTTCTACCCCTCTCCTTTTTAAAAAAAAATTTTTATGTGTATGTGAGTGTATTGCCTCCATGTAAGTGCACATATATTGCTCATGCCTTCAAAGGCCAGAAGAGGGCATCAAATCCCCTGGAACTGGAGTTACAGATGGGTGTTAGCCACCATGTGGATGCTGGAAAGCAAACCCAGGTCTTCTGTAAGAGCAGATAGTGCTCTTAACCTCTGAGCCACCCCTCTAGACATCAGCCTCTTTACCACCACATTCTCTGGACTTTTTGGTCTATTTTGAGACAGGGTCTCCCTGTAGCTCCAGCTGGCCTGGAACTCTCTATGAAGACCAGACTGGCCTTGAACTCCCAGAGTTCTGCCTGTCTCTGCTGGGATCAAAGGCGTGCGCCACCACACCCAGCTTCATCTTCTGGGCTTTTTTTCTCTTCTTCTGATTCTCAGTCTTAGAACTTCTCCTACATCCAAACTTTGGAATTTCTGGGAGCCACTAAAAATTGCTGGTGTTTATATGTAAAATAGCATAGCCCCTGGTAGTCTCTGCAGGCTGACACATGGACAGTCACTTCCATTCTACAGACAAACTGTCGGATGAGGCTCCCAGCTACCCAAAGCCTTGAAACACTGAAATTCATTTCACTGCTGTCCTCTCACGCCAAATTCTTCTGGAACCCTCCACTGAGGTACTATCACCCCACACACCAGAGCAGTAGAGTATTAAATAGCATTGCCCACAGGCTGAATTTCTTCTCCCCTCCCCTTGAGAAATGCTGGGGAGACTTCTTTCTTGAGGCTCCACAGAGATGGTTTATGCTATAACAGAAAATGAGCTTCTCAAGAGGCAGGAGACTGAATCTTGGCACTTGTCCATACTTGACGTGTAGGAGGAGGATAATGAGCTAGTGAGGGGAACAGAGATAGAGTCCATGCGTCAAAAGTGGAGCTGACAGAAGAAAGATAAGGCTCAGGATCTGGGGGCTGCAGAGATGGCTCAGTGGTTAAGAGCACTTGCAGTTCTTCCAAAGGACCTGGATTCGATTCCCAGCACCCACATGGTAGCTAATAACCACCTGTAACTCCAGTTCTAAGGGATCTGATGCCCTCTTCTAGCCTATGTGGGCATTGCACTCACATGGTGCACTTATATGCATGCAGGCAAAACACACATAAAATAAAAAAAAAATAATAAATTTTTTAAAAAGAATCAGGAACTGGAGGAGAGGCCTGCGCCCTCTGATCTTGTACTCTGTCTGTGTTCTTGCCAAGTCATTCACTGCTCTAAGCCTGGCTTTCATCCAGGGAGCCAGCGATAATGATAACTACCAGGCAGAGAATTCTATCAGCAGCTTGTCACAGGCGCTGCACCTCAAGGGCACCCCACAAGTGTACGCCATTGTTTTTGCTTATAAGAAAGAAGTAAGTCAGTGGGTTCCTGTAATCCCAACACTTGGAAATCTGAGGCCGGCCTGGGCTACAGAGCAAGTTCCAAACCTGAGCTTATAGCAAGATTCTATATCACAAAATAAAGAAAAGGAGGAAGAGGGGAGAAGGAAAGGAGAAAGAGGAGATGGAGAAGGAGAAAAGGGGGAGGAGGAGGAGAAGGGGGAGGAAAAAGGGCAGGAGGAGGAGGAAGAAGAGGGGGAGGAAAAAGAGGAAGAAGAGGAAGAGGAAGGGGAGAGAGAAGGGGGGGTGGACAGAGGAAGAAGGAGAAGGGATGTCTGGCAGGTGGTGCAGAACTGAGAGAAACATCAGTGTTGGTGGCTTAGAGATTCAGGGAATCCCATCTAGAGATCCCTGCTCATGCAGTAGTATGCAGAGAGTGGGTGAATGTGGTGTGCCCCGGGGACTTTGGGGAGAGGGAAATTTGTCTGGGCTTCTCCACAGGGACAAAGCTCTAAGAGTCCTGCCCGGGACCCTCCCCTCCTTTCTCCAGTTTTTACCATGTCACACTCTGGATCTTCCTTTCCCACACTGCTTTCCTTGACTCTCTTCTACCTGTAGTCCAGAAACATCCCCCCAATGATGCTGAGGCTTTGAGGCACCAGGAAGTCCCGTGCCCTGGTGCCCAGGAGGCTCCCCGGTCCTGCTCTTCTGGGGAGGGGCGAGTTTAGTGTAGATGCTGACATTGGGTGTTCCTGAAAGAATACCCCCTCCTTTCTTTCTTTCTTTCCATTCTTTCCTTCCACACTACAGCCTGAGCATCCCATCCCAAACTTGAACCCAGGGCATGTAGAGCAAATAACATAACATCTCAGAACCAACAGGCTGCTCCGGCCCGTGGCCATTTTTTTTTTAGTTCATTCCTCCCCTCCCCCTACAATGAGCTGAGAGACGAGGCCTGGAGAAGAGGGAGGGGACATGGGACCTGGCACTGGTTTCCTGTCCCCAGACCCCATCCCCTGTTCTGACTCAGTGACTGGAAAGGCAGGGAAAGGAGAGTTGGAGCAATCAGGCTGATATCATTTTCCTATCCTGTCCAACCTTCCTCCAACATGTCTTAAGACCCAGCCTTCTTCATGCTCCTACAGAAGCTTCAGAAAAGCCCAGGCACCTCAGAGCTGCCAGCTTACAGTACCCAAGCAGAGGAGAAAGTACTAAGACAGAACTACCAAGCTAGCCTGATGTCGAAGAGTCAGAGCCAGGGGGTGGAGGGGGCACTTGAGGTCCCCTGCTCTGCCAGATGCAGCCCGTTAGCTGCTCTGATGATGTGGATGCTGCGGGGAGAAACAGCCATTTCTTTTTTTTTTTTTTTTTTTTTTTTT
>VZQC01004506.1:486968-514451 GCA_009823505.1 Rhizomys pruinosus
TTTCGGTATGTATATCAATGTACTGTCTGCATGCAGGTTTGTGCACCCGTGTCGTGCAACGCCGCGGAGGTCAGAAGAGGGTCTCGGATTCCCCTGGAACTGGAGTTCTCCTGGAACTGGAGTTTCAGACGGCTCTCGGCCGCCATGTGGGTGCTGGGGATCGAACCCGGGTCCTCTGCAAGAGCAGTCGGCGCTCTTAACCGCTAGGCCATCTCTCCAGCCCCGAAACAGCCATTTCTTTACCAGCTCAGATGCACTTTAGGATTTTTTTTTTTTCTTTTTGAGACAGAGTCTCCCTGTAGCCCCAGCTAGCCTGGAGCTTGCTATGTAGACCAGGCTGGCCTTGAACTCACAGAGATCCGCCTGCTTCTGTCTCCTGAGTGCTGGGATTAAAGACGTGTGCCACCACGCCCGGCTTAGGATCCTTTTTTTAAATTTTTTTTTAAATTTTTTATTTTTTTAGGATCCTTTTTAAATTGTTATTTATTTTATGAGTCTGAGTGTTTCACATGCATATGAGTGCACCCATGCATGCAGTGCCCATGGAGGCCAGAAGAGGGCGATGGATTCCCCTAGAACTAGAGTTACTGAACCCGGGTTCCCTGCAAGAACAGCCAGTGCTCTTAACCACTGAGCCATCTCTCCAGCCCACACTTTAGTATTTTCATAGCAGTGTGGCCAGTACTGACGCTATGCTACCCGCCCAGCCTCCTCGAACACTAACATCTCGAAGTAACTACCCACCCAGCTTTGCTTCTCTCCACCAGTACCCCTCCCCTTCAGCAAGCATCTGAGTTGAGTCCTTCTCATCTATGCAATGGGCAACGGCAGTGGTGACAACGGACCCCACCGGCATGGGGAAGTGCTATGCCAACCCTTCCAAATGACAATTCCAAAAAAAGAACAGCTGTGTCGTCCTCTCTTCTGTCTAGGGACAGTTTTACCTCCACGTCCCTCTGAAGAGTCCCCCGCCTACCCTCTCCCTCTTGTGTCTCCCACCTTCAGGGTGGAAGCCCAGGTGGTTGATGGAAGACCAATGTGCTCAAAGGAGCGACTGGAGGACCAGTGCTGTTCAGAGCTCTTGCACTGCTGTTCTCCCAATCAGGGAGGGCTTCCTGAAAGAAGAGGCACACCCGAGGGCCTCCCAGGAGACACGGAAATTGGGGAAATCAGAGAGGAGGAAAAGGAGCTCATTATTCACCCCCAGCACCAGTTCTGACACTTGGTGTCATCACATCCGGACCCCAGCACACGCCCTTCCTGTGAGCGCTGTCCCTCAGATGTTCACTTACCCTTCGAGTAACCGTTTCTCAGTAGGAAAGTAGTTAGAAACACCCATGCCTCGGGGGACTGCCATGCTGACCGAAGATAGTGTAGGTGAAGCCCTTAACACAGTGTCCAGCATACAGTAAATGCTCAATAAATGAGAGGCTCATAATAATGAAAGTCCCTCTTGCAGGGAGCCCTGCAGAAGCTGAAGGGCGAGGCATATGTTCAACAGAAGAGGGAGCTCCTGTCCCTATATCGGGACCAGGGCCGGGAGTCCCCCAGGACCATGCCCTCCACACCTTCTCCAGAGGGCTCGCAGTGCAGCACAGAGGAGAGGTAAGACCCGCGTGTGCCACCGAAAGAGGGGGGTGGGCCAACTGTGGGGAGGAAGCAGAAGGACCCCAAAAGGCTGAAAAGTAGCAACCCAGTCAGTGGGGCTTGGTGGAGGTGCGAGAATGCAGACTGCAGGGCGGGGTAGGACAGGTGGGTACCCGCCCTGTGAAAGGATGCGTGAGACAGCCTGTAGTGTGGACACGGCACAGGAAACGAAGCGGGGCACACGAACAAACCCCCTATGAGGAGCAGGCTCCAGATTCAAAGCGGTTGTGGAGTCACAGACTATCAGATCTGCCAGGATGCAGAAAGTTCAAATCTCCAAGGAGAGTAAGGTTTACCCAAGATGGCACAGCTGCTTAGCCTGCAGAGAAGAATCCACCACTGGATCCGTTCAATGTGTGAACAGCTGTCTGACATGAGGTCTGGGCCAGGTCCCACAAATAGAATAGCTTAGAGGAAACCCAAGCTCTTTCTTGTTTTTATTTTCATTGAGACAGGGTCTTCCTATAGCCCCAACTGGCCTGGCCCTTGCTATGGAGACCAAACTGATCTCTACCTCATAGGGATCCATCTGCCTCTGCAAGTGTTGGGATTAGAGGTGTGTGCCACCATGCCAGGCCCAAGCTCTTTTTTATCTGATTGGTTGACTGTTGTTTTTGGAGCATGGTCTCATTATGCAACCCAGGCTGACCTTGAACTCTTAGCATTCTTCCTGCCTCAACCTCCCAAGGGGTGGGATTACAGATGAGAGCCACATGACATGCCCAGCTCAGCCCAAGAGATCTTTTGATTTTTTTTTAATTTTATTTATTTCCGTATGTGTATGAATGTACTGTCTGCATGCAAGTCTGTGCACCCGTGTCGTGCAATGCCACGGAGGTCGGAAGAGGGTGTCGGATTCCCCTGGAACTGGAGTTCTCCTGGAATTGGAGTTTCAGACGGTTCTCGG
This sequence comes from Rhizomys pruinosus, assembly GCA_009823505.1. Taxonomy (NCBI): domain Eukaryota; kingdom Metazoa; phylum Chordata; class Mammalia; order Rodentia; family Spalacidae; genus Rhizomys; species Rhizomys pruinosus. The sequence continues at coordinate 489,523 of VZQC01004506.1, forward strand.
CCGCCATGTGGGTGCTGGGGATCGAACCTGGGTCCTCTGTAAGAGCGCTCTTAACCACTAGGCCATCTCTCCAGCCCTTGATTTTGTTTTTTAACAGAAGACATTCGGGGGGGGGGCACGACAATCACGATGTCTTGTAAAGGAGACAGGGCAACAAGTTTGGAGGAGGAGGAGGAGGTATTTCTGGAATAATAAGAGAGACTTCTGGAGCCTGAACCTGACTGCTAAGCATCAAAGTCTGACTTTGTGCTTTTAACTATAGGACTCCTGTGTTCACCGCCATCATCCCCCATCTGGTGGTGACTGAAGATACAGATGAAGATGTCCCCTCTGTACCAGATGACACCTCGGACTCTGGCTACGGCACTTTGATTCCAGGCTCCCCCAAGGACTCCCATTCCACCTTGAGCCGACTCCGCCCCAAGGCTCTTCGAAAGGACCCTCGACTCACCCTCTCCACCCTGGAACTCCGAGCCGTTCCTTTGCGTCCCCACCCCCCTGACCCCCAAGCTCCCCAGCGGAGAAGTGCTCCAGAACTGCCAGAAGGAATCCAAAGAGGGGGCAGTCTTCCCTGGAAAGCCCCACCCATGTGGTCTGAGGAGGACGATGAGACTTCGGCCCCAGGGAAGGTGGTGGTAGAAACACTACACAGGGCCCAACTCTGGGGACTACCCCACTCCCCCGTCCACACAGACTCTGCTGGGGAGAGCCCCTGGGAGTCCTCAGAGGAAGATGAGGGGTCTGTCTCCCTGGGCCCCCACCGCCGGGCTGAGGACATGCTCAGGGAGATCCGGGAAGAGCTGGCCAGTCAAAGGATTGAGGGAACTTCGGAGCCCGGGGATGGCAGGCCTCGAAAGCTGACTCGGGCCCAGCTGCAGAGGATGCGGGGACCCCACTTCATACAGCTGGACACCCCCCTGTCCACATCGTAAGTGCCCAAGGGAAGCTACGATGCGACAAAAGGGTGGTATGGGTGTGTGGGGAGGGGCAGCATAGGACAGCAGTGCAGAATAAGGACCAATGCAGGGAAGGGGCTTAGCCTCGCCAGGCACCGCACTCTCCTGTGGACCAACCTGGACCTAATGTACCGGTCTGCTTCCTTTACAGAGAAGTGTAAGGAATGCTGAAGACCTCTGGCAAGTCTCTCAGAGGAAATGTCTCCCCAAGAGTGAGTGCCTGTCACCACCCTACCCCTGGACTCTACCTCAAGGACCACCTTTCCCACCAAGAAGCCTGCCTCCTGCTTTGTGGACTCTGGAGGTCAAGAACTGTAAAGTTATGTATCATAGTCATACCCTGAACCTCATATAAAAATGCTCAGAAACATGACTGTCTGGTCAGCACTAGATGAGGGTGGAGAGGGACCACGGGCACCCATGGAGTCACAATGTCTTCTGGAAGGGTAGCTGGAGTTTTTGTCCCACCCTTCAGGTCCTTGGGTCTTGACCCAGCCTCTCTGGATTAGTCACAGACGACTCTCTCTCCAGAACCAGAGGTTTAATTTCAGACTTTTAGTGTATTTACAAAGTCCACGGCTCCGGCTGGAGACCCCATTGTTTTGTGGTTGCCCCTGCCTTGGACACCTGAGCTGTGTTTGTCCAGATAGGAAGCAGAGAGAGGCCGGTTTGCATTAGTGTAATACGATTGATACAAAGACTGCTTATCTACTGAGTAAAAGGCCCAGGAACCAACCCAGGGCCCCTGAACCGCCAGCCTTGCTGGGCCTTACGCACCCCAAAGGGGCATGAGATATAGTGTCCCTTTTTGTTCACAACCAACTGCTCTGCTGCTCAGCCAGAGCAGATGGATGGACACATCCGGCCGCCCTGCTGGCTCTGGAGAGGTCCTCTGCGGCCGAGAATAAAAAAAGCTATGTACACCGAGTGGGTAGCACCGACGATGTTGCTGCCAGCTCGAGCCTGCCCCTCCAGGGTCCTTCCGTTCCCTTCATCCAAAGAAGAGGTTGCAGGGCATCTTGCAGGACCGGCCTTCAGGGAGACCTGGAGAGACGCAGCGGCCCAGAGCAAGCCCATCCCGGGTGGCGGGTGGCCGGCCGTGCACGTGGGCTCATCGCGCATGGCGGGGCGCGGAGGAGAGGGAAGCGGGCCTTCCCAGCGCCTCCTCAATGTCCTCCAGGCAGCCGACCAGGTCCATGTCGCGGAGCACGCTGCCCAGCAGCTCCAGCGTGGCCTCGTGGCGTGGCGTGCGCCGCCGCCAGGCCTCCAGCATGCAGTAGTGCAACTCGCGAACGCAGCGCCCGTTCTGCAGCTCCAGCCTCTCGATCTCGTGCTCGCTCAGGCCCAGGCGCCGCACGAACTCCTTCCAGCGAAATGGGGGCACGTGGTCCACCACGGTGTACAGCGTGACGGGGTCCGCAGCTACGGACAGGGACAGTGCGTCTCCAGCAGCAGCCCCATCATCGCACCCTTCGCCCAGCCTGGCTCCTTCCAGGGGCAATGCCCCTGCCAGGAATCCAAACTCACCATCAGGACGCTGGGGGTGGGCGTTGTCTTCCCACTTCTGCACATGGGTGAGGGCAGGTATGGAGGTAAGGGGGGTGGAGAAGACAGGGTCAGCACACTGGGGCGGGATCACGTCCCTGGGCGATGAGAAGACCCTGAGGTTGGGCCAGTCACTGGGGTTGAAAGTGGGGCTGGAAGTGAGGTGGGTACTGGGGATGATAGGGCTGAAGGCTGGGGTGGGGGTGAAGGCTGGGGTGGGGCTGAAGGCTGGGGTGGGATTGAGAGTTGGGGCAGGGACTGTGGTTAGAGGCTTAGTAACAATTCCTTCAACCTCCACCTGAAAGAGAAAAAGACATTGGCATCAGAGGAGGAAGGAAAAAGACTCCCACCTTCTTTACTGTTGATAGGGATGGAGCCCAGGAAGCCCTCACGCCCCCACACACATACCCATTCCAGGTAACTGGGGAATTAGGAGTTGGAAAGGGACAGTCAGGGAAGCAGGGGTAGGTGTCCGGTTTCTACTCACCTCCTTCACCGATGCTGATTTCCCACAAACTGAGAAGAAAAAAAAAGAAACAAAACCTCATAAATTTCACTTCCCTCTCCACCCAAGCACCCTGGCCCCGGGGATTTGTGGTTTCATGCCTCAGAGCCTATGTGGCCCCAGGGACAAGAGAATCATTGATGCAGTATGGCTTCCCACGCACCACCCAGGACCATCTCATCAATCACGAGCAAAGGGGTCACTCATCATCTCCCTCCTTGTTGCCCCCCTGGACCACCTCCCACACCCCCAACCAGCATACTTTGCCCTTCCAAAGGCCTCACTCACTGATGGAGTAGAGCTTGGGCTTCCAGCGGGGATACCGGCACATTAAACTGATGAAGATGAACGATACAAGACAGAGGCCAAGGAAGATGACCAGGGGAAGCAGCACCGCAGTACCTACGGAAAAGGGTGGGGTGCTCAGAGGGGGGCAGCAGAGATGAAGCTGGGGTGGTAGAGCCAGCAGCCAGGGGGCCGGACAGTAAGCGTGGGCCCCGAGGTCATTTCTCCTCACCTGAGTCTGGAACACCTTGATTTTTAAGTGGAGGATGGCACAACTTTACACACTCCTGGTTTTCCTTACAACTGAAAGAGACGACACTGGTGAATAGTGGCCTTCCCTCCAGAAGGACCAGAAAAAATCCTCACAGAAAGATCACCAAAAAGTCTTTCCTCTACAGCTGTTTGTTTGTTTGCTTGCTTGTTTATTTGGTCTTTTTTGAAACAGGGCTCCCTGTAGCCCCAGATGTCCTGGAACTCACTATGTAGACCAGGCTGGCCTTGAACACACAGACATCCACCTGCCTCTGCCTCTGGAGTGTTGGGTGGGATCAAAGGCGTGTGTGCCACCACACCTGGCTCTGTAACTGTTTTTGCTGTCTCTTAATATATAATGGAATTTAACCTATCTTGAGAACTGATGCAGGGCTGGAGGGATGGTTCAGTGGTTAAGAATCTTGCAGAGGATCCAAGTTCAGTTCCCAGCACCCACACAGCAACTGACCAACCATCCCTAACTCCAGTTCCACAAGGAACTCCAGTTCCTCTTCTGGCCTCTGCATGCAAAGTAAAAAACCAAGTAAAATGTAAAAAACAAGAATGGATGCAGAAGAATGAAATAATCATGCAACCATTTAATTTTACAATTAGAAGGGATCTTGGAAAGGCTGTGTTGAGAGTCAGGCGTGGCAGTTGTTTGGCTTGTAATCTCAGCACTCTGAGGTGGAGGCTGGAGGGTTAGTTCAAAGTCGTCCTTGGCTGCATAGCAAGTTCAAGGTCAGCCTGGGGAACCTGAGACCTTGTCAAGGAAAGAAGAGAGGGAGGGAGGAAAGAAAAGAGGGAGGGAGGGAGGGAGAGAGAGAGAGAGAGAGCTGTGTCGATAAGTTTAAAATGGTCAAAGGGCTGAGGTTATGGCTCAGTGGTAGAGCACTGGCTCATCGTGCAGAAGGCCTGGGTTCCACAACCAATCAATCAAATGACCAATGAAATCAATTTTGAAGAGCAGTCAATTCCATCCCAGTCATTGTAGTGGTATGACACAGAAGGCATCTCTTTTCTGTGCCTCAGTATCCACATGGAGATCATCACACCCACCTCTCAGAATTCAGGATTAAGTACTTTGCCCTGACATAGGAAGCACTTGGTAGATGATCTGATAGTCTATCACTACTTCTGCTGATTGGGATTGTAACTCAGAGCGCCCTATGGTTTGGATGTGGAATGTCTTCCCAGGGTCCATGTGTTGAAGCCTGTTGGGTGGTGGTGGAGCCTTCGGGAGACAGGGCTTAGTGAAGGAAATTGGGTCATTGGAGGCATGCCCTTGACCCCACCCCACCTCTTCTCTCCGCCTCTTAGCTGCTGTGAGGTAACCAGCTTTGCTCTACCATGTACTCTGACCATGAGGCTCTGCCTTACCACAAGCTCAAAAACAACAAAGCTCAAACACTGTGAAGTGAAACTTCTGAAACCAAGAGTCAAAAAAAGAAAAGAAAAACCTTTCCTTGTATTAAGTTGCTTAGCTTAGGTATTTGTCACAGGCCCAGAAAGCTAACACAAGAGGCTGAGGGCTTTTTCTTAAATGATATGACTGGTTATAGCCCCTGACTCTAGGGAGGATAGGTCAGCAGGCATGGTGGGTTTTAAAATATATATCACTGGGGCAGCCCAAGAGCCCTCTATAGAGACAGTACAGGCATGGTGGTGGCACATGTCTTTAAATCCAGCACTTAGGAGGCAGAGGCAGGTGGATCTCTGTGAGTTCAAGGCCAGCCTGGTCTACATAGTGAGTTGTCTCAAAAAGACAAAAAAAAAAAAAAAAACCACAGCACATCCTACCCCTTTGAGACCTGTGGCAAGGCAGGTTGGGGTGAGGCAAGTACACTGGGGGACCCAGAGGAACTTGAGAATGGGAGTTCTCAACAGAAATCTGATAACAGAGAAAGGCATTCTGTCCACCTCTCCCAGCTGCATCGGATGGGTGTACAAGCTCGTTGAGAGTGGGAGACAGAAGTAAGCGGTTTGTGCCAGCACTTTTATAGGTTGTTGAGTCTATTTTTCAGTTGTGTTTGGTTTTCTGCGGTACGGTTTAGATTTACAGTCTGGGAGATCCAACCCAGAGCGTCACATATACTAGGCAAGTGACCTACCATTGAGCCACACCTCCAGCTCCACTCTCCTTACTTAAAACGTTAAGAAAAGCAAGGTTGGGGCTGGAGAGATACCTCAGCAGTTAAGAGCACTGACTCCTCTTCCAGAGGACCTGGGTTCCATTCCCAGCACCCACATGGCAGCTAAGAACCCTCTTAGGCAGAGAATGGTGGCCCATACTTTTAATCCCAGCACTTGGGAGGCAGAGGCAGGTGGATCTCTGTGAGTTCAAGGCCAGCTTGGCCTACACATAGTGAGCTCCAGGCCAGCTGGGACTAAAGTGAGACCTTGTCTCAAAAAGACCAAAAAAAAAAATTTTTTTTAATTTAAATAAAAATAATAAATAAAACCAGGTGCAATGGTGCACACCTTTAATCCAGTATTTGGGGATTAAAGTTCAAGGCCAGCCTGGTCTACATAGTGAGTTCTAGGCTAGCTTGGGCTACAGGAAGACACTGTCTCAAAAAAGACCAAATAAAGCCGGGCATGGTGGCATATGCCTTTAATCCCAGCACTCAGGAGGCAGAGGTAGGTGGATCTTTGTGATTCAAGACCAGCCTGGTCTACAGAGCAAGTTCCAGGACAGCTGGGGCTACAGGGAGACCCTGTCTCGAAAAGACAAAAACAAAAAAACAAAACCAAATAAATAAATGAAATATTAAAAAAATAGTTAAAAAAAAGAAAAAGGACAGCAAGGCTTAGAGATTTATGATCAGTAAATGGTAGGCTGAGATTTAAACTCAGGTCAGTTCAACAGTGAGAGGCTGAATTACTTCTTTACAACCAAGTGTATAAAAAACAGCCTAGGTGGAAGCCAAGTGTGGTGGCACACGCCTGTAATCCCAGCATTTGGGAGGTAGAGGCAAGCGGATCTCTGTGAGTTCAAGGCCAGCCTGGTCTACAGAGCGAGCTCCAGACCAGCTGGGGCTACAAGACGACCCTGGCCCTCAAAGACCAAAAAAATGAAATGAAATGAAATGAAATGAACCTATGTGGAACCATTGGAGTGAGGAAGCCTGTCAGGAAGACTGGGAAGGAAATACCACAATGACACAGGCATCAAAGCTAAGACACCGTCAACAGTAAGAGGCACCAAAGGGTGCAGTGGTGCTTGCCTGAAATCCCAGCACTACTGAGGCTGAGGCAGGAAGATTAAGAATTGGAGGACAGCTTGGGCTCCATGGTAAGATCCTGTCTCAAGAAAACAGACGCAGACCAACATAAAAGGTTCCATTCTTTTTTTTTTTTTTTGTCTTTTTGAGACAGGGTCTCCCTGTAGCCCCAGCTGTCCTGGAACTCCCTCTGTAGACCAGGCTGGCCTTGAACTCACAAAGATCCGCCTGCCTCTCCCTCCCAAGTGCTAGGATTAAAGGCGTGCACCACCATGCCCGGCACAAAAGGTTCCATTCTTTACAACATTCTTTACAACACATACATACATACATACACACACACACACACACACACACACACGCACACAAACACACACACACACATACACACACACACGCACACAAGCACTCAAAGCTGCCAATTTTACAATTGATAACCTTTTATCATACATAAACAATTGTAAAGAGCAGCCTGAATTCAGACATTCTAGAAGCAATAACCAACAGTGGATCCCACAGTCCAAGAGTCTGAAACCTGTGCGTGCATTTATGCATATGTGTCTGTACAAATGGAATTGGTTCTCTCCTTCTGCCTTTATGTGGGTTCCAGGGATTGAACTTGGGTCACTAGGCTTTTGCCACTAGCACTTAACCCACTGAGCCATGTTGCCAGCCCCTAAAGATGACTATTTTTTTCCCCCTTCTTGAAACAGGGTCTCACTATGTAGCCCTCTCTGGCCTAGAACTTGATATGCAAACCAGGCAGGCCTCTAACTCACAGCGCTCCGCCTCCCAAGTGCTGGGATTAGTGCCATTTGCCACCACTCCCAGCAAGACTTAACATTTGAAGAACATGTTCAAGGAAGGGGAACAGCTATCTGAAGTCTTATGTACTATCTCCTACTCAGCCAGCTGTAGGAGCCTGAACACCCTGGGTGTCCCCCCTTAACCTGCTAGAGGCTCCACCCCAGTTCCCAGGTCCTCATCCATCAGTAGCAGCTAACGAGTACTCACTGATCACAAGAGACACACTTGTTGCTGCTTGGAAAGAACCCTAAATGGCAGTTACACACGGTGTTCTGTTTCTTCTGACCTGTGAGGAGAAGACCAGTAGAGCTAAAGGTGTGTCTCCACCGAAGCCCAGAAAAGGGGGAGGGAGGAGGTGTCAGAAGCTCGGCCCAGAGGCCAGGGAACAGGAAGAGGGGGAAATGGGGGGCAGGGAAGGAGAGGGGTGGGGGGGAAGAAAAGTGAAACCCTTCCTCCCGAGATTCAGGCTTCCCCCAGGGAAGGGAGAGGGGCTGGGATCAGGCGAGTGGTGGGTGCTCACAGGGACTATTCACTGTGCCGTTGAGACAGAGGCTGCAGTCCAAGCACTGGAAAATCTTCTCATCCAAGTAGTGCTGGAACTGGTTCTCCCTACAGCCACACTCCGTGTCCTTGTCCGCTGTACAAGGAGAAATCTCCACCTGGAACATTTCTGAAGAAGGAAGGAACTGGGGAATGAGTCTCCCATCCCTGTTTCCATAAAACAAACTAGACATCTCCATTCCCACTATGTGGATCTGTTATGGTATGTGGATCTGTTATGGCATCACACGCACCCACGTACATACAGGCCCTCGTGTGTACATGTGCTCCCATCCATGTCTACCAGCAGGGATTACACACACACACACACACACACACACACGCACACACACACAAATTTTCCGACCAGGCGCTCTATCTAGAGCCCTGCCCACTTCCAAGGCTTGCCTTTCCGACATGACTTGCAACTGTAGCAATGTCTGGCGTGGTTCTGGGAAGCCGTAAAGGTGCCTTTTTCACAGTCTCGGCAGACCGTTTCCTGCCCTGGGGCTGGACAATCCTCGTACAAGTAGGTTCCTACAAATGGGGATCGGGGATTGAGAGCTGAAAGGAGGGGCACCAAGCTTGGGAGACCAGCTAGGAGCACCGCTTCCTTGAGCTCTCTAGGAGATGGAAGGAAGGACAAAACCCAAGCCCAGAAGAGACAGCAAAGTTAGGGGAGCCAGATTCTAGGACACCCGCGGCCAGCGAAGGCAGTCTCAAGGGGACTCGGGACTGCCATTTTCTCCTACCTTTGTGGCACTTGGTACAGCAGAAGGAATTATTCCCCGGGTGGGGGTATTTTCCCTGGGGACATAAAATATCCCTCTTCTCCCTATCCCCAAGAGAGGGAACCAGTCCAATGATCTCTGAGGAGTGTATGGCCACCAACAGAGCCAGGAACACCTAGGGAGGAATCAGAGGGGGGGGAGACCATCAGGGGGTCGGGCGACAGAGGCGGCAAATTGAAACCCTCCCCAGCTCACATTACTCTTGAAGCATTAGACAGGCCATGGTGCAGGGCACCAAGTATTTACTTGGTCTCTGCTTGTTATGGATGCTAGCGTCTGTTTCTTCAACTTGACCATTAGATTCCAGGCCCCAGCAGTATTATTCCTCATCAGTTTCTGGAAATAGCTCACATCATCAGAGGGAAGATAGTCAAGAAATTAGAATTTTTTTTTTTTTTTTTGAGACAGTGTCTCCCTGTAGCCCCAGCTGTGCTGGAACTCACTCTATAGACCAGGCTGGCCTTGAACTCACAGAGATCCGCCTGGCTCTGCCTCCCAAAGGCTAGGATTAAAGGCATGCACCACCATGCCTAAGACTGTTCTTAGCCGCCATGTGGGTGCTGGGAATACAATCCAGGTCCTCCGCAAGAGCAGTCGGTGCTCTTAACCACTGAACCATCTCTCTAGCCCCTCAAGAAATGTTTAGTTGTTGTTGGTGTGGTTTGCAGAGCTGGGGTGGAACTCAGGGCTTCACACAGTACCACTGACCTACACCCTTCCCGCCCTGCCTAGGGAAGACATTTCAGACCAGGAAAGAGCAGGTTGCTTCAGTTATGGCTCTTTCTTCCAACAAGCAGTTCCAAAGATCAGAGCAGCATTTCTGTACCTGGCTGTAAGCTTCACAGTGTGTTCATTTGTAGACTCTGTGAACCTCTCTGAATTCTGTTATACTAATAAAAGCTATTTTGAAAAAAAAAAAAAATCAGATTGGGGAAGGGTGGCACAGATGTTCGTTCACTCGAGGACCTGAGATGAGTCCCCAGCCCCAGGGCCCAATGAGAGGCCAAAAACAAGGTCAAGGAGCTGGAGAGAGAGTTCAGCAGCTAATGGCACTTGCTGCTTTTCCAGGAGACCCAGGTTTGGTTCCCAGCACCCACAGGGCAGCCAACAACTGTCCATAACTCGAGTTCCAGAGGACCTGACACCCTTTTCTGGCCTCCTCAGACATTGCATACATAGGTGAACTTAGAGACATGCAAGCAAAACACTCATACACATAAGAAATAATAAAATATAAAAAATAGAATAAAATAAATAATATAAAATATTAAAAAAACATAAACACTGGTCGTGGTGGCACACGTCATTAATAGCAGCACTTGGGAGCAGAGGCAGGCAGATCTCTGTGAGTTCAAGGCCAGCCTGGTCTACATAGTGAAGTTCCAGGACAAGTGGGCTACAGGGAGACCCTATCTCGAAAAGACCAAAAAAAAAAAAAAAAAGACAACAACAACAACAACAAACAAAGTGGACAGCACTTGAGGACATGCCTTGAGCTTGACCTCTGACCTCACTGCGCACCTATACATCCAGGTGTGTGTGTGTGTGTGTGTGTGTGTGTGTGTTGCTAGTGATAAAACCAAGGGCCTCACACAGGCCCAGAGCCACACAGTCATGGGAGAATTCCTTCACATATTTTTTCAAGTCTTGCTCAGCAACCATCCTCGTAATCCATTCCCTCCACAGCTAAATTTACACACACATCCCAGGCTGGGAAGGCGAATGGGGAGGGGACACAAAGGGAAAGTTCAAGGGCCAGGGGTAGGGGAGGCAGGTGAGAAGGTTCCGGAAGGGACAGGAGTGGGCAGAGCCACGCAGGTCTCACACATCTTGAGCTGGCCAGAGGTTGGTACTCGGGCCCAGATGATAACATGTCAGAAGCTGGGGATGTGTCAGACGTCCCAAAGCCCTTGGCGGAGCAGGGCATTCCAGAAGGCAGGGTTTATAGCCTTGATAAAGCCCACAGCATCTAAATGGCTTTCCTGTGTAAATAGCTTCAGTATGGAGTAGGCAAACCAGAAATCAATTTAGCTCTAACTTAGACTTTGCTCTCTGATCTCTCCCAACTTCTGTGTCCCTGTGTCCGTGTCCATCCCTCCCCCCCCTTCGATCTTAACCCCTTCCCCTTCTATGAGCTGCGTTGTGTAAAAAGCACGTTAAGCACTGAGGAGTAACAGACTCAACAGCTCACAACCAGGATGCATAGTTGTCTAGGGCTCTGCAGCCTCCTCAGCTCACCTTGAAGAAAGCTGGCTGGTTACAGCCCATCAGCTGCTACAAGTAGATGTGGTACTGCACCAGCAACAGCTGCACAGCTCAGGAAGCCTGTGCCCCAGCCACAGACATGGGAGGCCACAGGCAGAAGCACATCAGCCACTCCCCCGCAGGCACAGGCCGGGGTGCACCCCTACACATATACACAGAGCGCCTGGGCTTCCAGGGTGATAGGAAGGGTCAGTTTGGAGAACTTTCCAACCCTGAAAATGTGGTTCCTTTCCCCAAAGAAAAGCTTGGAGCACTTGAAGTCAGTGGCACTTGGCTCCTATCCAGGGGGGGTTGAAGCAAAGTCAACAGGGAGAGTGGGGGGGGAGGTCTCTCTGGCCAGGAACAGCCTTACAAGGAGCTTTCCAGCTAGCGAGGGACAAGCCGGCCTGGGGGGAGAGGGCTTTCTCAGGCCAAAGCTAAGGCCCTCCCTTTCCAGAACTCTGGGGGTTAAGTCGAATCCGGGAAAGGGAAATCTTTTCCCAGCAGTTCCCGCCCCAGTGACTCAGGCCAGAGGGAGGGAGAGAGGATCTAGGAGAGGGAACTAGCAGCTTCCCCAGCTCCTCAAGGGTCATGAGTCAGCAGAAGTGCCCAGCTAGCCAGTGGAACCCCAGCTGCTTCCCTGCGCCAGGGAACAGTTTCTCCCCCATCCTCACGCAGAGCCCCTTTCTACTCCTCCCCCTTAAAAAGGTCAGGCCCTGGACCCTTGACCCAGTGGGCCCACAGATTTCGGGAAAATGCCTTCCTCTCCAACTCTATCCCAAAGGGAAGTCTTCCTGATCTCTGCCTTCCTGACCCCTGCCTTCCTCAGGTCAGTAGCCTCCTCCCAGAGGACCACGGGCTCCTTCCCGGCCCTCCTTCCTGGCCTGGACATCCTTCCTTTAGGCTGGCCTCCACCCTGGTTCCTCTTTTCAGTTACACAAGTCTCCAGCTAGAGTCCTATCCCTGGGCTCCTGCTCCCTGTCTCCCTGGGCTGTTACCAGCCCCTTGACACTCCCCACTTCCAGCAAGAAGCAAACCCAGGCTGCCCTCCCAGTCCAGTTCACCACATTCCCACACAGCCCGACTGGTTCTGGCCAGTTGCATTGGCTTTGGGGGCTCCAGAGGGTCCCTAGGCAATCCATAGGAAGCAGAGCCAGTTCTGAGGCTGCATGGCACCTCTCCGTGCCTAGTCACAGAGGAGAAACTGCAGAGCTTTAAACACTTCCAAGAAGGAGGGAACAGGCTAGAAGAGGAGTGTGTGTGTGTGTGGGGGGGGTTTGCAGGGAACAGAACCAGCACTGTATTCCCTTTCGTCCAGGGCTGCCAGAGCCCTCGGTTTCTCGGTTTCACCCAGTGAGCATCGTGTCTGAGTGCTGGCTGGTCCCACTAGACTATAAGCAAATAACAGAATCAGGGAGTGATCTGCGAAAGCCTGACCCAAACCTGAATGCCTTAACCTGAAACAGAGGAGGGGCAGGAAGCTGGCAATGTCTGTGAAGTATTGAGGGGGTGGCACAGAACCTCTCCAACACCCCCTCAGCTTCCGCCTGGGGAGGCCTTAATGTGTGACTTCCTGTGCTGGGGCTGCTCTATAGGGCAAAGAAGCCAAGGTGGACCCTGTGGTCTAACCTTGACCCAGCCACCTCGCAGGGATCCCACTCACTACGTGCTAGGCCCTGCATCAGTGTGTTCATTACGTTAAAATGTGTTTGTTCCATTTAACATCAAGCCCTTGATGGTGGGGAGCTCATAACACTGGCTCCTCCTGGAGCCCTATGGCAATCCCACCTCCCACCCAAGAAGCTCTCCACTGGTGACTCATATTCCCCCTACCCAAGCCCATTGAACACGACGCAGTCACACGTTCACATTGAACAATATGAACTCCCCATATCTGCTCTGGGTTCTTATCACAATCTGGTTATTTCAGATGAGCAGATATGATCTCCCCAAACCGACCACAAGCCCCAGGAGCTGAGAGATCAGAGTGTGTCTTGGTCACATCACGTCTCATCCTCCCAGCACCCAGGAGGTGCAGAACTGGAGGGACAGATTGAGGTGTCTGCCAGTCTAATTGAAGCCGTGATACCTTCAAGAAGGAGGCGAATAGCAGCCCTGCCCCCAACACAGAGAGATACATTTGTCTCCAGAGGGCAATTTTCAAACTGTGCACGCACTTACACACACACACACACACACACACACACACACACACGTACACACGTACACACACTGGTACACATCTCTAGTGACAATTATGCCCTGCACTCCTCTCTAAATCCGTCTGACGGTTAATGTATGGAACTTGCTGAGAACTTCTGCTGCAGCCAGATCAACCACATTTTCCAGCAGGTCAATCACCAACCCTTCACCTGCCTCTTACCAGTCTCATCACCTTAGACATAGGTCACACCACCAACTCAGTACCAATGTTGAAACCTTTCCCAAACCCTTCACAGCCCCATCTCGTCTGTCAGCTCACCGTGCCAGCCCTTCCTCTGTAAGCTCTCATCCCCTCTGTCCATGCCCCTTCGTTGGCTCACACTCGGGTCACTGATTGCTGTCACTGCGTTCCTCTTTCTTACTCCACAATCTGGTCTCAAGGTGTTTATGTGGCACAGGCTGGCTCACGTGATGCCCGTCTTAGACTTCTCTGAGACGGCAGCTACGCGTATTTTCTTATCTGCATTCGGGCTTCAACTTGTACTACTCTACACGAGTGTAAATCTTCCTCTTTATCTCCAGGGCATGGCTTCAAACACCCTTTCCATGGATCATTCTTTCCCTGAATACAAGTGTCAGAGATACCTCACTGGGTTTGGGAACACGGTGTGAACTTTTGGAAAATAACTTATGAATGAACGAATCAGGCAATCAGTCAGTGAACAAATGAATTCCTCTACCTGTGTTTATATGTGAGATTCTTTTTTTTTTTTTTTTTTTTTTTTCGTGGGCAACCACCATGCCCGGCAACAAAAGGTTCCATGCTTTACAAAATACTTATAAACACATACATACATAAATACACACACACACGACACACAACACAACACGCACACAAACACACACCACCACAACATACACACACACCTCCACAACAATCAGCTGCCAGTATTTTAAGCAATTGATAACCTTTTATCATACATAAACAATTGTAAAGAGCAGCCTGAATTCAGACATTCTAGAAGCAATAACCAACAGTGGATCCCACAGTCCAAGAGTCTGAAACCTGTGCGTGCATTTATGCATATGTGTCTGTACAAATGGAAGTGGTTCTCTCCTTCTGCCTTTTGTGGGTTCCAGGGATTGACTATGGGTCACTAAGGCTTTTGCCACTAGCACTAACCCCCACTGAGCCCATGTGTGCCCAGCCCCGTAAAGATGACTATTTTTTTCCCCCTTCTTGAAACAGGTCTCACTATGTAACACTCTCTGGCCTAGAACGTGATATGCGAACCAGGCAGGCCTACTAACCTCACAGCGCTCCGCCTGTACCCAAGTTCTTGGGGGGGAAGATTAGTGCCAATGTTTGCCACCACTCCCAGCAAGACTTAACATTTGAAGAACATGTTCAAGGAAGGGGAACAGCTATCTGAAGTCTTATGTACTATCTCCTACTCAGCCAGCTGTAGGAGCCTGAACACCCTGGGTGTCCCCCCTTAACCTGCTAGAGGCTCCACCCCAGTTCCCAGGTCCTCATCCATCAGTAGCAGCTAACGAGTACTCACTGATCACAAGAGACACACTTGTTGCTGCTTGGAAAGAACCCTAAATGGCAGTTACACACGGTGTTCTGTTTCTTCTGACCTGTGAGGAGAAGACCAGTAGAGCTAAAGGTGTGTCTCCACCGAAGCCCAGAAAAGGGGGAGGGAAGGAGGGTCAGAAGCTCGGCGGCAGAGGCCGGGAAGACAGGAAGAGGGGAAATGGGGGGCAGGAAGGAGATGGGTGGGGGGGAAGAAAAGTGAAACCCTTCCTCCCGAGATTCAGGCTTCCCCCAGGGAGAGGGAGAGGGGCTGGAGACAGGCGAGGGGTGGGTGCTCACAGTGACTAGATTCATGTGCGGTAGACAGAGGCTGGCATCCAAGCACTGAAAACTTCTCATCCAAGTAAGTGCTGGAAATGGTTCTCCTACAGCACACTCCGTGTCTTGTCCGCTGTACACGAGAAATCTCCCACCTGGAACATTTCTGAATAAGGCAGGAACTGGGGGAATGATGCTCCCATCCTTTTTCCAAAAACAAACTAGAAATCTCCATTCCCACTATGTGGATCTGTTATGGTATGTGGATCTGTTATGGCATCACACGCACCCACGTACATACAGGCCCTCGTGTGTACATGTGCTCCCATCCATTCGACCACATGGATTACACACACACACACACACACACACACACACACACCACAAATGTTCCGACCAGGCGCTCTATCTAGAGCCCTGCCCACTTCCAAGGCTTGCCTTTCCGACATGACTTGCAACTGTAGCAATGTCTGGCGTGGTTCTGGGAAGCCGTAAAGGTGCCTTTTTCACAGTCTCGGCAGACCGTTTCCTGCCCTGGGGCTGGACAATCCTCGTACAAGTAGGTTCCTACAAATGGGGATCGGGGATTGAGAGCTGAAAGGAGGGGCACCAAGCTTGGGAGACCAGCTAGGAGCACCGCTTCCTTGAGCTCTCTAGGAGATGGAAGGAAGGACAAAACCCAAGCCCAGAAGAGACAGCAAAGTTAGGGGAGCCAGATTCTAGGACACCCGCGGCCAGCGAAGGCAGTCTCAAGGGGACTCGGGACTGCCATTTTCTCCTACCTTTGTGGCACTTGGTACAGCAGAAGGAATTATTCCCCGGGTGGGGGTATTTTCCCTGGGGACATAAAATATCCCTCTTCTCCCTATCCCCAAGAGAGGGAACCAGTCCAATGATCTCTGAGGAGTGTATGGCCACCAACAGAGCCAGGAACACCTAGGGAGGAATCAGAGGGGGGGGAGACCATCAGGGGGTCGGGCGACAGAGGCGGCAAATTGAAACCCTCCCCAGCTCACATTACTCTTGAAGCATTAGACAGGCCATGGTGCAGGGCACCAAGTATTTACTTGGTCTCTGCTTGTTATGGATGCTAGCGTCTGTTTCTTCAACTTGACCATTAGATTCCAGGCCCCAGCAGTATTATTCCTCATCAGTTTCTGGAAATAGCTCACATCATCAGAGGGAAGATAGTCAAGAAATTAGAATTTTTTTTTTTTTTTTTTTTGAGAAAGGTCCCTCCCTGTAAGCCCCAGCTTGTGGCTGGAACTCACTCTATAGACCAGGCTGGCCTTGAACTCACAGAAGATCCCCGCCTGGCTCTGCCTCCCAAAGGCTAGGATCAAAGGCATGAAGCCACCATGCCTAAGACTGTTCTTAGCCAACATGAGGGTGCTGGGAATACAATCCAGGTCCTCCCGAAAGAGCAGTCAGTCGTCTTAACCACTGAACCATCTCTCTAGCCCCTGTTTTTTTTTTTTTTTTTTTTTGTGTGTGTGTGTTTTGGGGATTGAATTTAGGCCTTTCCACATCCCTGATAAAGCTCTGTACCACTGACCTACACCCTTCCCGCCCTGCCTAGGGAAGACATTTCAGACCAGGAAAGAGCAGGTTGCTTCAGTTATGGCTCTTTCTTCCAACAAGCAGTTCCAAAGATCAGAGCAGCATTTCTGTACCTGGCTGTAAGCTTCACAGTGTGTTCATTTGTAGACTCTGTGAACCAGCTCTGAATTCTGGGGGTGTATAAGAATAAAACTATTTTGGAAAAAAAAAAAAATCAGATTGGGGAAGGGTGGCACAGATGTTCGTTCACTCGAGGACCTGAGATGAGTCCCCAGCCCCAGGGCCCAATGAGAGGCCAAAAACAAGGTCAAGGGAGCTGGAAGAGAGTTCAGTCAGCTAATGGCACTTGCTGCTTTTCCAGGAGACCCAGGTTTGGTTCCCAGCACCCACAGGGCAGCCAACAACTGTCCATAAATCGAGTTCCAGAAGGACCTGACACCCGTTTCTGACCTCCTCAACATTGCATGACATGGTAACTTAGGAGACTGCAAGCAAACACTCAGACACATAAGAAATAATAAAATATTAAAAAAAAATAGAAAAAATAAAAAAAAAATAATATAAAATATTAAAAAAACATAAACACTGTCGTGGTGGCACACGTGCCTTTATTCCTAGCACTCAGTATGCAGAATCAGGCGATCTCTGTGAGTTCAAGGCACCCTGGTCTACAGAGTGAGTTTCCAGGCAGCGGGCACAGGGAGACCCTATCTCGAAAGACCAAAAAAAAAAAAAAAAAAAAGACAACAACAACAACAACAAACAAAGTGGACAGCACTTGAGGACATCCTTGATCTTGACCTCTGACCTACACACACCTATACATCAGGGTGTGTGTGTGTGTGTGTGTGGGTGTGGTGTTGCTAGTGATAAAACCAAGGGCCTCACACAGGCCCAGAGCCACACAGTCATGGGAGAATTCCTTCACATATTTTTTCAAGTCTTGCTCAGCAACCATCCTCGTAATCCATTCCCTCCACAGCTAAATTTACACACACATCCCAGGCTGGGAAGGCGAATGGGGAGGGGACACAAAGGGAAAGTTCAAGGGCCAGGGGTAGGGGAGGCAGGTGAGAAGGTTCCGGAAGGGACAGGAGTGGGCAGAGCCACGCAGGTCTCACACATCTTGAGCTGGCCAGAGGTTGGTACTCGGGCCCAGATGATAACATGTCAGAAGCTGGGGATGTGTCAGACGTCCCAAAGCCCTTGGCGGAGCAGGGCATTCCAGAAGGCAGGGTTTATAGCCTTGATAAAGCCCACAGCATCTAAATGGCTTTCCTGTGTAAATAGCTTCAGTATGGAGTAGGCAAACCAGAAATCAATTTAGCTCTAACTTAGACTTTGCTCTCTGATCTCTCCCAACTTCTGTGTCCCTGTGTCCGTGTCCATCCCTCCCCCCCCTTCGATCTTAACCCCTTCCCCTTCTATGAGCTGCGTTGTGTAAAAAGCACGTTAAGCACTGAGGAGTAACAGACTCAACAGCTCACAACCAGGATGCATAGTTGTCTAGGGCTCTGCAGCCTCCTCAGCTCACCTTGAAGAAAGCTGGCTGGTTACAGCCCATCAGCTGCTACAAGTAGATGTGGTACTGCACCAGCAACAGCTGCACAGCTCAGGAAGCCTGTGCCCCAGCCACAGACATGGGAGGCCACAGGCAGAAGCACATCAGCCACTCCCCCGCAGGCACAGGCCGGGGTGCACCCCTACACATATACACAGAGCGCCTGGGCTTCCAGGGTGATAGGAAGGGTCAGTTTGGAGAACTTTCCAACCCTGAAAATGTGGTTCCTTTCCCCAAAGAAAAGCTTGGAGCACTTGAAGTCAGTGGCACTTGGCTCCTATCCAGGGGGGGTTGAAGCAAAGTCAACAGGGAGAGTGGGGGGGGAGGTCTCTCTGGCCAGGAACAGCCTTACAAGGAGCTTTCCAGCTAGCGAGGGACAAGCCGGCCTGGGGGGAGAGGGCTTTCTCAGGCCAAAGCTAAGGCCCTCTTTTTTTTTTTTTGTCTTTTTGAGACAGGGTCTCCCTGTAGCCCCAGCTGTACTGGAACTCCCTCTGTAGACCAGGCCGGCCTTGAACTCACAAAGATCCGCCTGCCTCTGCCTCCCAAGTGCTAGGATTAAAGGCGTGTGCCACCACAACCGGCTATGGAACTCACTATTATAGACCAGACTGGCTTCAATCTCACAGAGGTCTGCCTGTTTCTGCCTCCCCAGTTCTGAGATTAAAGGGATGCACTACCACACCCAGCTTCTTTTTTTGGAGACAGGGTCTCATGTAGGCTAGGCTGGCCTCCAGTTCTCTATGTAGCTAAGTCTGGTCTTGAATTCTTGATCCTTCATCTCCTAAGTACTGGGATTGCAGGCATGCATCACCAAGCCTGGCTCAAGAATCTTTCTTTCTCTCTCTGTCTCTCTCTGTCTCTGTCTCTCTCTTTAATGTATGAGTATATTGCCCATGGAGATCAGAAGAGGGTGATGGACTCCCCAGAACTGGACTTACAAATGGTTGTTAACCTCCATGTGGGTGCTAGGAATTGAACCCAGGTCCTCTGGAAGAGCGGCCAGTGTGCCCTTAACCGCTGAGGCATCTCTTCAGATCCTCAAGATTCTTTTTCACACAGCCCAGTCTTCCCATTCTCATTTCTTGGTGTGGCTCAACATGGGCATTCCGCCCCAGCTAAGCTCTTCAGCTCCTGTCTTGACCACCCCTCAACACAAAATCCCCCTTCTCCATTCCCCTGTCCTCCCCAATCTTGTCTCCCAACTCCTCCTATTTTTCTTTTTTTTCTCCCTCCTACTTTTCTATGAAGCACTCCATCCCTCATCCCATCTGACCAATCACTTAGTCAATGGTCAAGGTCTCCATTCTAAGACCTGCCTGGACACTGGGGATGCCAAGATGGGTGGGACATAACTCGCATTCTGAAGCGTTCTCAGGGAGCCAGAGATAACACACAATGATAACACACCCTAGGCATGCTGATAGCCCGAGAAGCAGACAAAGTTATGCAAGAAAAGGCAGTTGGCCTGTGGCCCACCCCCACGGTTCTGCCTCCAGGACACTACATCCCAAGACCCTGGCAGGTCTTCCCCCCAGTGTCCTTGGAGTCCTGGTTACTGTAAGCTGTTTAGTTCCTAGTCCGTAAACTCTTGGGAGCGGCAAAATCTTGTGGGCTTTGCCCCGCTCCCTGCCATTCTGTTCTGGATGTCCTCACGGGCACCGTGCTGTACTGAGAAGGCACTAAACAGGCCTGTGCAGACCTGGCCTGCCTGTTGTTGTCCCCTGGCTCCAGGCTCTGCTTTTGCCCATAGGGTCCTGTGCCCACCTGAGCCACAGCTAGAGCAGGTTTCTTCCTCTTCCTATTCAGCCTACTTTCACCCTGCCAAGCATGGGCAGCCACTGAGTAACAACCACTAATATTAGTGGAGAAGCTAAACATTCACTGAGTCCTTTCTTTGTGTTACAGCCTCTTCCCCTACTAGACCATAAAGTTGACCTCAGGGATTTCATTCACCTGTAATCCTAGTGCCTTGAGCACAGAAGAGGGCGATCGATACACTGAATAAATATTTAACATCTATCCAGCTACTCAATCTTAATAACACTCTAAGCCCATTTTAAGTAAAGAACTTAAGGCAGGGGAGGGGGGGGGTTCCCATCACATGTTCAAGTTCATACAGCTATGATGACAGGAAGGTAAGGGTGTTGAGCGAGCTCTGAATCCAGGTGATCTACCCACAAAGGGAAGAGAATGGAGCGGGTGGGGGAGCTGGATGGTGCGGGCAGAGCCAGGAGAGGCCGTCTAGATGAGGGGTGAGGGGAGACCACACAGACAGGTGTAGTTTGGGCTCCAGGAACACAAGATAAGGAAGAGGGAGGGGAATGGGCCCCAGAGGAGCTCCTTAAAGGGAGAGGAAGGGTGTAAGACATTGGGGTGGGGGACGGGGGTGCAGGGATTCAGAGACACTGTCCACACGGACAGCAAAGTCCACCCAAACATCCAGGGGGCCCCAGCTCTTGGGATCTTAGTTGAATGATTCTAAACACAAAGAGGCCAGAGAGAAGGACATTTTCCAGTGACAAAAACAACCTGATACCAACTTCCCCAATCTGAACTGTAGGGTTAGAAGCCAAGGGATTTGGGGGGAGGTTGGTGGGGAGGGGGCTGAGGACACACTGCCCAGGTAAAAGGGTAATTAGCCATCTAGGGAAGGTTGGTCCAATAGAGACCACCCCTCTGGAAGCAGAGCTGGAGGCAGAAGCGCAAAGCCTTGTCCAGGGAGAAGCCTGGGCCTAGTGGCCAGCTCTGTTCAGTTCCACATTCTACGCCCAAGCAACCCCCCCCCCATACAGTATCCCAAACTTGTCCTCCAAATAATCCTCTTCTGGACTCTGTCTTCCCACATCATGACATCCAGGGTGTCCAACGTCTGCCAGAGTAACAGGGCTGCTGGGCCTGATACGCTGCCTGATTCTTCCCCCAGCTGGCCTCCCCAGGGCCCAGCACACCACTGGGCCAGGTCCCGGTGGGGCAGAGCTCAGAATTATCGGATTCCTGAGCCGCAGGACTCCTCTTTCCCTCATTCCTAGGGTAGAAGTTTCATCACAAGGCCTTCCAACCTGCCCTGTGGCTTTCCACAGAGCCCAGGTCCCAGCCCAGCTAATCTCCCTCACTGTTAGGGCCCCTCTGGTTTCCTTTAGTTCTTCTCTCCCTCTCAAACCTCTCCCTTCCCTGTCTCAGGACAACCCGTCCAACAAGAGAGGATGAACAGGGAAACCCGTGTAAGTTGAGCCCGGGCAGGCCTAGGGGCAAACTGAAGCGGAGTCTCTGATCCCACTCAAGCCAAGAGGAGCCTCCCTCTGTAAATTGAAGCCAGCAGTCCACCCCACGCCCCACCCCCACCCCCACTCTCTGTCTCCCAGTCTCACCAGTGGCGGCAGCAGGCCAGGCACGGTGGGGAGACCCATGTCCGGCCGGCTGTGGCCTCTCACTCCCCCATTGGAGCGGGACACGGGCAGCAGCTGGCAGCGCTGGCGAATGGAGTGGCAAGGTTGCTGGCAGGTGGCCCCAGCGAGGGCAGCCTGAACCTCAGGAGTTGAAAGTTGGGAGCAGAGATTGGGGTACAGTCCCCGGGGACCTTGAACACCCCCGGAGGCCGGCGGCTGGCTCAGGAGCCAGCGTCTGGAAAACTTAAAAGAAGAAAATTAAAGCAGAGAGGAGCTTAGAGGAGAGAGGAGGTGGGAGGGGAAGGGAGAGTGGCGTGGGGGTGGTGTTGCAAGAGCAACCGGAAGAGCCTGGGGAGAGGCGAGGGAGGAGGAAGGAGGGAGGAGGGTACCAAGGTTCTTTTAACACTTTATAGCCCAGGTGCCTCAGCTTTGTGGCCCCAAACCCACTAATTCAATTCAAAGACTCCCCATCAACGCCAAGTAGGAGACCGAGATTTTGGGAGTCAGAATCACCGAGCTCCAATTCAGAATCCTCTGCTTTTAGCTGGGTCACCTTAGACCCAAAACCTAACCCTCTCTGAGCCTGTTGTCCAGTTCTCAGGATGAGGATGACCTGCCTTGCCGGGTGGCTGTCGGGATTTACTGAGGGAGGCTAGCATAGAACGCCTGACGAGTACTCCTCGGCCCTTACTAATGGCTCTCTCTTTTCTCCAGAGTTCCCGCCAGTCTCTCTTTCTAGTCATTTACCCATCCAACCCAACGCTGGGAGTTTTCCACCCTGCCTGGTACCTGCGCCACAGTCCCCTCCCATTCGTTCCCATCCTCTGTCTTCTAACCGGTTCCCCAGCCGTTGACCATGGCTCTGCCAGCAACCAGGGAACGCCACGAAGCCTCACTTCTGAGCCTTGGTTGGCTGCACACTTATTAATGGAGTAAAAAATGCCAACGACTCAGAAGCCCATGTGTGTGAAGATGCTTCCGGAATGTGAAGGGTTCCCGGGGATCTTTTCCCAAATATTCTTTGTTTGGTTTTCACTTTATTTTTCTTGTTTGAAATGGGGTCTCATGTCGTCCATGCTGGCTGGCCTCAAATCTTCTATGTAGCTGAGGCTAGCCTCACACTTCGGACCCTCCTGCCTCAACTTCTCAAGTGCGGAGATTACAGGCATCTTTTTGAGACAGGGTCTCCCTGTAGCCCCAGCTGTCCTGGAACTCACTCTGTGGACCAGGTTGGCCTTGAACTCACAAAGATCCACCTGCCTCTGCCTCCCAAGTGCTAGGATTAAAGGCGTGCGCCACCAGGCCCGGCAACACACCCAAATATTCTGATGCATCCTTAAGCCCTGACCCAGAGATACTATAATACATTCTCTAGCTTTATGGGTAGAGAAACAGAGCCTCCAAAATTCTACAGGCTGAGAGACAGAGACGGGAGAACCTGGATTCCTGACTCCAGTTCCAAAGGTCCCACTCTTTGTCTCTTTGAGTAAGAGCCCACTTCCTGATTGCCATCTTCAATCATGAAGGTTTTCTCCCAAGTGAACCCCTCAGTACAGACACACTATTCAGGCAGGCATCCTTCAGAGACAGTGACCGTCATTATGTGCAACCTGGGGACCTTCTGTTGCCGGGGCAGAGGGAACCCAGGAGTGAGGTCCTAGGGTTTGGGGACTTGGTACCTGAGTTCCTGACCTTTCTTCCTGTGATCCACTGCTGAACCACCAATCCCTACCCTGCCCATCCTGACTTTTTCTGCTCTGTGAGCCCAAACGCAGAGCATCTTGAAGACCAGATGGATCCGAGGTGTCCCCACTGAGGAAGGCCAATTTCCCTTCTAAGGTGAGCTTGTTGGGAAAGATAAATGGTGGACTGCTTGATATAGCTTGGTTTTTGTTGGGGTTTTTTTTTGGTCTTTTTGCGACAGGGTCTCCCTATAGCCCCAGCTGTCCTGGAACTCACTCTGTAGACCAGGTTGGTCTTGAACTCACAAAGATCCGCCTGCCTCTGCCTCCGGAGTGCTAGGATTAAAGACGTGGGCCACCATGCCCAGCTGATATAGTTTGAAGGTAGAGTACTTGCCCAGTGTCCTAGTTTGTCTTCCATTGCTGTGACAAAACACTCTGACCAACACCAACTTGGGGAGGAAAGGGTTTATTCAACTTACATCTCCTGGGTCACAGTTCATCACTCAGGGAGCCCAAGGCAAGAACTCAGGGCAGGAGCCTGGAGGCAGGAGCTGAAGTACAGGCCATGGAGGAATGCTGTTCACTGGCTTGCTTCCCTGGCTCATGCCCAGCCCGCCTTCTTATACAGTACACAACAACCTGCCCAGGATGGCACTACTCATTGTGGGCTGGGCCCTCCCACACTGCTTAACCATCAAGACAATACTCCACAGATGTGGCCACAGGCCAATCCAATGGAGCCAATTCCCCAACTGAGGCTCCCTCAACCCAGATGTGTCAAGTTGACACTAAAGCTATCCAGCACACCCAGTATATGCAAGGCCCTGAATCCCACCCCAGCACCAAAACTAAAACAAAACAAAATAAAAACATTCGGGCGCATCTAGAGTTGGTTTGGTGATTAGATACATATGAAGTATTAGGAAGTGTTTGCCACCTGTCCTAAAAATGGTAGCAACATTGAAGATTTCTGTTAATAGTGAATAACAGATTTAAGGTCCATGTTTAATATTACAAGGAATTTTTTTGTTGTCTGTGTTATAAACTGCCAAAGCCATTACTCAGAGCCTGGCACCAAAGGGGGATTTCTTTCATGGTTTAGGATGATTTACTCAAGAAGTTTAAAGCTTTGAGACATGTACTACTAAATTGTTCCATGAAATTTCATTAAAAAAAAAAAAAAGAGCCGGGTGTGGTGGCGCACACCTTTAATCCTAGCAGTCTGGAGGCAGAAGCAGGTGGATCTTTGTGAATTCAAGGCCAACCTGGTCTACAGAGTGGATTCCAGGACAGCTGGGGCTACAGGGAGACCCTGTCTCGAAAAGACCAAAATAATAATAATAAGAAGAAGAAGAAGAAGAAGAAGAAGAAGAAGAAGAAAAGGGGGTAGGAATGGGTTGGCCTGAGGATAAAAAAGCCAGCTAGGCTGGGCGTGGTGGCGCACGCCTTTAATCCTAGCACTTGGGAGGCAGAGACAGGCAGATCTTTGTGAGTTCAAGGCCAGCCTGGTCTACAATGTGAGTTCCAGGACAGCTGGGGCTACAGGGAGACCCTGTCTCGAAAAGAC
>VZQC01004506.1:514476-570319 GCA_009823505.1 Rhizomys pruinosus
AAAAAAAAAAAAAAAAAAAAAAAAAAAAGCCAGCTAGTTTGGTGGAGGTTAGACCACAGTCCTCCAAGGATACAAAAAGTGATGGTGAGGAGGGTCAAGGAGAGATGGACGGCACAATGTAGGGCCACAGAGTTGGCGGTGAGGGTCCACGGATCAAGGGATGAAGGAAAGACTCTCGCAGTCACCTCTCCCCATCGCGTTTCACCCGCCTCGCACACGCACCTGCACACCAACACACACACCAGATCCAAAGGGCACTGGGCTCCCTGCCCTTCACCTCCCCACCTTCCAGGGAGGCAGGGTGAGTCAGCACAGAGGGACGGGGTTCCAGGCTATCTCTGTGAGAATTACAAACGAGCAACTCATTTCGCCTGCCAAGTCTGATAAGGAAAAGAAAACAAATGGGCTCTCACTAATACTTGAATCCCAACTCCTGGGAGTCTCCAACGGACAAGGGGTGAGGTAAGGACAGGGCCCTGAGCACAGGTAAGGGCTGACTGCAGTCTCCATAGCTTATCCAGCTTGGTTCCTCTGTCCAGCAGGTCTGCCTTCCCCAGACACTCACTGGAGACAGGAGGTGGGTGTGGCAAGCAGAGACGGAGATGACAGGGCAGCCACACCTGGGGCTGAGACCGGGAGACTGTTGAAAGGGCACCATTTCCCATCATCTGCTTGAGTCTAGGAAAGGGAAGTCAAGTCTGCATGTGCTTGGTCTGGGTCATGACCCCCAGTCCTGTCCCCTGCTCCTTGGCTCTGTCCACAAGATCCTTTCTCCTTTGGCTCTTCAGGACAGAGATTGTGGGGTTTTGCTTGTTTGGTTATTGGTTATTTTGTTTTTTTGAGGGGGGGGTGTTTGTTTGTTTGTTTGTTTGTTTGTTTGATTCAGGGTCTCCCTGTATCCCCAGCTGGCCTGGAACTCGCTATGTGGAAAACCGCCAGCCTTTGCCTGTTGAGTGCTGAGATTAATGACACATGCCACCGTGGCCCCTGACTCAGGACAGAAATCATAATAAACAGGAACAAGTGCAAGTTTTATTCCCAAAACACAATGAGAAAAGTCTGATACCGGAGCGGGGCAGAGAAACTGCAACTGAGGAAAGGAGGTTTCCACTGGGCCATCCCCCAGTTTTCTTCTTTATTAAAGTTTCAAGGGTCCTTGCTGTCCCCTCACTGAACAAGGCTACTCAAGGCTCTGAGACTCGGGAGAACTGGCTTGAGTCTCTTCCTCCTCCAACGCTAGGACAGGGATAGGGAGGATGGCAGAGGTTGTATCACAGCTGGGTGGTGTCTGTTATCAACAAACTGAAGAAGAATACTCTCGATGACAGATGACAGTGCCTGTTCACTCTAGGGCCTCCCAAAAATGTCACCTGAGACTCAGGGACTTACCCCCCCCCTACCTATTTCGTGCAGCCCCGCTCAGCTCTGCAGATGTGGCTTTATGCAAAAAGCGTTTATTGAGTACCTGCCTACCTGCTCAAAGAAGCACACCAGGCTAGACCTGGAGAATGTAATAAGCAAAACTCAGTCCCCGACCAAAGGAGCTCTCTCTAGTCAGGGATTTAGACACAAAAGAACATGAACACATAGTACAGTACAACACCAACACAACAGTAGATGTTATAGTGTGCTGTGGGAACCAGGAGAGGGGAATCAGTTCTGGGGAGGACAGGATGGAGCAGAAGGTTCAACAGAAATCATGGTGCCTGCCTTTGAGCAGAGTTCTAAAGAGTGCATAGAAGGTCTCTGGGAGAGGTAGGGGAAGCGTCCAGGCTGGAGACAGAGAAGCAGACATACAGAGATACAAAGCACACAGGGCAGAGACCTTGGGATTTGGAGCATCAGTCTAGAGGAGTCTTAGGAATGGTGGGCTGGCCAATCTTTTACTATACTGGTCTGCTCCGGTTCCCACCCTGGAGAGCCAGGGAAGGGGGATTGCCAAGAACTAACAAAAGGGGGCTTTTGGGTGGGGTTCCCCCCAAGTTCAAGAGAGGAGCAGACATGTGTGTCATTGAAGGCGATGCGGCCAGGCGAACCTCTGGTCATGGGGTAGGAAACCTGTGCCTGCCTCTCTATGCCTTGTTTGTGTTTGTTCATTGGTCCTTTCCCAGGAAAGTTCCTTGTCAAAGCTCCAAGTTTAGTTTGGCTGAGCCAAGGGGAAAGGAGACTTGTCTGTGCTTGTGTAGAAAACAGTGTTCAGAAGCAAGTCAGAGACAGCGCGGTGAAGCTTATTAGCCACTGTTCCCTGAGCAATTTCCTGGGCCCCTAACCCACTTCCCTCCCACACAAGACAGATATCTGGGCAGCTCTGGGAAGCGCTCAAGATGAAAACATCCTTCAGTCTACCAGAGCAGCACGGGCCTGGGTGTAAGGAGCACCTTTCTTCTCTCAGTGCTTCCCCGGAGCATAGGCAGAAGAGCTGGGCCCCACAGAGCCCAATGGAGGGGCACAGGTGCCAAGGGTGGCATAGGCAGGTGGAGGGGCTGTTGGGACCAGGGAAGGAGTTGTGCCTGCCTGGGGCAAGGAAGGGGTTGGGGATGTAGGGTGGGGACAGAAGCGGGAGGGGAAGGAGGAAGCTGGGGTGGAGGCCACCTCCCTCGCGCCCCTGGTGCCTCGTCCTGGAGACCAGTATCGGCTTCGGAACCTGCGCAGCAGCATGAGCAATGTGATGACCAGGAGATCGAAGACAAGCTCGGCCATCTCCACCACGGACAGCACCGAGGAGCCAAACCACAGGCTCCACTGGCTACCCAGGTTGGACAGGAGGGTGACCATCTGGGGGGAGAGAGAAACGCCCTGAGACAGGTGGAAGAGACCTGGTCCTCTCATAGCCAGCTCCCTCTGTTGCTTGCGAGACCATCTGAGACTCTCGGTACCCACCCCCAACCCCTCACTGCAACTCCTGATCAGCAGCCCCCACACAAACATGGTCATGAGTCCAGGACACACTAAAGGACTGTCTTCCTGTCATCTGTCACACCCATACCTGCCTAGCACCACCCCAGGCTCATGCCCAGCCCCCCACTTCCAATCTTCTCCCCTGACTCTGGACCCCACTTCCTCCTCCTGGTCTTCTACTCCTGAGATGCAAACTCTTCTGGCCCCCCAGATGCAACCGTCCTCCTCCACGAGATCCACCCTGCCAAGGCCCCAAGAGACCCAGGCTCCCCTGAGGAGGACCCTACCGTAACAGAGGGAGTCTCAGAATTGGTTTTATAGTTCAGCTCCTTGAAGAAGATGTTGAGTTTGGCAACTCCATTTCTTTGTGGAAGGGGAGAGAGTGGGAAGAAATGGCAGAAGGTTAATCCCTCTGGTCCTCCTCCCAACGAACACCTCAATCTCTTCTCTTCCCAGACCCTCTTTTCTCCCTGGGACTCAGGGCTGACCTTTTGTTCTTGATCGTGTAGTTGTTCTGCAAGGATAGCATCTGGAAGATCCAATCCTGGGAAAAAATTGGGGGGCAAAAAAAGAATACAGGGTTACCCCTGTATTCTTCAGGTTTACTAGAGTGGAATCAGTCGAATACAGCAGCACATATAATATCCACAAGGCTACAGTGCAGTTATGCACACTGGCACCTGTGCCGGTGTACGCCCGTGTGTGCCCATATGTCCACGCACACATGCATATCCTCCCTCCCTTCCCTACTTTACCTGGGACTTCTCAGAAGGCCATCTTGAATAACCAGCAGAGAGCTTGTAGTTGGTCACACTGGAGACAGATAAGGGTGTTTAGCGATGGACTTGGGGGGTCCCCCATCCACCTTCATCCTACTCAGACCAGCAGCTACTGCAGTCTGTGCCCAGCACCCCCTCACCTGCACGGCTTCCGACATTTGGAGAAACAGCCCAGGCTGTCCAAGGAGAAGGCACCCTGCAACTTATAGTAGCAGTAGCCTGTGGGTACAGACAGGTTCTGTTTGCTGAGGGCATCCACACCTTCTCCCCACACAGGAGCCTCCCACACAGCCCAGACACATACTCCCTATAGCCCCAGCTGGCCTGGAACTCACTTTATAGTGACCAGGCTAGCCTTGAACTCACAGAGATCCACCTGCTAGGATTAAAGGCGTGCACCACTATGCCCGGCTTAAAGACTGTTCTTAACTGCCATGTGGATGCTGGGAATCGAACCCAGGCCCTCTGCAAGAGCAGTTGGTGCTCTTAACCACTGAGCCATCTCTCCAGCCCCTACAAAAGCATTTAAATAACACCTCAGGAGTGAGGACAACAACAACAACAAAAGTTTAAAAATTAAGCTGAGTCAGGGTGGAGGAGGGCACACCCATGTAAAGATGGGTTCAAAAGGCACAAAAACAGTCAGGGCCCAGGCATGGGGTGCATGGCCTTAATCCCAGCAGTCAGGAAGCAGAGGCTGGTGCATCTCTGTGAGTTTGACACCAGCCTGGTCTACATAGTGAGTTCCAGACCAGCCAGGGCTACAAAGTAAGACCCTGTCTCAAATAAGTAAATAAATAAAGGTCAGGGGGAAAAAAAGGAACAATGATTGCATAATAATGGGGTTAAACCACAGTGAGGAATTGGAGAGATGGCTCAGGCGTAAAAGCACGGGCTGCTCTTGCAAAGGACCTGACTTCAATTCCCAGCACCCGCAACCCAGCTAACAACCGTCCTTAACTCCAGTTCCAGGAGATCTGGCGCCCTCTTCTGACCTCCATGGGCACTGCATAGCACAGGCGTCCTTATATACATTCAGGCCATATACTCACACACATAAAAATAATAAATAAAATGTTTTAAAAACATACAACTCTATGCCGGGCGTGGTGGCGCATGCCTTTAATCCTAGCACTTGGGAGGCAGAGGCAGGCAGATCTCTGTGAGTTCAAGGTCAGCCTGGTCTACAGAGTGAGTTCCAGGACAGCCAGAGCTACAGGGAGACCCTGTCTCAAAAAGACAAAAAAAAAAAAAAAAAAAACCCAAAAACCCCATACGACTCTACACTCACTAGGAAGGCTACTGTTAGCAAGGCCTTTAAGGATGTGGAGATTATTTGCTGCTGCTGGGAATATGAGGTGGTGGAGCCACCTTGGAAAACAGTATGGTAGCCCCTCAAAAAAGTTAACTGGTTACCATATAAGCCCAGGTATACAGAGACCTGAAAACGTGCCCACTGGAAAACAGGTCCACAAATGTTCACAGTTAGTCACAAATGTTCACACATTAGTCACAAAGCCTCAAATTAGAAACAACCCAAATGCCTATCAACTGGTAAGTGGACAAACAAAACAGGACAGAACCAGGCGTGGCAGTGAACACTTCGAATTCTAGCACTTAGGAGGCCGAGACAAGAGCACTGCCACAAGTTGGAAGCCGGCCTGGGCTTGATTGTGAGACCCTGCCTTAAAAACAAACAAAACAAAAGAGGCCGGGCGTAGTGGCGCGCGCCTTTAATCCTAGCACTTGGGAGGCAGAGGCAGGCAGATCTTTGTGAGTTCAAGGCCACCCTGGTCTACAGAGTGAGTTCCAGGACAGCTGGGGCTACAGGGAGACCCTGTCTCGAAAAGACCAAAAAAAAAAAAAACCACACACAAAAGGATTAAAGCCATATAATGGAATATGATTCAACCACAATAAGGAATAAAGGGTTGGCACAAGCTACAGTGTGGCTGAAGCTGAGGGACAGAAGCCAGTGGTAAAGGCTGTGTGTTATACGACTCCACCAATACGAAATGTTCAGGACAGGGGCTAGTGGCTGCCCAGGGCTGGCAGTGGGAGCTGCAGAGCTTGCGGACTGTTAATGCATGCAAAGTTTCTTTGGGAGTTAATTATTATTTATTCACTTTTACTTATATTTTATGGGTATGAGTGTTTTGCCTGTGTGTATGTAAACACACCCATGCATGCAATGCCTGCAAAGGCCAGAAGAGGGTGTTACATCTCCTGGAACTGGAGTTGCAGTTGTTAGCCACCATCTAGGTGTTGCAAATCTCGAACCTATGCAGCCAATGCTCTTAACTGTTGAGCCATCCCTTCAACCCTAGAGAGTACATTTTTTTTTTTTTTTTTGGTCTTTTGAGGCAGGGTCTCCCTGTAGCCCCAGCTGCCTAGAGAGTAATTTTAAACATTCTCAAGTTGGTAGTGATCAAGGATGTACAGCCCTGGGTTCATACCAAAACCTAACACCGAAAACTGTGATTGAACTTAACTAAAACCACACAGCTTTGAAGAGTGAACACTGTAGGACATGAATCATCTCATTAAAACAAATGAAAGAAGGAAAAGAGGAATAGGACTATGAAGTCCCCTCCAGTGGCACTGGGCAAGCTCTAAGGAAGGTTATTTTTCTAACTTTATTTGTTATTACCGTATGTGTGTATGGGGGGGGGTGCTACATGCCGTGCGTGGGGGGAGTGTGGCACGCCACAGCAGACATATAGTCGGAGGACAACTTTGTGAAGTCACTTCTCTCTTTCCACTTTTACATGGGTTCCAGGCATTGAACTCAGGCTTGCTAAACACCTTGACTCACTGAGCCACCCCACTGGTCCTAAGTAAGTTTGTCATCATCGTCATCATCATTATCATCACTATTTCAGTCACTCAGTCCAAAGTCCTCCATTTCTGACCCAAACCCACCATCCACTAGGGCTAGAAACAAACAGGAAACAGCTGGGTTGTCTTCTCCGGGGAAGAGGACTCGGGAAGGGCATCAGGCTTTCGTCGTCCTCATCCTCACTTCCCAGCAGCTGCTATCATTATTTTTAAACCCACAAGAACTCAGAATTGTTTGAAAGCTGGGAGGACAGGAGGGCAGCCACTACCAAGCCAGCACCCCCACTGCCCTGGCTGCGCTAGGACTTGTGTCCTCCCTTCCCTCCCACCCTCCATCTGCCCATCTGGAAAGAGGATGGCATCACACGGCCTCTGAGTTCCTCCCAGTTCTGATGTTCTCTGATCCTCCAGAGCTGGAGGCCTCCCGTGGAAAGACGGGCGGCAAGACAAAATGCACAGAACCGGGCCCAGGCCAGTGACAGGGGGAACGGGGACAGGTGGGACCACCCCGCTGAGATCCTGTGTCCATGGTGTCTGCGCCTTGTCCTCTGCAGTGATGGCCTGGCCCACACCTCTTCCCTTCCCACCCTGCTAAAGAGCTGGGTCAGTGCAGCCCTGGCGGGAGGGGTCTGAAAGACTAGTGTGCATGCGGCTTGGAGCGTGCACATCAGGAATGCCAGTGACTGCTCGGCAGAACCAGATGCTTGCGGCACTCGTGTTTTCCTGTTGGGATTGTCTTCCTCCAAGTGTTCTAGGAAAAGGTGTGTCCACACTCATGCCAGGATAAGCAGGAGACACCAGGGCTCTCCAACATGTTTTTGTGCCCCCCTCTGGGTAAAAACACTTCTAAACTAAGGAAGTCCTGTGTGTGCATTTGATTTACAAATTACATCCCTGGGGGCTCAGTGGGTAAAGGTACTTATCCCTGAGCCTGACAACTTGAGTTTGATCATAGCTCCACCTGGTAGAAGGAAGACCAACTCCTGCAAAGGGTCCTCTGACCTCCACACTCTTGCTATGGTGCACTTGTACACACACACACACACACACACACACACACACTTGCACATACAAGAGACATAGACAGATAGATAAGTGTTTTTTAAGAACTACATCCCAGGGGTGGAGAGATGGTTCCTCCATTAATAACACTAACTGTTCTTGTAGAGGACCCAGGTTCGATTCCCAGCACCCACATGGCAGACAACAACCATCCATAACTCCAGATCCAGGGGATCCGACCCCCTCTTATGACTTCTGCGGGCATTGCATGACACAGATGCACTTATACACAAGCAGGGAACACACTCATACACACAAAATAAAAATAGTAAATAAATGGGGCTGGAGAGATGGCTCAGCAGTTAAGGGTCTGCTCTTGCAGAGGACCCGGGTTTGATTCCCAGAACCCACATGGTGGCTAAGAACTGTCTTTAACTCCAGTTCCAGGGGAATCCGACACTCTCTTCTGACATCTGTGGCATTGCATGACATGGGTGCACCAACCTACATGCAGACAGTGCATTCATACACATGAAAATAATAAATAAAATTTTAAAATTAAAAAAATAGTAAATAAAATATTTAAAAAAAACTACATCCCTGGCCTGCTGAAAGATGTAGCACATACATTATAAAACATAAAGATGGGCCGGGTGTGGTGTCACACGCCTTTAATCCTAGCACTGGGGAGGCAGAGGCAGGCGGATCTTTGTGAGTTCAAGGCCAGCCTGGTCTACAGAGTGAGTTCCAGGACAGCTGGGGATACAGGGAGACCCTGTCTCGAAAAAAAAAAAGACCAAAATAAATAAATAAATAAACAAATAAATAGGTGGGAAACGTGAAGGAACGAGACAGAAACCCAGGACTTCTCATCATCTCTTCCTGGTCCCCTGTTCCACTGAGCACCTCAGGAGCCAGCTCTGCTCAAGTACCACACTGGCACAAGCAGGGATGCGGTGTGGTACGCCCTGAAACCTCAGCGGCAGGGCACATCATACTGACGGGCTTCCTTCCCTTTGAAGCCTGTTATTTTTAAACAGGCAATTCCTTCACAAACACACAAAAGCCAAGGGGGGGGGGGGGGAGGAGAGAGGGAGGGAGGGAGGGCCTGAGACCAAGGGTTGAAAAGCGAGGTGGAGGCTGGGCATGGTGACCGCACACCTTTAATCCTAGCACTTGGGAGGCAGAGGTAGGCGAATCTTTGTGAGTTCAAGGCCAGCCTGGTCTACAGAGTCAGTTCCAGGACAGCTGGGGCTACAGGGAGACCCTGTCTCGAAAAGACCAAAAAAAAAAGCAAGGTGGAGCTGGAAAGTAGGCAGATGGGAGTGAGTCTTCCATACAGGGCTCTGGGAGGAGGGCTGTGGACAACCAAATAGCTCTCTGGCTCACCCCAGGAGCTGTGTTTCCTGTAGTCACAGAACTCTACGCCCTCGGGCTTCGGGTAGAAGATGTAGGCACAACCACACTTCTTGATCATGTTCTCCTGGAAGCAGGAGTGAATGCACACCTGGAGAAGAGGGAAGAAAGAGACCTCAGACCCGGCCCGACCCCCCTCTGTGAGCTGGCCCTTCTGTGCTGCACCACCATTCATTCTTCCTTCCACCACCCAGCCCCCTCCCTTCCTCATGCCCCCAGCATTCAGGCCTTGGAGCTGGCTCTCCTCACCTGCTGGGTATACTTGGAAGGGTAGAGGTTCTTGACAGGGACATCACTGCCATTCTCTGTGCAGTCACCATAATCGCCCCCGAGGCTGTCCAGGGCTTCCTATGAACCCATGACGTCACAGGTGAGAGGCCAGGGCAAGTGGCCCAGGCTTCTGCCCGGCTTTTCAGTCTTCCCACAGTCCCAGGTTGGAAGTGACACCCTGCCAGCAGTCCTATCAGCCTCCTCATCCCGAAACACATTCAGCAGCTCCCAAGCCCCCTCCTTGCACCACTTTCAGGGCTTCACATGGGTCCAGAGCATCTCCTAGGGTCCTAAGGATGTCCTGAACCCCTCAGCACTTCTACTTGCCGTCTGCTCCCCGGAGCCTTACTTCCCAGGCCTCTATCGGCTGGGGCCTCTGCCCAATTCCCACTCATGAAGACTTCTGTGTGTTCCAGCCTCCCCACATGACCTTCCTTCAGTCTCCTGGCTGTCAAGCCCACCTCCTGTTCCCCATCTGCCTCCCTCCAGTGGGGCTCTCCTCCCAGACTCCAAGTCAGCAGTATGCTTGCCTTCCTCATGCTGATGGAGGTCTCCACGCCAGGCCGCAGATTGAAGCCTCCATCATCCATAAAGGCAGGCTCATCCTGCCCATGCACCATCACCCTGGCCCCTGTCACCGTGGACAGCAGGGGGATGAAGTCATTCTGCTCTGTGCGTAGCGTCAGGGACAGACCTGGGGATGCAGCAGGAGAAGAGTTGGGAAGGTGGGTCTTGAAGGAGAGCCAAGGGACAGAAGCCCACCCTCCTCTGCAGAGTCACTCAGAGGCCAGGAAGACCTACAGGTCAACTTGGAGACTCAGCTGGACTGTGGGCCAGGTGGGAAGGACTTGGACAGAATTCTTCCCATCCCTAGAATGGGCTCTGTAAGGCCTCTGGAGGAGACAGGGCACAGTAGACCCCTTCCAGAATGGCGAGAGGCATGTCACGGTGGGACCCAGAAGGGACTCAGTGTCTCTAGGACGTAAACCCAGGGTGAGCCAATGTGGGTGGGGAGGGCATGGTAGGGACGCGAGCTACTCACCATTGTTGACTCCGGGCATGGAAGACATCCAGAGGTGGGAGCTGTTCTTGCTGTTGAAAGTGTAGCAGTTCCCATAGATGGGGTGGTGGAACTGAGAATAGTTCCTTAAGAGAGTGAGAGAGTAGGGTCGGAAAGGAAAAATGGCGGAGGCCAGAGGAGCATGAGACGGGGCAGAGGAAACTATTCCCTTAAATTCCTATAGAAATCGGGTCTTTGGGGCCACCTGTTTCCTCATCATCTCCTATGTGCCTACGCAATTCTGGGAGGTAGGGCACAGTTCTTCATTCCTATCACAAAAGAGGAAGCTCAGGCTCCAAGACAAGGACACACAGACCCAGGGCATCCACCTGCTACCCCGGCTCCTCCTCCTTTGACCTCACTGTTCATGCTTCCTTGTGACCCATCATGTTGCACGAAATGTTTGCACTTGACTTCTCAGTGTCTAAATCCCGGTTCCTCATTTGGATTGTGAGGTTCTTGAGGGCAAGGACCGCATCTTATTCATCTTTGTGTTATCTTGACGTCAGCTACATGGTTCCTGGCACACACACGATATTGGATATACGCAATACATAGTTGCTGAAGGTATAAGTGAAGAAGATGGAGAGGTGGAGCATTAGAGGAGAATGTCAGACCGACCCATAGCAAGCATGGAGCTGAGTGGAAGAGGTTCAGAGCACGCAGGCTGAGTGTCTTCCAGAGGACTCGGGTATCAGACTACTGGTATAAAGCTGATCTATAATGGACTTGAGGACCAAGAAGACAATCTCCGGGGCTGGAGAGATGGCTCAGAGGCTAGGAGGACTGGGACCTGGATTTGGTTCCCAGAATCCACATGGTCGCTAATAACTGTCTATAACTCCAATTCCAAGGGATCCAACACCCTCTGATGGTTCTGCAGCGTTGCACAATGTGAGTGCAGGCAACACACACAAATGCAAACATAAACATAAATGAGAAATGAAGAAATACATAAAAGACAGTCACAGAAACAATGTTGCTGCAATATAAACACAAATTGACAGCAAATCACAGGTTCTGAGAGTCTGCGTGGAGAGAGAAGACCAATGTTCTCTTACTCTGTCATCTTGAAGGTGGGGATAGGAGCAGGAGGAAAGGAAAATGGGGCTCCGTGACAGGCAGAGGGGGAACAGAAGAAGAAGGGAGAAGCTGGCCAGAGCTGGATGGGGTTCTGGTTGTGTGGCTGTGGGTTAGCCTCACCTTCCAACCTCGTTCCCCTCATCCATGAATGACGAGCGGAACTAGGAGACCTGGAGTGTTTCCACTGGCTTTAAAAACCAGAGGTGTGGAGGTGTGAGACACTGGGGCTCATGTCGAGCCAGCATTTCTAGAAACAGACTGGGTGCAGAGGGGTCTGAAGAAGAGTGGTCTCCTGAGGGTCGCTGATCCTCCCTCGCTGGGAGAGGACACAGCACAATGATGTGGATGCTCTCCACGGATGGCGCGCAGCAGGTGGAATCTGATTGGATGGATCCTAACCACAGAGCTCAGCACAATGATGTGGATGCTCTCCACGGATGGCGCGCAGCAGGTGGAATCTGATTGGATGGATCCTAACCACAGAGCTCGGGGTTGTTCTTTTTGTTTTGGGTTTTTTGTTTGTTTGTTTGTTTGTTTGTTTTGTTTTGTTTTGTTTTGTTTCGTTTTATGTCTTTTTGAGACAGGGTCTCACTTTAGTCCCAGCTGGCCTGGAGCTCGCTATGTAGACCAAGCTGGCCTTGAACTCACAGAGATCCGCCTGCCTCTGCCTCCCAAGTGCTGGGATTAAATGAGTGTGCAACCACGCCCAGCCTGCTTTTTTTTTTTTTTTAAGAGAGAGGAAACAAGATATCTAATATAGACAATCCAATATAAATCAAATATAAAGTTTGCAAATGCACATACAGAGAAATATAAATTAAACACATTAACATTAATTGAATGTTCAATAAGACACCATAGAACGTTTTTTGATGGATGTGGTGGCGCAGGCCTTTAATACTATTATTTGGGGGGGAGAGGCAGGCAGATCTCTGTGAGATCAAAGCCATCCTGGTTTACGCAGTAAGTTCCAGGCCAGCTGGGGCTATAGGGAGACCCTGACTCAAAACACACACACACACACACACACACACACACACACGCACATACACACATGCACACACACACGCGCACACACACACATGCACACACGCACACATACACATACACACACACATACACACATGCACACACATACACACATGCACATACACACATGCACACACATATACACATACACACATGCACACACATATACACATACACATGCACATACACACATGCACACACATATACACATACACACACGCACACATACACACATGCACACATACACACACACGCACACATACACACACGCACACACACATATACACACATACACACATGCACACACATACACACACGCACATATACACATGCACACACATATACACACATACACACACACGCACACATATACACACATACACACATGCACACACATACACACANACTGGGGAGGCAGAGGCAGGCGGATCTTTGTGAGTTCAAGGCCAGCCTGGTCTACAGAGTGAGTTCCAGGACAGCTGGGGATACAGGGAGACCCTGTCTCGAAAAAAAAAAAGACCAAAATAAATAAATAAATAAACAAATAAATAGGTGGGAAACGTGAAGGAACGAGACAGAAACCCAGGACTTCTCATCATCTCTTCCTGGTCCCCTGTTCCACTGAGCACCTCAGGAGCCAGCTCTGCTCAAGTACCACACTGGCACAAGCAGGGATGCGGTGTGGTACGCCCTGAAACCTCAGCGGCAGGGCACATCATACTGACGGGCTTCCTTCCCTTTGAAGCCTGTTATTTTTAAACAGGCAATTCCTTCACAAACACACAAAAGCCAAGGGGGGGGGGGGGGAGGAGAGAGGGAGGGAGGGAGGGCCTGAGACCAAGGGTTGAAAAGCGAGGTGGAGGCTGGGCATGGTGACCGCACACCTTTAATCCTAGCACTTGGGAGGCAGAGGTAGGCGAATCTTTGTGAGTTCAAGGCCAGCCTGGTCTACAGAGTCAGTTCCAGGACAGCTGGGGCTACAGGGAGACCCTGTCTCGAAAAGACCAAAAAAAAAAGCAAGGTGGAGCTGGAAAGTAGGCAGATGGGAGTGAGTCTTCCATACAGGGCTCTGGGAGGAGGGCTGTGGACAACCAAATAGCTCTCTGGCTCACCCCAGGAGCTGTGTTTCCTGTAGTCACAGAACTCTACGCCCTCGGGCTTCGGGTAGAAGATGTAGGCACAACCACACTTCTTGATCATGTTCTCCTGGAAGCAGGAGTGAATGCACACCTGGAGAAGAGGGAAGAAAGAGACCTCAGACCCGGCCCGACCCCCCTCTGTGAGCTGGCCCTTCTGTGCTGCACCACCATTCATTCTTCCTTCCACCACCCAGCCCCCTCCCTTCCTCATGCCCCCAGCATTCAGGCCTTGGAGCTGGCTCTCCTCACCTGCTGGGTATACTTGGAAGGGTAGAGGTTCTTGACAGGGACATCACTGCCATTCTCTGTGCAGTCACCATAATCGCCCCCGAGGCTGTCCAGGGCTTCCTATGAACCCATGACGTCACAGGTGAGAGGCCAGGGCAAGTGGCCCAGGCTTCTGCCCGGCTTTTCAGTCTTCCCACAGTCCCAGGTTGGAAGTGACACCCTGCCAGCAGTCCTATCAGCCTCCTCATCCCGAAACACATTCAGCAGCTCCCAAGCCCCCTCCTTGCACCACTTTCAGGGCTTCACATGGGTCCAGAGCATCTCCTAGGGTCCTAAGGATGTCCTGAACCCCTCAGCACTTCTACTTGCCGTCTGCTCCCCGGAGCCTTACTTCCCAGGCCTCTATCGGCTGGGGCCTCTGCCCAATTCCCACTCATGAAGACTTCTGTGTGTTCCAGCCTCCCCACATGACCTTCCTTCAGTCTCCTGGCTGTCAAGCCCACCTCCTGTTCCCCATCTGCCTCCCTCCAGTGGGGCTCTCCTCCCAGACTCCAAGTCAGCAGTATGCTTGCCTTCCTCATGCTGATGGAGGTCTCCACGCCAGGCCGCAGATTGAAGCCTCCATCATCCATAAAGGCAGGCTCATCCTGCCCATGCACCATCACCCTGGCCCCTGTCACCGTGGACAGCAGGGGGATGAAGTCATTCTGCTCTGTGCGTAGCGTCAGGGACAGACCTGGGGATGCAGCAGGAGAAGAGTTGGGAAGGTGGGTCTTGAAGGAGAGCCAAGGGACAGAAGCCCACCCTCCTCTGCAGAGTCACTCAGAGGCCAGGAAGACCTACAGGTCAACTTGGAGACTCAGCTGGACTGTGGGCCAGGTGGGAAGGACTTGGACAGAATTCTTCCCATCCCTAGAATGGGCTCTGTAAGGCCTCTGGAGGAGACAGGGCACAGTAGACCCCTTCCAGAATGGCGAGAGGCATGTCACGGTGGGACCCAGAAGGGACTCAGTGTCTCTAGGACGTAAACCCAGGGTGAGCCAATGTGGGTGGGGAGGGCATGGTAGGGACGCGAGCTACTCACCATTGTTGACTCCGGGCATGGAAGACATCCAGAGGTGGGAGCTGTTCTTGCTGTTGAAAGTGTAGCAGTTCCCATAGATGGGGTGGTGGAACTGAGAATAGTTCCTTAAGAGAGTGAGAGAGTAGGGTCGGAAAGGAAAAATGGCGGAGGCCAGAGGAGCATGAGACGGGGCAGAGGAAACTATTCCCTTAAATTCCTATAGAAATCGGGTCTTTGGGGCCACCTGTTTCCTCATCATCTCCTATGTGCCTACGCAATTCTGGGAGGTAGGGCACAGTTCTTCATTCCTATCACAAAAGAGGAAGCTCAGGCTCCAAGACAAGGACACACAGACCCAGGGCATCCACCTGCTACCCCGGCTCCTCCTCCTTTGACCTCACTGTTCATGCTTCCTTGTGACCCATCATGTTGCACGAAATGTTTGCACTTGACTTCTCAGTGTCTAAATCCCGGTTCCTCATTTGGATTGTGAGGTTCTTGAGGGCAAGGACCGCATCTTATTCATCTTTGTGTTATCTTGACGTCAGCTACATGGTTCCTGGCACACACACGATATTGGATATACGCAATACATAGTTGCTGAAGGTATAAGTGAAGAAGATGGAGAGGTGGAGCATTAGAGGAGAATGTCAGACCGACCCATAGCAAGCATGGAGCTGAGTGGAAGAGGTTCAGAGCACGCAGGCTGAGTGTCTTCCAGAGGACTCGGGTATCAGACTACTGGTATAAAGCTGATCTATAATGGACTTGAGGACCAAGAAGACAATCTCCGGGGCTGGAGAGATGGCTCAGAGGCTAGGAGGACTGGGACCTGGATTTGGTTCCCAGAATCCACATGGTCGCTAATAACTGTCTATAACTCCAATTCCAAGGGATCCAACACCCTCTGATGGTTCTGCAGCGTTGCACAATGTGAGTGCAGGCAACACACACAAATGCAAACATAAACATAAATGAGAAATGAAGAAATACATAAAAGACAGTCACAGAAACAATGTTGCTGCAATATAAACACAAATTGACAGCAAATCACAGGTTCTGAGAGTCTGCGTGGAGAGAGAAGACCAATGTTCTCTTACTCTGTCATCTTGAAGGTGGGGATAGGAGCAGGAGGAAAGGAAAATGGGGCTCCGTGACAGGCAGAGGGGGAACAGAAGAAGAAGGGAGAAGCTGGCCAGAGCTGGATGGGGTTCTGGTTGTGTGGCTGTGGGTTAGCCTCACCTTCCAACCTCGTTCCCCTCATCCATGAATGACGAGCGGAACTAGGAGACCTGGAGTGTTTCCACTGGCTTTAAAAACCAGAGGTGTGGAGGTGTGAGACACTGGGGCTCATGTCGAGCCAGCATTTCTAGAAACAGACTGGGTGCAGAGGGGTCTGAAGAAGAGTGGTCTCCTGAGGGTCGCTGATCCTCCCTCGCTGGGAGAGGACACAGCACAATGATGTGGATGCTCTCCACGGATGGCGCGCAGCAGGTGGAATCTGATTGGATGGATCCTAACCACAGAGCTCAGCACAATGATGTGGATGCTCTCCACGGATGGCGCGCAGCAGGTGGAATCTGATTGGATGGATCCTAACCACAGAGCTCGGGGTTGTTCTTTTTGTTTTGGGTTTTTTGTTTGTTTGTTTGTTTGTTTGTTTTGTTTTGTTTTGTTTTGTTTCGTTTTATGTCTTTTTGAGACAGGGTCTCACTTTAGTCCCAGCTGGCCTGGAGCTCGCTATGTAGACCAAGCTGGCCTTGAACTCACAGAGATCCGCCTGCCTCTGCCTCCCAAGTGCTGGGATTAAATGAGTGTGCAACCACGCCCAGCCTGCTTTTTTTTTTTTTTTAAGAGAGAGGAAACAAGATATCTAATATAGACAATCCAATATAAATCAAATATAAAGTTTGCAAATGCACATACAGAGAAATATAAATTAAACACATTAACATTAATTGAATGTTCAATAAGACACCATAGAACGTTTTTTGATGGATGTGGTGGCGCAGGCCTTTAATACTATTATTTGGGGGGGAGAGGCAGGCAGATCTCTGTGAGATCAAAGCCATCCTGGTTTACGCAGTAAGTTCCAGGCCAGCTGGGGCTATAGGGAGACCCTGACTCAAAACACACACACACACACACACACACACACACACACGCACATACACACATGCACACACACACGCGCACACACACACATGCACACACGCACACATACACATACACACACACATACACACATGCACACACATACACACATGCACATACACACATGCACACACATATACACATACACACATGCACACACATATACACATACACATGCACATACACACATGCACACACATATACACATACACACACGCACACATACACACATGCACACATACACACACACGCACACATACACACACGCACACACACATATACACACATACACACATGCACACACATACACACACGCACATATACACATGCACACACATATACACACATACACACACACGCACACATATACACACATACACACATGCACACACATACACACACGCACATATACACATGCACACACATATACACACATACACACACACGCACACATACACACACACACACACACATACACACACACAAGACTTGGGCCAGTGCAATGGTCAGTAGGTAAAAGTGTTTGCTGCCAAACCTGTTGACCTGCGTTCGATCCCTATGACACACACGGTAGAAGGAGAGAACTGACTGTGGCCAGATGCTCGCTGATCTTCGCACCCTTGCCATGGTATGTAAGCACTACCCCCTCACACACAACATACGATAAATAAATGAATGGAATAAAAAAAATAAGGAGCTGGAGAGATAGCTCAGTGGTTAAGAGTACTGGCAGCTCTTGGAGAGGACCCAGGTTTTGGTTTTTTGTTTGTTTGTTTGTTTGTGTTTTTTGGTCTTTTCAAGACAGGGTCTCCCTGTAGCCCCAGCTGTCCTGGAACTCACTCTGTAGCCTTTGAACTCACAAAGATCCGCCTCCCTCTGCCCCCCGAATGCTAGGATTAAAGGCGAGCACCACCACGCCAGGCCGAGGACCCAGGTTTTATTCCCAGCACTCACATGGCGGTTAACAACCATCTTTAACTCCAGTTCCAAGGAATCCAGTGCTCTCTTCTGACCTCCTCAGGCATTCCAGCACATGGTGCACTTACGTACATGCAGGCACTCACT
Source organism: Rhizomys pruinosus (assembly GCA_009823505.1). Classification (NCBI taxonomy): domain Eukaryota; kingdom Metazoa; phylum Chordata; class Mammalia; order Rodentia; family Spalacidae; genus Rhizomys; species Rhizomys pruinosus. The sequence goes on from VZQC01004506.1 coordinate 532,501, forward strand.
CACATAAAATAAAAAATAAATTTTTTTTTAAGTTTTAAAGCACAAAGTCTCAGCCAGATGCAATACGCACTCCTGTAATCCTAGCACTTGGGAAGCTAAGGTAGCAGGAACACTGAGAGTTCCAGGCCAGCCTGGGCTACACAGTTCCAGGCCAGCCTGGGCTAAGAGTGAGATTCTTATCTTTGAAAACAAAACACTGTGGCTGGAGTTCAGTCCCTCACGTATGTCAGTTAGAATACTAACTAATGATATTAGAAAGGAGGCCAGAGCAGCTCCTTACACTTCTCTGTACTTGCATTTTCCTCCTCTATCAAATGAAAATCATGAAAGTAGCTACTCTGCAAGGGTGCTGAGGACTAAGTTGGAGTTCAGCACTGAGTAAGAGCTGGATTAGTTGCTTGCTAAGATGACAGTGGTTCATTAACTGAGCTAAAGTCAAAAGGACAGACAAAAGACAGGGGTTGGGGGCAAGACAGCACTTGCCACCAAGCCTACCAGGTCGATCTCCGAGACCCACATGGTGGGTAGAAGGAGAAAGCAGACTCTTGCCACCTGGCCTTTGAGTGTCATAGGCCGACTGTAGCATGCAAGTGTCCACAGGTGCACAGACACAAATAAATACAAAATCAAAGCTTTTTCATTTTGTTTTTTTTTTTAATTTTTTTTTAATTTTATTTATTTTTGTATGTGTATGAGTGTACTGTCTGCATGTAGGTCTGTGCACCCGTGTCGTGCAATGCCGCGGAGGTCAGAAGAGGGTGTCGGATTCCCCTGGAACTGGAGTTCTCCTGGAATTGGAGTCCCAGACAGTTCTCAGCCGCCATGTGGGTGCTGGGGATCGAACCCGGGTCCTCTGTAGGAGCGGTTGGCGCTCTTAACCACTAGGCCATCTCTCCAGCCCTCATTTTGTTTTTTGTTTTTTGTTTTTTTTTAACAATTTTTTAAAAATTTTTATTTATTTATTTATTTTTATGTGTATGAATGTATTGTCTGCATGCAGGTCTGCGCACCCGTGTCGTGCGATGCCGCGGAGGTCAGAAGAGAGTGTCGGATTCCCCTGGAACTGGAGTTCTCCTGGAACCGGAGTCACAGACGGTTCTCAGCCGCCATGTGGGTGCTGGGGATCGAACCCGGGTCCTCTGCAAGAGCGGTCGTCGCTCTTAACTGCTAGGCCATCCCTCCAGCCCCTCATTTTGTTTTTTTAAAATAGACAAGGAGCTGGAGAGATGGCTCAGCAGTTAAGAGCACTGGTGGCTCTCACGGAGGACCCAGGTTCAGTTCCCAGCACCCACATGGCAGCTGTATAATCATCCATGGCTCTAGTTCCTGGGGCTCCAATGCCCTCTTCTGGCCTCTGCAGGCATTGCACAACACAGGTGAGCTTACATACACACAGGCAAAACACACATAAAATAAAAATAAATAAAATTTTAAAAATAAATAAAAGACGATAACAAATGAAGGATGTCAAGAACTTAGAGCCTTCACCCTGGCTTCTGAGAACAGAAAGTCATGCAGCCATTGGACAGGGTACAGAGATGCCTCAAAATGTTACAGTAGCTACGTAACCCAGCACTCCACTCCCAGGAGCATACCAAAAGAAACTAAAACTTTACAGATATGAAAACTTATGCAGTGTTATTCATAAGGGCCAAAGAGTGGCAACATCCCAATGTCTGTCAACCAAAGAATGAGTGCACAATATGTCTATACAATATGGTATTATTTGGCCATAAAAAGAAATGACGTTCTGACACATACCACAACAGAGATGAACTGGAAAACTTACATAACAGACCAAAAAAGTGTTAGCCAGGCGTGGTGGCGCAAACCTTCAATCTAGTACTTGGGAATCAGAGGCAGGCCGATCTTTGAGAGTTCAGGCCAGCCTGTTTACCGATTGAGTCCGAAAACACCGCTGTGCCTACCGGGAGGACCCTGTCTTGAAAGACCCCCCCAAAAAAAAAAAAAAAAAAAAAAAAGCCACAAGTCACAAAAGACCATATAATATATATTACAGCATAATATATAGTAATGGTGCTGAGGCTGGAACCCAGGACCTCACACATGCTAGGCAATCAGTCTACCACTGAGCTACATCCCTGTCCTTTTATGAAATGTCTACAAAGGGGAATCCATGGCAACAGGATGCAGATTAGTGGTTCCCAGGGCTTGAAAGAGGAGACAGAATGGGGAAGAGCTAATGGGTACTGAGTTAATTCGGGGGAGGTGAAGAAAATGTTCTAAAATCAGATGGTCGTGATGGTTACGTAACTCTAAATAGATGTAACCCCCACCAAGCTGCATATATGAAAAGGAAGAACTGTAGGGCATGGTAACTACATCTCAATAAAGAGGTTATTAAAGAAAAATTATGCCTGAGGATGTGGCTCAGTGACAGAGGGCTTGCCTACGGGTTGGGAGGTACTTTTGATCTTCAGAACAAAAAGGAAGAAGAAAAAAGATGAAAGGTAGAGGGAGGAGATTAGGAAAGGGTCGATGCTAAGAGAATTCTACTTGATTCAGAAGCCCATGAGAATTTCAAATAGGACTGACCTGAATAGTTAAGTGTAAAGAAATAAAGCTTCACCAGGCATGGTGGCACATGTCTTTAATCCCAGCACTCAGGAGGCAGAGGCAGGCAGATCTCTGTGAGTTCAAGGTCAGCCTGGTCTACAGAGTGAGTTCCATGACAGCTGGGGCTACAGGGAGACCCGGTCTCGAAAAGAACAAAATATAAATAAATAAATAAATAAATAAATAAATATTAAAATAAACTTTCCTGCTATGGGTCAGGCATTGTAGACAAGACTCAATGAGAGGCGACAGAGCCTTGAGGGCAAATCCTGGTGAGTAGATCCAAGCATTACTTCAGACTCAGGGAGCGGATTACTGAGATACTGTGAGAACTGGCTGTTACTCAAGCGGTTCCATCCTTCCTGCTTTCTATTTTGTGTGCTCACTTTCCCTTCCCCTTTTTTTTGCCTTGTTATGTTGTGGGAGCCCTCCCCAGATTCCGGTACCAGGCTCTTGGACTTCCTAGCTTCTGCTACTAGAAAAAACAAACTTTTTCTTCATCAATTACCCAGTCTGTTGAACTCTATTATAGCAACAGAAATGGACAAAGACTTCCTGTGGTCCACTGCAGGAAAGGGGAGGATTTAGAGGCAGAAGGACAAATTAGGGGGTGGTTATAACAATGCTGATGAGAAATGATAAGGCTCTGAGGAAGCCACCCGAGTGCCAAGACAAAGATGAACTGTAGACTTTCTGGGAAGGGAGGCAGGAGCGTGGAGTGGACCATGGGAAAGAACTGGGCTGAAACCTGGACGGGCTCGGCGACAGGTGCAGCTGACTCAGGTATAGCGCCGCATTTCCCAGCTGCTAGCTTCTAGCCCCAAACAAACACAAACACTAAGATAGGGACAGAGTTGTGCCACAGGCAGCCTGTGAGCACACAAGGTGAGAGGTGGGGGTGGGGGCAGGAGCAGGTGACACCTGGACCTGCTGCGTCTCTCCGAGGACATAAGAGAGAGAAGGGCTCCCGGCAGAGTAGAGACACTGCTAGGTACCCTTCCACGCCTAGGCAGAGGCGGTGAGAGGACCGCGAAAATCGAGGAGCAGAGGAGGGGGAAGCAAGAGCAGGAACCAGGGCTACAGAAGATAAGCCCCTCACTCCCACATTTACTGGGCCTCAGAAAGTCTGAATGCCTGGATTTGACAGAAGTCCTAACAGAAATGGTCCCTGAGGATGCCAGGTGTGGTGGCGCATGCCTTTAATCCTAGCACTCGGGAGGCAGAGGCAGGCAGATCTTTGTGAGTTCAAGGCCAGCCTGGTCTACAGAGTGAGTTCCAGGACAGCTGGGGCTACAAGGAGACCCTGTCTTGAAAAGACCAAAAAAAATAAATAAAAGTAAAATAAATTGTTAAAAAAAGTATGCACCATTGCACCTGACCCTACTTTTTTTTTTTAAGTTTTATTTTATGTGTATGAGTTTATTGCCTGCATATATAGGTAATTGAACCCGTGTCTTGCAAATGCCACAGAAGTCAGAAGAGGGCATTAGATCCTCTGGAACTGGTGTTCCAAACACTTGTTAGAAACCATGTGGGTGCTGGGAACTGAACTGAGGTACTCTGCAAGAGCAGCCAGTACTCTTAACCACCAAGCCATGTCTCCAGCCCTGTCTTTTTTTTTTTTTTNCATGTCCTGGACATGTCACCACCTGTGTGGGGACAGAGAAGTGACATCTACCATGCTCTGGACATGTCACCCACCTGTGTGGGGACAGAGAGGTGACATCTACCATGTCCTGGACATGTCACCACCTGTGTGGGGACAGAGAAGTGACATCTACCATGCTCTGGACATGTCACCCACCTGTGTGGGGACAGAGAGGTGACATCTACCATGTCCTGGACATGTCACCACCTGTGTGGGGACAGAGAAGTGACATCTACCATGCTCTGGACATGTCACCCACCTGTGTGGGGACAGAGAGGTGACATCTACCATGTCCTGGACATGTCACCACCTGTGTGGGGACAGAGAGGTGACATCTACCATGCCCTGGACATGTCACCCACCTATGTGGGGACAGAGAGGTGACATCTACCATGCTCTGGACATGTCACCCACCTGTGTGGGGACAGAGAGGTGACATCTACCATGCTCTGGACATGTCACCTGTGTGCGGACAGAGAGGTGACATCTACCATGCCCTGGACATGTCACCCACCTGTGTGGTTGAAAGAGAGATGACATCTACCATGCCCCAGGTATATAAAGAGCTGTCACATTTGCCATCTCACATACTTCTTTTCTTTTTTTTTTTATGTGTATGAGTGTACTGTCTGCATGTTAGTAGGTGCACCCATGTCGTGCAATGCTGCGGAGATCAGAAGAGGGTATCAGATTCCCCTGGAACTGGAGTTAAGGACAGTTCTTAGCCACCATGTGGGTGCTGGGAATCAAACCCCTCTACGAGAGCAGTCAGTGCTCTTAACTGCCGAGCCATCTCTCCAACCCCTTCACATGCTTCTTATGACTTCCTTTTTATTATTTTTTGGGGAGGTCTTTTGAGACAGTGTCTCCCCATAGCCCAAGCTGTCCTGGAACTCCCTAACATAGACCAGGCTGGCTTTGAACTCACAGACATCCACCTGCCTCTGCCTCTCAAGTGCTGGGATTACAGGTGTGCACAACCATGCCCAGCTGGTATAACTCTTAAGGTGAATCTTAGCAATGACATCTTCATCACTTGAGTAAAAATGCCCAAAAGGCCTGGATTACATGTTTCTTTTTTCCTGTAATATATTCCACATGCCTTTACCAGAGTCTGGCCCATGGCCCAGTCAGAAATATTTATTGACTGAATACTGAATGACTCTTCTTTTTTGCATTTTGGTCGGTTTCCATTTTACAAAGAAAAGGCTCTGAAAAATAGTGTGAAATGCCAAAGTCACCAGGCCAGGCAGGGACAGTCCAGAGTGGGAGCTCAGGTTACCACCACCAGGCCCATGTGAGCTTTGATGTCTGGTTCTCACCTTAGAAAGGTGAGAACCAGACTTCTGGGCTGTGATTTCTGAAACTCAGGCTTCAAGATCTGAAATTCCCAGGTACATTATGCGGTGGGGTGCTCTGATCCAACAGTACAGGAAGCAGCCCTCTGCCGGTAGCCCGGGCACAGGCTTGGGTCTGAGGCTAGGCTTCTGCCTTGCCCTGTTTCACGTATTTCCACATCTAACCACCAAGCAGTTCCTGGGGGTGGGGGGCGAGAACCACCGCGGCAGAAGCCCCCGAGCAAGAACAGGGCTGGCAGAGTCTACTTACGCCTGGTTGCAGGGGGCCTGGTTGAAGCGGCAGGTGAAGATGAAGTTACCCAGCGCCTCCTCCTCCAGGGATGGCGAGGTGTCGGGCAGTCTGGACAGAATGTTGATGTAGTGGAAACGGTACCACTCCCGCACTGCGTCTGCCCCAGATGAGTATGTCTGATAGAAGCAGTCTGACTTGTTCGGGTTGCACTGCACGTAGAAACCAAAAACGCCAAAGAGGGAGAGGTTAAAAGTGCACTTTTCCAGTCTGGCGTTGTGGTGCACCCTTTACTCCCAGCACTCTGGGAGTAAAGGGTGCATCAGAGGCGGGCAGATCTCTGTGAGTTCAAGGCCAGCCTGGTCTACATAACCAGTTCCAGGCCGGCTGGGGCTACAGGGAGACCCTGCCTCAAAAAGACCAAAAAGAAAAAAAGTGCTTTTGTTTTTTGAGATGGGTGCTGGGAATCGAACCCGGGTTCTCTGTAAATTTATTTACTTCTGCAGGGTTCTGGCGCAGGTGTTCAGGGAGTGGGCGGAGCCCCGGTGGGCGGGGTCTGCGCGCTGGGCAGACCCACGGGGCGGGGCCCGTTCTGGGGGCGGGGCCGTACCAGTTGGAAGCCGATCTTCCAATCCTTCCTGTCCACTTGGGGGTTGTTGTCACGCATGCTGGAGGAGGAGCTGCGCGGGGTGAGGGCCTGGTGGTGCGGGGCCAGGAGCTGCAGGCGCTGCAGGGGGTGCGGCAGCGTTTCCTCCACGTGGCGAGGGCCGCGCCGCCGAGCAGGCATGTTGGAGTAGTTGTATTTGTACAGGTCAAACAGCGTCTGTTCCGTGATGTGATCCAGCTCTTCCAGCTGATCTTTAATTTCAGTATATCTGAGAAAAAAAAAAAGTTCAGTAGGGACGGTCGGTCTGGGAGTGGCCTGTCTGAATTGCTGGGCTCTCTGGAGCTCAGTTCTCACCGGTGGTTAGGATCGGCTCTGATGGCTCTAGCGTTGTAAGGGTGTAAACAGAAGTGTCTGCCAAGGAAGTGAAAGCCAGGACTTCCATTAATAAATGGTGATAATAATCACCAGTCTGTGGGGCGCCCTTCCTCAAGGCCAAGCCACCACACCCCCACCCGGTTGTGGAGGGTTACCTTGGGGCCATGGCCGGCCACCTGCACTTGCAAATCGAGGCGTCTCAACTGCACTTTTAGAAACCTCTCAAGGAACCTGAAAAGTACCAGATGTGGTGTCCCTTTCCCCTCTCCTGTGACTCAGCTTTAATGAGTTTTGGGAGGGACCCAAACCCTACAAACACTGGTTAGTGTAAACCCTCACATTCCTTTCTCTAGGTACTGGTCCTATAACCATCTGCAGGATGGAAGTCACAATATAAAAAAAAAAATCACAATAACTGGCCATAGGCTCACCACAGACTAAGAACCAGCAGAGAAGGTAAATTCAAACAGGCTGCAGGATCCAAAAGCAATATACAAAAATTAACTGTATTTCTTTTTTTTTTTAATTTCTTATTTTATGTGTATGAGTATACTGTCTGCATGTAGGTTGGTGCACCTGTGTCGTGCAATGCTGCAGAGGTCAGAAGAGGGCAAGGGATTCCCTTGGAACTGGACGGTTCTTAGCCACCATGTGGGTGCTGGGAATCGAACCCAGGTCCTCTGCAAGAGCAGTAGGTGCTCCTAACAGCTAAGCCATCTCTCCAGCCCCTAGCTGTATTTCTATATACCTATATACCGGCAACAACAAAAAAAAAGAAAAATGAAATCGTAAAAATAGCATCGTCCTTTGGTTCCGCTGTGGCGGGTGTCTGCGTCCGCTGCGGCTGGTCCCGCCGCGCTCCAGGTGTCTTACTCTGGAGGGAAGCTGCCACCTCATATGCTTGAAGAATGGCTCTCCCCATCATTGTAAAATGGGGTGGTCAGGAGTATTCAGTGACCACGCTCTCTGAAGACGACACTGTGCTAGATCTCAAGCAGTTTCTGAAGACCCTTACAGGAGTGCTACCTGAACGCCAGAAGTTACTTGGACTCAAAATTAAAGGTAAACCTGCAGAGAACGATGTTAAGCTTGGAGCTCTCAAACTGAAACCAAATACTAAAATCATGATGATGGGAACTCGTGAGGAAAGCTTGGAAGATGTCTTGGGTCCTCCTCCTGACAATGATGATGTTGTCAACGACTTTGACATTGAGGATGAAGTGGTTGAAGTTGAAAATAGGGAAGAAAATCTATTGAAGATCTCTCGTAGAGTGAAGGAGTACAAAGTGGAAGTACTAAACCCTCCCAGGGAAGGGAAGAAGCTTTTGGTGCTAGATGTTGACTATACCTTGTTTGATCATAGGTCTTGTGCAGAGACTGGGGTAGAATTAATGAGACCATATCTTCATGAATTTCTAACATCTGCATATGAGGATTATGACATTGTTATTTGGTCTGCAACAAATATGAAGTGGATTGAAGCTAAAATGAAAGAGCTCGGAGTGAGCACGAATTCGAATTACAAGATCACCTTCATGCTGGACAGTGCCGCCATGATCACAGTACATACTCCACGGAGAGGGCTGATAGATGTAAAGCCTCTTGGTGTTATATGGGGAAAGTTTTCCGAGTTTTACAGCAAAAAAAACACCATTATGTTTGATGACATAGGAAGAAATTTTCTCATGAACCCACAGAATGGACTGAAGATAAGGCCATTTATGAAAGCACATCTAAATCGAGATAAAGACAAAGAACTTTTAAAATTAACTCAGTACCTCAAGGAAATAGCAAAATTAGATGACTTTTTGGATCTAAATCACAAATATTGGGAAAGGTATCTGTCAAAGAAGCAAGGGCAGTAGTGACAAGTTGCACTTGCAGCTTTTGAAGAGACTTGAGATCCTCAGACCTGTGCTTTTCTGCTAGACATCACCATGGTAGTGCTGGACACTGAAGCAGACCCAGACTGCTTATCCTTGGTCTTCCAGGGCTTCGTAAATTTAATTTTGTATTTTTTGAAGATCACAACAATATGTTTAAAAGATTCTGTTCTATGTTAATAGACTCTTACTCTTGAAAAAAAAACCCTGTTTTCTCTAGCATTGATTATTGAGGTGTTTTCCAACCCCTCTAAAAATGGAAAAAGAATGAAAGGTAGAAAGAAACAAATGTAGCCACCAGTGTTACCTTGTGACTTTGGAAACAAGTTACGTGTCCCGTTTTGTCTCGTGCCATCTGCTGCCCAAGCCTAAAACCAAACGTATCTTAAAGCTAGTGCTTTCCCCTTAAAACCAAAACAGAAAAACCAAAACCAGCTTTTAAACAAATAACCTAGTTTGTTACAGTTAAAGCTTCTGAGAGTTTTTTATTCTTTGTCATAGCCTTTCTCTTCTATACTCTGCTAGGTGTGTCTCTAGACTCCAAGCTGTGTCAGTCCTGTCTGTGTCAGCTTCTTTAAGAATGGAGAGTATCTGTGTGACACTGCTGTGTCGTAGGACTAACAGGACTGAAGTGTCAACTAAGAAACAAGAGTATGTTTCTTTTCGGTGCCTGAGTAGAAGCACTTCTGCCTAAAACCATAGTCATAAATGCAGCAAAAAGCAATAGTAAAAAGGCTCAGTCACCAATCAACCTAAGAAGCATGAATAAAACTTTTTGTTCTATTTCAGCTGTATCTTATCTTGAAGTGCTAACACTGTTTCAGTGAAAATATGTAGCCATAAAATTAAGAGATGCCTATTATTTCAATGCTTAAGCTTGCGGATATGTAATGTGACCAATGTTTTGTGTTGATAGTATTGCTTTATACAGTTCTTGTATTTGAAAGGACTTGGTCCTTTTAAATGAACATGGTGTATATTGTTCTAACGGGACTATTTCAGTGGTGTAAATAATAAATATCTTAAAAAAAAAAAACAAAAAAAAAATAGCATCACATGAATAACAAAACTTCCAATCCCTAGTAGACCGCATAGACGATAACAAGACCTCTTAGGCAGAAGAGCAGATAAAAGCCTTGCTAAAGAACCAAACACCACAACAGAAGGACCCATGCGGTTGGTTCATAGATCAGATAGCTATGGTGTCCCTCAACTTGAATTTTAGATTTCACATAATCCAGACCAAAATTTCAGCAATCATTTTAAAAGAAAGTAGTGAGTGGTTCTACGATTTATTTGGAGATGCTAAGACCTGTATGAAGCCCAGACAGCCCCAAAGCTTGGAATCTTCCTGCCTCAGCCTCCTGAGTAGCTGAGGTTACAGGCATATGCCACCAAGCCCAGTGTGTGAAGAACCTATAGTGGGCAAAACATCTTGGAAAAGAACAAGAAAGAAAGGTAGAGAATTTATACTACCTGAATTTAATATTTACTATAAAGCCACAGTCATTCAAACAGGATAGTTCTTGGTCTCAATTCATAATAAGTCAGTGGAGCAGTAGAAATCCAGAAATGAATTAATAGGAACAACAAGGGATCTGCCTGTCTCTGCCTCCCAAGTGCTGGGTGTTAAAGGCGTGCACCACTACGTCCCACTAGGAACTAGAAATTTTAGCCAGTTGTAGAGTGCGGGCTGTGCCCTTCACTAAGTTACTCCGCATTGTGTGAAACACTGGCTATCAGCTGTGGCTTGCCCTGAGAGACTCCATTTTACAGAGCAGCATCTGGCTTCATTTTGAGTGCAAAAGGCACTTCATTTGTGTACATAAATAGTACCTGTCTAACAGTGGCCATGAGACACAGACTGATCATTAACCCCTGCCAGTTAGTCCCAGCACTTGGGAGGCAGGGGCGGGCGGAGCTCTGTGAGTTCAAGGCCAGCCTGGTCTACATAGTGAGTTCCAGGACAGCTGGAGCTACAAGGAGAACCTGTCTCAGAAAAGGTCAAAAAAGAAAAAAATCATATCAGGGGCCCAGAGATATAGTTCAGTGCTTAAGAGCACTGGCTGCTCTTACAGAAGACCCAGGTTCAGTTCCCAGCACCCACATGCTGGCTAACATCCATCTTAAACTCTAGTTCTTGGGGATCCAATGCCCTCTTCTAGCCTCCTTAAATACCAGGCATGAATATGGTCACTTAACATACATGCAAGCAAAACATTCATACATACAAGATAAAAATAAATAAATCTTTGAAAGAAAAAAGAAAGAAAAGTTAAAGAGCAAGATGTAGTGGTACATCCTTTTAAATTCCAGAATTATGGAGGCAGAAATAAGCATATCTCTGGGTCCAAGGCTAGCCTGGTCTACATAGTAAGTCCCAGGCCAGCCAGGGATACACAGTGAGACTCTGTCTCCAGAGGGGGAAAAAAAAGGAATGAGGGAGAGAGAGAGAGAGAGAAAGAGAGAGAGAGAGAGAGAGAGAGAGAGAGAGAGAGAGAGAGAGAGAGAATATTTCAAGTACCAGTAAAGTCTGCTACTGCCAGAGAGTCTGGGTTAGTAAGTCTAAGGTATGACCCAAACAGGTTTGATTTGGTTTGGTTTGGGGGTACCCAGGATCAAACCCAGGGCCTCCCAAGTGCTAGGCAAGGGCTCAACCAGCAGCGCAAGGTTGTTTCAAAGCTGTGCGTGGTCCTAAAGGGCAGCTAAGCCACCTTGGCCATCCGCTCCAAACCTTCACACTCCCGTCCTGTAGGCTCTAGCTTCATCCTGAAAGTCCAGCTGGCTGGACCCAGGCATCCCCTCCTGCAGCCCGCCCCTCAGCCCCTCACAGGAGAAAACAGAGCTTGGCTCCAAGGTGTCTGTTTGGCCTTCTGAGATATATTTGATATTGATGACTACAAGAATGGCCACCCCAGCTACTATTCACTGAGCACTTCCCAGGAGCCAGGTTAGAACTTACATGATAAATACTGCTCACCACTCTCGGCTAGTGCTACTGTTCTGCCCTTTTCCAGGAGAAAAATCTGAAGCATGATGACTTACTGAATACAATACAACCAGGACATGAATCAGAAAGTGCTCCAACCTTCAAGGTCCTCTCTTCTATCCCAGAAAAACCACTGGAGCCCGCCCCTCACATACACACTGCCCTCTGCTGGACGTGCACCCTAGTGCCCCAGCTGTGTAATGCTGAGTTAGGAATCCATTCTTTCTGAGTCCTAGCCTCAGTTGTTCATCTGTAAAATGGGCATGGCACTAGATGTGCCCACCTTGGGGATCTCTGGGAGGACGAAATGAAATTGTGAGGGGTACAAAGTGAAGAGATAGTCAGCCCTCGGGAAGACACAGGCAGGACAGTAAACCCCAGGGAAGTGTCACTTCACTCCCTCAGGTGATACAACATGAATCCAGGCCCCCAGCTCCACTAGAGTCATTTCTATGTGGTGGGTCGCCACTCCCTAGGCCAGACCTCCCTTTCCGACCCTCGGGGCTCCTCTGCGTCCTCCTTCACCTCCCATTTTCTCATCATAACCCTGTGCCATCGCTTCTCTGCCCACATCACTCTTCCCCATGTACTTCTTGAGCCAGACTCTATGCCCTCAGTGCCAATCCTGACCTTCAGCTCCCCACTGTCTCTTCTGGACCAGGTGCCCATGAGCACACGTCCTGACACAGCCTGGCCTCCCAACCCTTGATCAGCCCCTGCAACAAGGCTTCCGGTTGTCAAGTTCCTCCCAGATCAAGGGCGCTTCTCTCCTTTTTTGACTTAAGGTAGCATCTCCCTAACTCCTTGTCACTAAGCATTTGTCTGACAGTACTCAGAGTCCTTGACTGGCATTAGAGCTGAGAGAAGAGACCACTGAGCAAAACACAGTGAATACACAGGTCTTGTCCTAAGACCAGGAGTTAGAAAGAGTCAAGACCACCTTCAATGGGACTCCAGCAAGATGGCCCCACCCAGTGTAGTCTTGACTTCACACCCCTCCCTCTCGTCTGCTCTGGGAGGTGGGTGAACCTCCATGTAATTCCACTATGCAAACCTTACTCTTTTCATTTCATAGTTTGGGAAACTGAGGCCCACCTACCAGGCAACTTTCTTAGGCTCACTCAGCTGGGGAATATCAAAGCAACAGCTTGAACCCAGGCCTCTTAAACTCCACAGTTTCCAATTTTCTCACTATTCCTGAGTGCTTGGAATTGGTCAACAGCATCTCCTTCCTCTGAAGCTGCCCATCTCCCCTGACTCTTCCCTTTAAAGGACAGGCCGGCATAATGCAGGGATCCTAAGAGTTTGGAGCCCGAAACCTCTTCTCTTTTCCCATCTGTGTCTCCCTCTTCTCCTTCAGGCTTCTGCTTCGTAGGCTTTTCCTGCAGAACTTGTCCTGGCAGCATTGAAACATTCCCTAGACCCCCAGAGCATTCTCAGTCAGCATTCTGGAGTAAAAAGTAGACTGGAGAACAAGAGACACACTGATCTACTTCATTGCCAGTGTGGGCCCTTGGGTGCTTGGCTCTTCTCTCTGCTTCATCCAGGGCTCTAAAAGTCTTGACTTTTCTGCGGATGGACAGTTGGCTCAGGTTAAGAGCACTGGTTGCTCTTGCAGAGGACCCGGATTCAAGTCCCAGCACCCACATGGCATGGCAGCTAACAACCATCTGTAACTCCAGTTCCAGGGGAATCTGATGCCTTCTTTTGACCTCTGTGAGCATTGTACAACACGGGTGTACTTACACACATGCAGGCAACATACTCATACACATAAAATAAAAATAGGGCTGGAGAGATGGCCTAGCGGTTAAGAGCACCGACTGCTCTTGCAGAGGACCCAGGTTCGATTCCCAGCACCCATATGGCGGCTGAGAACCGTCTTTAACTCCAGTTCCAGGGGAATCCGATGCCCTGTTCTGACCTCCGCAGCACTGCACAACACGGGTGCACAGACCTACATGCAGACAGTACATTCATACACATAAAAAATAAATAAAATTAAAAAATAATTTTAAAAATAAAAATAAATAAAATATTTTTTTAAAGTCTTGACTTTCCAAGCCCCCTAGCTCCCAGGCACACAATACTAACAGAGCCCACCACACACACACACACACACACACACACACACACACACACATACCCTCATGACCTCAGCGTGTGCCACAATATATTCATGGCTGGATGCTCCACAAGTAACCCTCTCCTATGAGCCATGGGAGGACAAGGCTCACTCTGGGTTCTGAGCTTTCAAATCACACATGGTGTCCAGTTCTAACGATGACATTTTAAAAACTAAAGGTGCTCAGAAGCTACTGACTGTTTGGAGTGAGGACAGCCAGGGTGGTGAGTGTGGGTGCCAGGCTGAGCCCGCTGTGTTCAGGCATTATAGCCTCAGAACTAGACTGTTGTTGCCTCAAGGCAGTCTGGGTTGACGGCAAGGCCACTGTCAGCCTCTGAGCAGGACCCATTATTTCTTCAGCTAACCATTCCCAGCTGCAGTCTGTCTTAGGGTGTCACGATGATGCTATGCAGAATCCCACACTTTAATGAGCAGGCCCAGACCATGAAGACTATGACCTTTACCAGCCCCTAGATAGTCAGTCCCAACAATAACAAGTCACACCATAGAACTCTTTCCTCAGCAATATAATGAGATGTCCACCCAGTCATCGAGATATGAGCCCCACACAGATGGGAGACAGAGTACTTGCTCCATGATGGACTAATATACAAAAAAGGACTAAGCAAAGTTCTTGGCACAGTGGGTACTATATGCAACTGCTGTGGTTGTTGTTTGTTTTTTTTTTTTGTCTTTTTGAGACAGGGTCTCCCTGTAGCCCCAGCTGTCTTGGAACTCACTCTGTAGACCAGGCTGGCCTTGAACTCACAAAGATCCGCCTGCCTCTGCCTCCCAAGTGCTAGGATTAAAGGCGTGCGCCACCACGCCCGGCTTGTGGTTGTTTTTTTATCACCAGAGACTTGTCTACCACTGACCTACCATGTGACCTTGTGGTCATAGTGCACCACATGTATGCAATACCAGCGAAGGCCAGAAGAGGGCATCAGACCCTTGGAACTGGAGTTAGGAATGGTTGTTAGCCACCATGTGGGTGTTGGGAACCAAACCCAAGTCCTCTGCAAGAGCAGCCAACGCTATTACCCGCTGAGCCATCCCTCCAGGAGTGGCTCTGTTTTCTAAGGATGTGGACGTGACTGGCACTCTTCTTCGGGTGACTGGAAATTGTAAAACAGCACAGCCCTTCGGGCAAGTCTGACTTCTGGCTCTCCTCTGCTGGCTTTGTCCCTCTGTGGGTGGACACCCTACTGTGACTGCCTTCCCTCCAGCTCTTTGGCAACTGAATCCTACATCCTAGCCTCCTCCCAATCCAGAGTCCCTCCTTCTGACAGCAGTCATGATTCACACTCAGGTCATCAGCCACCAGGCTGGCCCAGCCTGCCTGCTGTCTCTCCCCTGGACCCTGGCGCCATGCCCCTGTACACCTGACCCCCTTCTTCTCTTCCTACTGAGCTTCTAATAGCTGTCGTCCTTTGGAAACCCTTGCTGCTCCCCACCTCAACTGTCATGGCAGAGGGAGTATCATGTCACACTTGAGGACTTGACTGTTAACCTGAAAAACACTAGTTCTTAACTGGGGGTGATTTTTGCACCCCAGTTTTACCACTTGCTATTGGTTTGAGTTTGACTCTCAAGACCTCACTTTCTTCATCCATAAAATAGAGGAAATAATGTTATTACAATCTGTTTCTCAAGCCTGTTGTGAGAATTAAATCATTAACAATATTTAATTCAGATTTAGATTCATTTGGAAAAATATCTGGCATATTAATATGTGTTAAACATTATTACTTTTTTTTTCTTATTAGCTATCTTTTCCTCAAATTACTCCACCTTGGTGATATTCATCAACCTCATCCAGAAACTGGAAATAACATGGGTATAGTAGTGAATGCCTTGTAATTCCAGGAGTTCAAGGCTAGAATAGGCTATATTGAGATCCTGTCTCAAAAAACAGCAACAAGCCAAGCGTTGTGGTGCACACCTTTAATCCCAGCACTCTGGGAGGCAGAGGCAGGCGGATCTCTCTGAGTTCAAAGCCAGCCTGGTCTATATAGTGAGTTCCATCCAGGCCAGCTGGGGCTACAGGGAGACCCTGTCTCAAAAAGATAAAAAAAAAAAAAAACAGCAACAAAAATCTCAGCACTCTGGGAGGCAGATGCAAGCAGATCTGAGTTCAAGGCCAGCGTGGTCTACAGAGTGAGTTCCAGGTCAGCTGGGGCTACAGGGAGACCCTGTCTCAAAAAGATAAAAAAAAAAAAAAACAGCAACAAAAATCTCAGCACTCTGGGAGGCAGATGCAAGCAGATCTGAGTTCAAGGCCAGCGTGGTCTACAGAGTGAGTTCCAGGTCAGCTGGGGCTACAGGGAGACCCTGTCTCAAAAAGAACCCCCCAAAACCCCGCCCAGCTGGGGGGGGTCACACAATAGTGGGTGTTCAGTCTCCTCCGGTGTTTGGGATCCCTCTCTGGCCCCTCTGTCTCTGGCCGTTCTCCCCCCGCCCCCCGCAGGTGGACTCCCATCAGGAGGGGGACTTCCATGTGGACAGCTGCTGCTTCCCTGAGAACCTTACGATACACCCAGTTTCCACTCCCTAGGTGTTCATCTGTGTCATCCAGGGCCCTGCACCCAGCAGAACCTTCGAAAATATGCAGGCCCTCCCCCTATCGCCTCAACATCTCTGTGACCACAAATATTTATTGAGTGCCTACAGCTTACTTCCCTCCCCGTCCCTCCCTCTGCCCCCACTTTCTGCCCAGCCAAAGGGGATGAGTGCTGGGAACACCTGCAGGCAAAACTAGACCAAGGGATCCCAGAAATGACTGGGAATTTCACTTGGGCCAAGTTCCACCTTTGGAATGTTAACACCTCGAGCAGCAAGGATGGGTTTGGGAATCAGGATGTGGATCACATTCTGTGACTGTCTCTCTTAGCCTCCAGTTCCTTGTTCCCTGAGTGTGAAATGGCAATAACAGCAGTCTCTGTTGTCCAGGACTTTGAGCAGCCTATAGAGGACTCCACAAGGGCCGATACACCCAGTTTAGTAAAGCTCCTGCCCTAGGTGTTACGAGGAGGCAGCTTTGCCTCTCCGGGCCAGGACTTCCCAATCTTTGTTACTCTGTGACACACCTTTGGATATGACAGGCTCTCTGAGGGGGCCTCCACCTCACTACCTGTGACCAATCCTAATCATCCACAATCTCCTGCATTCCTGACATGTGTGTTCACACACGCTCACTCTCATTCACACTTACACTCCTTGAAGGCTGAGCAATTCAGTTTTTATTGTACTGATCGCTACGCGCTGCAGTATCTGCTTACATGCCTGCTCTTACACCTTATTTCACCTTTCTGTCCCCAGTACTTAGAAAAGCCTCAATAAAGGTTGTTGAATTATTAACAGGTCCCTTCTGCTCTGTGCCTAGCACTGTGCCTGGCTTAACACGGGTTTGTTCAACGTGTGGCATGACTGGGCGAATACAAATAAAAGGTACATATAAACACCCAGCCCCGCCCTCCTCTCTTCTCCATGGTAACAGTCCAGTTTCCAGACCCAAACTGGCAAAGCACACTGATGAAACTCAAAACTTCTGGACACACCCAATCCCTCAGAGGTCAGATACCTGGGCAGGTGGACAGCTGACAGGAGGCATCTCCCCACTATCCTTCAGCTTCACAGCCCTAAACCGCCTGACACTCCCCCCCCCCCCCCCCCCGCCTTCTCCACACCACAGCAAATACCCTTTCTACACAAAGACCTTAGGCACTGCCTGAGCCTCCCCAGGGGCTTGACCTCCACGCACCTGGCCAGAGGTTTCTAGCACCACTTTCTTTTGTTTGCCTGCGTGTGCTGAGGACGGAATCCTGGGCCTTGTGCATGCTAAGCACATGCTCTAACACTCAGCTGTACCCCAAACCTCCCTTAGACGCTTCTGTGGAAGCTGAGGAGACCTTGTTCATTGCTGTCATCAGATGGGGCTCAGTGCATCTCTGCTCTTTTATAAGTTATGAATAAGTCACCTCATCAAGGAACGCTTCCCAAGGAGGACACTGATGGCCCAACACCCCCTCTCGGGGTAAGCCTAGATATAGAAGCAGCTCTAATCCACAGGGACATCAGGCCATCGAGCCGGGAATTCCCTATGCTGCCCAGAGGGAGGTCTTACCTAGGAACAGGGACATCAGACCCTCCCCTGGAGCTGCGGGACTGCTCGCCCAGTGAGTACCTCAGTCGCTCAGTGAGTACCTCAGTGCCCTGTGATACTGGGAAAGTAGCACAGGGCAGACTGACCTGTAGGGATTAAGAGTGCAGACAGTGACGGCAGGGAAGACCAGTTTGTCTGAGTTGAGGTTGATGTTGAGGCTGACGGGGTAGCTGAAGTACTCTTGGAATAGCAGGGCGAACTGCCAGTACATCATGCCGAAGGTGCAGAGCCAGAGCACGGCCCAGAAGACAGTTTTCATGCGGTTGTGCTTAGAGCACACCAGACGGATGGCGCCATGGATGGTGGTGTTGTTACAGAAGAACTGGAAGAGCTCTCGGTAGGAACGGTGGAACTCGATCAGGGCCTCCTCCTCCTCGGTAGGCTGTTGGGGGGCTGAGGGTTCAGGGCCCAGCCCCTGCTCCTCACGTTTGCCTCCCTTCATGAGCTCTTGGACTGCCTGGGGAGGACTAGGGTCTTGCTCCTTGAGCTGGTCACCCTTCGCGGAGCCCTTGGGTGAGTTGGGAGGATGAAGGTCTAGGTCAAGGGTGAGCCCAGGGTTCTGGTGGGCTCCTGCATCACCAGCACCAAGGCTGGGTGCAACTGCCCCTGGCTGTGCCGGCATCCCACTCTGCATCCTCTCTTCCTCGGTCCTCCCACTCTGCATCCGCTCTTCCTCAGTCCTCCTGCCCTCCTTCACCTTTCCAGGAGCCAGCTGACCTGCCAGGGTTGGGGCCACCCAGCTGGCTGGCTCTGAGCTTCCCTGGAGTGGCCTCGCTGCTTCTCAGATAAGGCCACCTTGGCTTGCACTAGTGCCTCTCTCCGTCTCTACGGCAGACCTTCTGCCCAGCTCGGCAGCCTCTCCTTCCCCTCCTCTTCCTCCAGGACTGCGTGTCTGGCTCCTGGCTCTCACGCCCTCTTTGCCTGCTTCCCTCCTGCTCTTCCTTGGCTGGCTCTCTCGGTCACTGTCTGTCTGTCTCTCCTCTCTGTCTCTCTGTCTCTCTCCCTTCCTCCCTCGCCTCTCCCTGCTCTTTCCTCCTGGACTCCCTTCTTCTCTAGTCTGGCTCCGTGCAGCCCTCCAGCTCGTAGCTTCAGGTGTGGCTGGGCTGCGACTGGTTCCTTTCCAGTTGAAGCTGGCAGCCAAGTCTCTCCACCCTCTCACCTGACAGGTGCAGTGCCTGGCCCCGGAGCCCGCCCGACGGCCAGGGATGGGAGCGACAGAAGCCTCATTAGCATCTCAATTAAAGGTGAGCAGGGCAGCGGGAGGGGCCGAGGAGGAGTCTGGGCTCGGAGCTGTAAGGGGAGGAAAGGCTTCTTGGGGACCCGTGTGTGGGTGACCTACCAGGGCAGGAGGGGGCTTGGGGAAGAGTCTGGACCCAAGGATAGATGGAGAAGTGACTGGCAAGGAGACTGGGGACAGGGGACAGGTGAGGCTTAGCTTGATCAGGGAGAAGGATCCTACACACTAAGCCAGGAAGACAAAGCCGGAAGGAGGATGCATGAGTCTAGGTGAGGAATCCCGGAGAACAGGGAAAGCAGAAAAAGGGAGACGGACTCAGGAAGACAGGGCCCGGAGCTGAGGGAAGGCTCGAGAGGGGGACGAGGAGGTCACCAGCCCCACAGAGATTGTCCCCTGTCCCCTCAGACAAGACAGACAGCCAAGGGAGGGAGCCTTAAATGGGCTTCCAGGAACTAAGGTCCCCTCCAGTGGGGGTCCAAGGCTACCCCAGGTCAGCCTCAGGTCCAGGATCCTGGAGGAAAAGGGGAAGGGGGTCACTGCAAAAGGGGGAGCACCCACTGCCCCCACCCCCATCCTCTTCCTTCTGAACTTCTCACCCCTCCTGCAGGGCTCGGCGCAGGCTTGGGAGGGGCCCAGGTGAGACCGGGGGATGGGCCAGGTCCTGGGACATTCTGTTCTTTTTGACACCATTGGCTGCCTGGCCAGGAATGTGTAATGTCCCCTGTTGTGGTCACAGGGTTGCAGGAATGTGGGCACTGAGAAATAACGTGGGGGGTGGGGGGTCAGGCCTGGGATGGGCAGGGACAGCAGGTACAGAGAGCAACCTTTTAATCAGGACTGAGTTTGTCTTCCAAAATCTCCCTCCAAAATGAACCCAGCCAGAGGAGGAAGATCCAGCAGTGACCACAGAGATTGGAAAGAGTCAGAGGCTCGGGGCCAAAAAAAGAATGTGAGATGGGAGAAACCACTCAGCCCAGCCCACACGATAGCGACGTGGGGTCCGTCCAGGCCCTGTAGAGGGCAGCCCAAGTGCCCCAGTGTGGCCACTCTCTTCAGCAACTTGCGTCATGGGTGTTTCGTGTGCCCCCACCTGCAAACACAGGCTCCTGGAAAGAGACGCGCCTGTAAACAAGAGAGTTGCAATTACAGTAGATAAGGATTGGGGGGGGATAAGAACCGGGTGCTGGGGGAGCCTGGGGGAGGCATGAGGAGCGAGGCATTTCAAGAGCCTAGAGACCGCCATTGCAACTGGATCTTGAAGATCAAGGCATTTAGCAGACAAGGAAAAGGGCCCGTGGGGATCAATCATCACCCCACAGAGTCCATGGATTCACCAGCTCTTTGGGTACTGTCTGCCTGCTTCTGTGTCTCTGAACTGTCTCCTCCTCTCCACATGCCCAGATGCCTCTAGTACTCCATTCTCCCTTGAATTTAAGTCTTTAAACTAGCAACCTGCATACAAGGTACTCAGCTCCTTGACTGTTTGGTCCTAGGAGACTCCTCCCCGACTTTTCTGTGTGCTAGCTGGGCCTGAAACCCAAGAACTGGCTTAAGGCAGCATGACAAATAGTTTTCATCCCAAGGACTTTGTGAGAAGGCCTGGCCTGGAGAGTGTGGTGACCCTGGCATGCCCTGACAGGGTACGAGAGCGGCTTGCCTTGCAAACCACAGTGTTAGAGATCTGGAATGGACCAGAGGAAACCTGTTGTGAGAAAAATAGAAAGGCGAGACCTGCTAGTTTGTCAGAGCTCTGTTATTTGTAATAACACATATGTGCACACACACTTTTTTTTTTTTTTCAAGAAGGGGTCTCCTTCTGTCTCCCTGGTTGGCCTAGAACTCACTATGTAGCCCAGGCTAGTGGCTTAGTTTCCAAGTTTGGGATTACAAGCCACACACATACACACACACACACACACACACACACACACACACATATGTAAAATAAAAGCTTTCCTTTATCCCTTCCCTTTACCTGCCCCCAGCCCAAAGGACCTCCCTAGATTTCTTCATCTGTCCATCTCCTGTATGCCATTATTTATTTATTTATTTATTTATTTAAATATACTGTCTGCATGTAGGTTTGTGCACCCATGTCGTGCAGTGCCACGGAGGTCAGAAGAGGGCGTCAGATTCCCCTGGAACTGGAGTTAAAAACGGTTCTCAGCCACCATGTGGGTGCTGGGGATCGAACCGGGGTCCTCTGCAAGAGCAGTCAGCGCTCTTAACTACTAGGCCATCTCTCCAGCCCTCCTGTGTGCCTTGTGTCATGACAGGGTTTCACTTAGCTTGCATCAAACCTGCTTTATTTCCCAAGCTGACCTCAAACTCATGGTCCTTCTACCTCAGTTTCCCAAATACTGAGATTACAGACATGTATCAGCATACCAGTTGGAGTGAGTCTCTTTCCAAATTTGATGCTCGTTCCCTGCCTTCCAAATTAGTGGGGTCTGATATGGGAGGTAGAGGGGACTTTTTGTCTGTGTGTCTTTTTGAGACAGGGTCTCCCTGTAGCCCCAACTGGCCTGGAACTTGCAATGTAGACCAGGCTGGCCTTGAACTCACAAAGATCTGCCAGCCTCTGCCTCCCAAGTGCTGGGATTAAAGGAGTGCGCCACCACGCCCGGCTTCCAAATCTTCTCTTAAATAAAGGGCTGCATTCCCTGCCCAACACCAGCGTGGTATGGCCACAAACTGTAAAACCTCTGCAGAGAAAGAACTAGACCATCAGGGTCTGCAGTGGGGGAAGGGTTAGGACTGGAGGTCTCCCTGCCTCTTCAGTCTATGGACAGCTGACTGGAAGGAATCACTTTCTCTTCCAAACTCTAAAGGAAAGTTTATCTCGGCATCTCTTGCTGTCTACTGTTAGTGAACTGGTCCAGGAGTACCTGTGTGTGATCACATTATGCCTTCTCAGAGGACAGGCTAATGTGTGTCAGCTTACAGCTTATTCATCTGGTGACTTCGCTGTCTAGTGGTCACTTGTTTCATTTGCTTTGTTTTGAGACACTCTGTAGTCTAGGTTGGCTTCAAGCTTATGATCCTTCTGTCTCATCCTGCTGAGTGCTGGGATTACAGGTGTGTGCACCACCCCACCCCCCAGCTTTGTTGACCCACTCTGCAGACATAAGAATTAGCATCTTGGCTAAAACCCAAGGATTATCTTTGACAGAGAATGCAATCCCAAAACATCAAACATCTTGACTCCCTCAGATAGCACACTGATTTGAGGTCTATTGATTTATCTATATTTCCTTCATTTTTCCCTTCATTTTTTTGCTTTCTAGATTAAAAAAAAAAAAATTAGTTGCAGGGTGAGGTGGCACATACCTTTAATCCCAGCACTTGGGAGGCAGAGGCAGGCAGAGCTCTGTGAGTCTGTGAGTTCAAGGCCAGCCTGGTCTAGACAGTGAGTTCCAGGCCAGCCGGGGCTACAGGGAGACCCTGTCTCAAAAAAAAAGCCAATGTGGCTAGCTGACCAAGCATGGAAAAGGCCAGTACCCAGGTAGCCTGTCTCAAAGGAATTCTCCTCATCCCAAAGGAGATTATTTTGAGTCATGCGGGGGTGAGGGGGGTGGGGGGAGTGGCATGAATGCTGGAATGTGCTAGACCTGGAAATCAGACCCAGACTCTAGGCAGGTTCTGCTAGACTGGCTAAGTACTGTGGACACCCTTCATTTATTCCCTGAGTGTGTTCTGGGCACGGAGCATGAGCCAGATCGTGTTAAGTGCCGACAGCCCAGGCTGACAAATCAATCCAGGCCACTGGGCAGCCCACAGCCTTGCAGAATACAGACAAGGATCATGTATATGGTGGCAGACAATAGTCTTCCTTGGAGACTTCTAAGGATGCTTCCTGGAGCCATGGCGAGTCTTCCAGAGTAGAATGGAGTGTGCCAGGACTAAAACTTGGAGACCAGAGAGTCAGGTGGAGGGGCAGAGGGGTTGTAGGTGGAGGAACAGCTGTAAACAGCTCGTGGCTGTTAATTGTGAGAAGGAATGGGGCGCCAGGCCAACTAGCCTTGGACCCCAAACTCTTCCCTGCGCCTGAGCCAGTCTTCTCAAGAAGGTGAAGGGGTCTACGCTAGATGTGCTCTCAGTTCCTTCCATTTAAAGAAATTCATAAGTTTATGGGCGCACAAGCTTAGAACTGGGTTACCCAGTCCCAGCCCAGAGTTCTCCACTCACCAGATTACCTCTTCCCCCGAGGTCCCTGGGAGACAGGTTCCCAGGAGGACAGGATAGGCTCAGGGCCATCTGCACTCTCTCCAGTGTCTCGTGCTATCCCCACTAGTGGGTGGATTGGGCTGACCAGCAGGATGGAGGCCTAGTAGCTTGTCTTAAAAAGTCAGAGTGGGCAGGCCCTTAGGCTGTGCCAAATGGGATGACCGGCCAGATGCTGCATCTGCTGGCTGTCTCTGGATCTCCCGGCTTGGTTCCCTGACGGTCCCTGGATCCTGGGCAGGTCTGGCACCCAACTGTCCACTGCTCTGCCCCCAAATTCATCTGATCCCTGCTCAACTGGCACCCAGGCTCTCGGACCGCGGGCGGCCGGAGGCCCAGCCACATGGCTCTGTCGCCCCTTTCCGGCCAGGGGGCCGTCCTGATCCACAGCTCTGCTCTCCAGGTCAGGCTTCCGAGGAAGGGAGGAGGCCGGGTTCCGGGCCTGCAGCTCTCACGTGCTTTCCCGGCCACCCCTCCCGCCCTGCGTCGAGGCGGCCAAGCCTGTTCCTCTTCCCCGGTTGCGATTGCGACAGGCCAGCCGGCTCCCAGCTCCCTGTCCCCGCCCCCGCGGCCGGCGATCTCCACTCCCACTTCCTGAGCCCGGCGCTGGAGCCCTGGAGGCCAGGCCCGGCCGCTCCCGGCCCCCGGGGGCACGACGGCCCCGCCGCTGGGCTCGGGAAGCCCTCGCCTTCGCTGCTCAGGACCTCGGGAGGACCTCAGGAGTTCCCGCCTTGCGCCCAGGTCTCCACCGGGTCTGGTCAACTGACCGACGGGCCGCCATGCGCCTGCTCGGGGCCTCCGCACCCTGCGGCCTGGCCTGGGGACCACTCCTGCTGGGTCTCTGCGGGCTCCTGGCGGCATCTCGGCCCCAGCTGGTGAGGGAGGACGCTGGTGGGGCGGGCCAGGTTGGAGGCCAGGGTCTGGGCACTCTCTGCCCTCCCAAGCTGACCCCTGCCTCATTCTTCTCCCCTCCCTGGAAGGTGCCCCCATACCGCCCAGAAAACCAGAACTGCAGAGACCAAGGCAAGGAATACTATAAGGCCAAGGATGAGGTCTGCTGCTCCCGCTGCCCTCCAGGTGAGAAAGTGACCTCTCCCCGCCCCCGCCCCAGGAAGCCTGGGCGGTGGAGGTGGGTCAGAGCCTGAGCAGTCCCCCCAGCAGAACTAGGAGAAGCACTGACCATTGTCACACAGACACTGAGACTGGGTGAGTTTGAACTCATCCAGGGGTACCTGGGTAGCTTAATGTACGGGAGACATGACAGAGAGACCCAAGAGACACTTAGGGTCACCCACCTCACTGCAGGAGTGAGGCTGCCTTCTGACAACCTCCCTACCTGATCTTCTCCCTTCGCAGGCAAGTTTGTCTTTGCTGAATGCAACAGCAGCCAGGACACAGCTTGTGAGACTTGTCCCCCCAATTCCTACAATGAGCACTGGAACCACCTCTTCAGATGCCAGCTATGTCGCCCCTGTGACCCTGGTGAGTATGGACAAATCCGGGTGGTGGGGACATATCTAGGTGGTAGGGATATAGCTGGCATCACAGCCCCGTTGACTCCCCCCCCCCCCCAGTGCTGGGCTTCGAGGAGGTTGCCCCTTGCACCAGCTTTCACAAACCTGAGTGCCGCTGCCAGCCAGGGACGGTCTGTGTCTACTTGCACAACGAATGTATGCACTGTGAGGAACGTCCAATGTGCCCACCTGGCACGGAAGCCAGAAGCCAAGGTGAGAGGTCACTGAAGGCAGTGAAAAGACAAGGAAAGGACTGTGGTGCTGTCATGCTGACTTCCCCCAGCCCCCTAGAACAAAAGGCTCACAGGAGGTCAAGACATGAGTTGAGACCCATGTGGGGAGGCTGGAAGGGCCTCCTGTCAGCACGGGGGAGGCTCTAGCAAAACAAGACACAGCAAAGCCAAGGTTGGGGGAGGCAGCAGCTGTAGAAAGGACTGGTTGGCAAGCAGGAGGCATGTGGTGGGCAGAGGAATCCCACAGCTGGGCTCTCACTTGTCCACTCACCCTGGCTGGCCTGCCTTTCTCGTGTCAGATGAAGTTGGGGATCCTGACATCAGCTGTGTCCCCTGCAAGCCGGGGCACTTCCAGAACGCCTCCTCCAGAGCCACCTGCCGGCCCCATACCAGGTGAGAATGCCCCTGCCTCCACCTTGCCCCACTCCAGGAAGCCCAGTTGCTAGCATCGGCCCCTCCATCCTTGGCTCCATGGGCTCCCCTGGCCATCCCCCACCCCCATGTGCCCCTAGAGTTGGGCACTGGTGGATGGAAGCAGGAAGGGTTCACAGTTATGTTTCTCCCATAGATGTGAGGACCAGGGTCTGGTGGAAGCAGCTCCCGGCACCCCCAAATCTGACACCGTGTGTAGAAATCCACCAGAGCCAGGTAAGAGGCTGAGGGCGTGAGGCAGGATGTGGGAAAAGGCCTCAATCCAATCCCCCTTGTCCAGAAAAGTGGGGAAAACGGGATTCTCTTGGGATTGGACAAAAAGAAATGTTCCTTCAAAAGAATTGGAAGAGCCTGGTATATTTCCCTGATATGCACGAGGCCCCTTGGGTTTGAGTCCAAGCACAACCCAAATTAACAAAAAAGGTGTAAAGCTGGGTGTATAGGTGCGGTAGCACGCCCATGTAATCCAGCACTCAGGAGGCTGAGGCAGGAGAAGCAAATGTTTGAGGCTAGCCTGGGCTACAGACTGAGATGCTGTCTCAAAAAAAAAAAAAACAAGAAGAAATAAGAACATCCCTTGGCTGGCTTGCTCACATACACAGACACACCTTAAATTCTTTTCGAAAGATTTGTATTTTATGTGTATGAGTGTTTTGCCTAGATGTATGTCTGTGTACATGCGTGCAATGTTCACAGAAGCCAGAAGAGGGTGTGGATCCCCTAGAACTGGATCTGCACACACCTTTTAAATGATATGTAATAGGCCAAGAAATGCTCCTACACTGATACGTAATTCTAAATGACTTGGTCGTTGTTTTTGACAGATTCCCACATTATCCCATTATTTTCATTGTTGGGGGCGTGGTCCCCTATCTGGCTCTTTCTAGGTTTCCTTCTTCCAGGAAATCCATTGGTTTCCCAGCCTCACCGTGACTGTGGTTGTCTCTGATGACTATAATCATGACTTTGCCAGAGTACATTAACTTTTTCAAATGATCAAATATTTGTAATTATGGCTTCCAAAGTGCCAGCTACTCCGAACACTTTAACTATCTTATTTAATCTTCTTAATGATTCTGTGAAGGAGAATTATTACCCTTACTGATAGAATGAAGAAACTAAATCTTGGGGAAATTAAATGATTTTCCCGAGATCACCCAGGTGGTAAGTGATGTTATTAATATCTCCATCCAGGTCTTTCTTACTCAAAGCCCGTTCCATAATGTATACAAGCTGTAGAATTTTAGAAAATTCATGCCAGGCACGTGCATGTAATCCCAGCACTTGGAAGGTGGAGGCAACAGTTTGGGCCAGCCTGGGCTACATGAGACTTTGGATAGAGAAAGAAAGAGAGGGAATAAGAGAATGAGAATTCAGCTAGAACTCACCCATAGAACCATCACTTGGAGTCAATGTATTCTCACCATTTTGATCTGCTTCCCAGACCTTTCCTATCATGTCTGGATATAGAAATCTTATCACTAGAGGTAGAGTAATTTAAATATTTTATAACTCGACTTTTTTTGAAGAAGAGTTGGCACATGCTGAGGAGATCTACCATTGAGCTGCGCCTCCAGCTTTCAATTAATAATGTCTCCTAAATATTTTCTTTTTTCTTTTTTTTTTTTTATTTTTTATACTTTTTTTTTTTTTGGTCTTTTCGAGACAGGGTCTCCCTGTAGCCCCAGCTGTCCTGGAACTCACTCTGTAGACCAGGCTGGCCTTGAACTCACAAAGATCCACCTGCCTCTGCCTCCCAAGTGCTAGGATTAAAGGCGTGCGCCACCACACCCGGCTATTTTTTGTACTTTTGAGACAGGGTCTCCCTGTAGCCCCAGCTGTCCTGGAACTCACTCTGTAGACCAGGCTGACCTTGAACTCACAAAAATTGCCTACCTCCCCCTCTCAAGTGCTAGTATTAAAGGCATGCGCCACCACACCCAGCTAATATTTTTCATTTTCAACTATGTGCCAGATACACTGGCATTTTAGAATTTTAGGTGCTAGTTTTGCTAACCTGCTTGCTTTATATATGACAAGCTGATGCTCAAATAGGCGACTATCTATAGGTTTCCAGACTCCTGGTCTACCTGTGCCATGCTTGCATTTTGTACTCCCTTAGGGCACACAATAAGCAAGCCTGAGAAACCAAACCCCCTGCCTCTCCGTTTCTTCCCCTCCTGGGCCCTGCCATGAGAACGGGGGTAGGTGGCTTGCAGCTCCTACTCTCCCAGAGGCCATAGGCCAGGCTCCGAAGTGAGGTTCCCACGGCCACACAGGGATAATCCCAGTTCCTCTCCAGTGGCCCCTCAGTAAGATGGCCAGGTCACAGAAACAAGGTTCTCCCCTTACAGCCCAAGTGCCAACATTCCGTCTTCCACCCACACGCATTCAGCCTTGAGATCCAGCAGCCCCAAGCTCACGTCCCTCACCCCCAACTATCCTGTCCTAGGCCCTGAGCAGGAGGGTACCTGGTGCCATCCCAGGTATCACCACCGGGAACAGAGTCCCTTGTGTGGTCAAGAGATCCTCCCCAAGGCCAGCCTCATGCCCCTGCCCACAGCCCAGAAATGGTCCCAGTTCTGCTGTGCGGCCAGAGGAAAAAAACTGTCCCTTTTCCCTGCCTGGCTTGGGGGAAGCGAACCGTCCCTGTTGGGTTCTCTGCTCACTGTCCTTTGATGTCCCCTCTCGTCCGCTGTCCGGACAGGAACGATGCTGCTGCTGGCCGCCCTGCTGCCGCTGGTCATCTTCCTGCTCTTCACCACGGTCCTGGCCTGTGCCTGGATGAGACACCCCTCTCTCTGCAGAAAGCTGGGTAGGAAGGAGCCACCACCTGCTGTCCCCGCATGGAGGTGGCAGTGGAGGAACAAGGGTCCCAATATCCTAGCCTTCGAGTCACTTTGCTTTCCATTTCAGGCACTCTGCTCAAGAGACACCCGGAGGTAATGGAGGCCGAGAAGCCGGGAAAGAGGGGCGCGGAGGTAAGGAAGGAGGCAGGCTTTCGCCCCCATTCATTCACTGATCCTTTCCAATGTTCCAGCCACGCGTCTAGCATCTAGGCACAGAGCCTGAGCAGTGTGCCTCCCCTCCTGAAGTTTGTAGACGAGTGCAAGAAGAATAAAGTTAAAAGGCCAGATTGTAGCTCGGTGTTAGATAGAGTACTTAGCGATCGTGTACAAGGCTCTTCTGCAGCACCATGAACAAACCAAGCAAGTAGCCTTAGCCAGGGTGATGGCGCAAGCCTGGAATCCCAGCACTCAGGAGGCTGAAGCAGAAGGGTTTCCATGAGTTTGAGACCAGCCATAGTCTACAGAGCCAGAGTCTGTCTACAGAGCCAGAGTCTCTCAGTCTACAGAACCAGTCTCTGTCTCTTTCTCACACACATACAAAACACACACACATACAATAATATAATAATAGTTGGGCATGGTGGTACACACCTTTAATCCTAGCACTCTAGCACTTAGGAGGCAGAGGCAGGCAGATCTTTGTGCGTTCAAGGCCAGCCTGGTCTACAGAGCAAGTTCCAAGATAGCTGGGGCTACATGGAGACCCTGTCTCAAAAAGACCAAAAAAAAAAAAAAAAAAAAAAACCCCATTAATATAATAATAAAGTTAAATATGTATCCTGTGATAACTGATAAAGGAGAGAAAGGGGACTGTATGTAGCAACAAAGGGCAGGAAGTGTTCTTTTAGACAGTGGACAGAGCAGGCCTGTCATGCTGATCGTTTGAGCAGAGAACTGAAGAAGTGAGGGAGCTGGCCAGGGAGTTGTTGAGGAACATGCTGTAGGAATTAAAGAAGTATTAAGTGCGGGCTGGAGAGATGGCCTAGCGGTTAAGAGCGCCGACCGCTCTTACAGAGGACCCGGGTTCGATCCCCAGCACCCACATGGCGGCTGAGAACCATCTGAAACTCCAATTCCAGGAGAACTCCAGTTCCAGGGGAATCCGACACCCTCTTCTGACCTCCGCGGCATTGCACGACACGGGTGCACAAACTTGCATGCAGACAGTGCATTCATACACATACGGAAATAAATAAAAAAAAAAAAATTAAAAAAAAAAAGAAGTATTAAGTGCAAAGGCCCTGAGGCAGGAGGCATGGCGAGGAGCAGAGAGTGAGTTATAAATCAGGAATAGGCGGGCATGGGAGATGTGGGGAGATGAGGCCTGGATCCCCTTCATTGGATGGTCCTCTCTGTCTCTCTTCCACAGGGAGAGGAACCCTCCTCCTGTCCTCCTCCAAGAGCCAAACCACATTTCCTTGACCTGGCAGAGCCACTTCTACCCGTCTCTGGAGACTCAGCCCCAGTACCTGCTGCACCCCCAATGACCCCAGTCCTGGACGATGTGGTGCTACAACAACAGATCCCTCTGGTCCAGGCCAGGGAGCCAGAGGCTGACCCCGGGGAACAAAGCCAGGTGGCCCACGGTGAGCTGGGCAGGCCACAGGCAGAAGGGACTATGAAGGGGGAGGGAGGAGGGCTGGTTGGCAGCGAGGAAGAATACAGTCCAGATGAAACAAAAAGACAAAACAGGCAAATCGGAGATCCTGACAGCTAGTCACTGTCACAACCGGCAGGAGGGATGGACTCAGAACTTAAGAAAGCAGAGCGGGCTGTGGTAGGCATACCTGGAATCCAGCGCCCGGGAGGTGGAGACCTGAAGATTAGGATTTCCAGGCCAGCCTGGGTTACATGAGGCCCTGTCTCAGAGGAAGGCGTCTCAGATGGGAGGTGGGACAAGGAAGGACGAGGCTCCTGGAAGCAGCCCTTCTCATTCAGCCCCTCTTCCCACAGGTGCAAATGGCATCCATGTCACCGGAGGCTCTGTGACTGTCACTGGCAACATCTACATATACAATGGGCCAGTGCTGGGGGGGGCACGGGGCCCTGGAGACCCCCCGGCTGCCCCAGAACCTCGATACCCAACTCCTGAAGAAGGGGCCCCTGGGCCTTCTGTGCTTTCTACACCCTACCAGGAGGACGGCAAAGCTTGGCACCTGGCTGAGACAGAGACACTAGGGTGCCATGCCCTCTGACAGGCCCAAGGATCCAATTTGTCACCCGTGCCTGATGGTATTTGGGAAAGGCAAGGAGGAGAGCATGGAGCCCCTTCTTCCTGAGGCTGCTCTGCCCACCAGGACTCGAGGACCTGGGTAGACTCTGAGAGGCAGAGCCCTGAAGGACCGGGCCTCGGGCACATTTTCAAGAGCAGGACTGGGCACTAGCAGGGCATGGTGCCTACCCCAGAACTCTCATCATTGGCTGAGCTAGCCTGAGACTGCACTGCAGACCCGCCAGCCCCCTGGGGCTGCACCCACTCAGCCCCAGGCACAGGCAGGGCGTGTGACTCAAGCTGCCGCCCACGTGGCACTGTGCATCCTAAACGTGGCAAAGCGGGAGATGTTCACACGGTCACTTGCAAGGACACCACCAGGACCTCTCATGGTGTCGTGGTGTTCATTCCCAACCTGCAGAGGCTCTGAGGGTCTATACCACATGGACTGAGGTAGACCCTGGATGAAGATGTGGAGAGCCATTCCCCCTTCCCTCCTCGGGGAGAAGAAAGCAGGATACTGAGAAGGGGGTGGGTAAGGCTACTGGGTGTGGGGGAAGGTTTGGGAAGGGGAAGAAAATGGCAAGTATATTTATAAATTGTAACCACACGAAAATAAAGGCAAGATCTAGTTCCTTTATTTTCTTGGGTTTAATATAGAAAGACTAGACCATTAGAACAGCATCAGAGGCAAAGGTGACGACATTTAAAAAATATGAAGCAGTGATAGCTAAGTGCTTGGCAGGGACTATTCCACATGCCTTCAGTGTTAACTGATTTCATCCCATCTACTGTCCCACCAGGCAGGTACTACTTCTGTTTAGCAAATGAGAAAACAGGCACTGAAAGTACAAGCCATGGCTCTGCTCAGCTGCAGAACGGCAAGTGAGGTTTGCACCCAGTTAGCCCTGCCAGGCTTTTTCAGGGGCAGAACGGGCTGGCAATCTCCCCCAGACTCCCCTCCCACAGACGTCAAGGTTAAGCACAAACTCACACTGCCCTGCACAGTGGAAAACATTCACCGGGGCTGCAGAGATGGCTCAGCAGTTAAGAGCACTGGCTGTTCTTGCAGAGGATCCAGGTTCTGTTCCCAGCACCCTACATGGCAGCTAACAACCTTCTGTAATTCAGTTCCAGGAGATCTGACCCTCTGTCCCAGCCTTCTCAGACATAGCACAATATGGATGCATTTACACACATGCATAAAAACAAATAAATGCAATTTGGGGGGGTCTTTTTGAGATAGGGTCTCCTTGCAGCCCCAGCTGGCCTGGAACTCACTATGTAGAGCAGGCTGGCTTTGAACTCATAGAAATCTGCCTCTCTTGGGGCTGGAGAGATGGCTCAGTAGTTAAGAGCACTGACTGCTCTTGCAGAGGACCCGGGTTTGATTCACAGCACCCACATGGCGGCTAAGAACCGCCTTTAACTCCAGTTCTAGGGGAATCTGACAAAAAATTAATTAATTAAAAAAATCTACCTGCCTCAGCCTCCCAAGTACACGGATTAAAAGTATACACCACCACACCGAGCTATAAATCCATCTTTTTTTTTTTTTTTTGGTCTTTTCGAGACAGGGTCTCCCTGTAGCCCCAGCTGTCCTGGAACTCACTCTGTAGAACCAGGCTGGCCTTGAACTCACAAAGATCCCACCTGCCTCTGCCTCCCAGTGCTAGGAATTAAAGGCAATGCGCCACCAACGCCCGGCCTATAAATCCATTTTTTTATATAGATTTTTGAGACAGCTGTAACCCCAGCTGGCCTGAACTCAACTTTGTAGACCAGGCTGGGCTTATGTCGTTATCTGTTTTCTGTCTCCCAAGTGCTGGAACTAAAGGCATGCACCACCATACCTGGCCATATAAATCCAATTTTTAAATTAATTTTTTTTTAATTTTCATGTTGTTTTATTTTTTTAAGGGATTCTACAATAAAGAGCATAGTTTTTCAAAATCGCATTAACATCACTCAGTTTGGCATACAATTGGAGCTAGCATCCACAGATGAGGGATACCATTGCCGTTTGTTTTTCTGGGACTATGTTACTTTCTTACTTAGCATGTTTCTTCTACCTCCATCCATTTACCTGCAAAGTTTAAAATTAATTTTTAAAAAAGAAAAGGAAAGCATTCTCCAGGGTTGGTTGAAGGGAAAGAAGTGTGTTTAAAGTGTACCATTTGCAAGGCCAGGTTCATGTTCTATTTATTAGTGGACAGAAATCTAGGCTGGTCTCAGCTCTGAAGGGGAAATTATGATTTGTGTGTTTTGTTTTTGTATTATTTTATTCTTTATCCCAAAATAAATCTTTAAAACTCCTCAGTCCGTTCATTAGCAAGTGTTTGATGCTCATAGATACAGGCCCTGCTGCCCAGGGAAAGCATCAGAACCTGAAGGATCACTTCGTACTGCAGCAAGCAAGCTGACTATTCTTCCCATAAAAGGTGACTGTTGTGCATCCAAGTTGTTAGGAACTCAGTGGCTGGCCTGGCCTTCATCAAGATGGTGTTACAGCAAAACACATACCCCAGGAATCAGAGGGCCAGTACAGAGGATGGGTTATTTAAGGTTGACTAGGAAAATCGGATCCAGCTTCCTTTTGCACAGAGTAATGGCAGACTGTAGCTCCACAAAAATAGATCCTCCTGTTCCTTCGTCATGCTAGAGCCAAATAATACGAACCCTTAATAATTACTCCAGTATGTTTAGATTTTTGTTTTTTAATTACTGACGCTGTGTTCAACAAAACAAAAGGAGGAAAAATATGTTCAAAGAAATGGTGTTCAGGGGCTGACCAGATGCGTCGGCCTGAGTGATCCATAGAGCCCACGTGATGGACGGAAGTAGAGAATCGACTTTCACGGGTTGCTCTGTGATCTCCACACATGCTCACAACACATGCACACTTTAGATAGATGATAGATAGATAGGTAGATTAGATAGATATAGATAAAATAAAAACTAAAAGTTTTTAAAAAAATTATTTATTATTTATTATTTTTTGTTGAGACAGGGGTCTCCCTGTAGCCCCAGCTGGCCCTGGAACTCACTCTGTAGACCAGGCTGGCCTTGAACTCACGAGATCCACCTGCCTCTGCCTCTCGAGTGCCTGGGATCCTTTTATTTTTTTATGTGTATGAATGTATGGTAAGTGCACATGTGTCATGCAATGCCCAGAGAGGTCCAAAGAGGGCGTTGGATCCCGCGTTAGCTGCCACGTGTGTGGCTGGGAATCAAACCTGGGTCCTCTGCAATGGGCAAGCCAGTGCTCTTAAACACTAAGCCATCTCTCCAGACCCCTGGGTTTTGTTTTGTGTTTTTTTGGTTTTTTTTTGTTTTTTTTTTTGGTCTTTTTTTCGAGAAGGGTCTCCCCTGTAGTCCCACTGTCTGGCACTCACTCTGTATAACCAGGCTGGCTTGAACTACAAAGATCCACCTGCCTCTGCCTCCCAAGTGTTAGGATTAAAGCGTGTGCCACCAACGCCCGGCTTCGATTGTGGGTTTTGTTTTTTAAATAGAAAGAAATGGTGTTCTGGCACACTGTTCAAAATGAGGATTGTGCCGGGCGTGGTGTGGCACCACGCCTTTAACCTTGCACGTGGGAGGCAGAGGCAGGTGGTTTTGTGAGTTCAAGGCCAGCCTGGTGCTAAACAGAGAGTTTCCAGGACAGCTGGGACTACAGGGAGACCCTGTCTCGAAAAGACCAAAAAAAAAAAAAAAAAAAAAACACAAAAACAAAATGAGGATTGTACCTACCTGTACTGTATTAGCACCAAACAAATTCCTACTGGTTGCACTGAGGTTGCATTAAATATAGAGATCAATTAGGAAAACTGACATCTTCCTGCTGTTGGATCTCATCTGTGCGCTGATACCTTTCTTTTTTGTGTGCGACAGTAGCACTTCGGACTGTTTTTTATATGGATCAGAGCCTTTCTTTTTTTTTTTTTGTCTTTTTGGTCTTTTTTGAGACAGGGGTCTCCCTGTAGCCCCAGCTGTCCTGGAAAACTCACTCTGTAGACCAGGCTGGCCTTGAACTCGCAAAGATCCGCCTGCCCCTGCCTGCCCAAGTGCTAGGATTAAAGGCATGTGCACCACCACGCCCGGCTTTTTTTTTTTTTTTTTTAGTGTGTATAAATGTACCTGTACTGCATGTAGGTTTGTGCNCAGAGGCTCTGAGGGTCTATACCACATGGACTGAGGTAGACCCTGGATGAAGATGTGGAGAGCCATTCCCCCTTCCCTCCTTCGGGGAGAAGAAAGCAGGATACTGAGAAGGGGGTGGGTAAGGCTACTGGGTGTGGGGGAAGGTTTGGGAAGGGGAAGAAAATGGCAAGTATATTTATAAATTGTAACCACACGAAAATAAAGGCAAGATCTAGTTCCTTTATTTTCTTGGGTTTAATATAGAAAGACTAGACCATTAGAACAGCATCAGAGGCAAAGGTGACGACATTTAAAAAATATGAAGCAGTGATAGCTAAGTGCTTGGCAGGGACTATTCCACATGCCTTCAGTGTTAACTGATTTCATCCCATCTACTGTCCCACCAGGCAGGTACTACTTCTGTTTAGCAAATGAGAAAACAGGCACTGAAAGTACAAGCCATGGCTCTGCTCAGCTGCAGAACGGCAAGTGAGGTTTGCACCCAGTTAGCCCTGCCAGGCTTTTTCAGGGGCAGAACGGGCTGGCAATCTCCCCCAGACTCCCCTCCCACAGACGTCAAGGTTAAGCACAAACTCACACTGCCCTGCACAGTGGAAAACATTCACACGGGGCTGCAGAGATGGGCTCAGCAGTTAAGAGCAACTGGGCTGTTCTTGCAGAGGATCCAGGTTTCTGTTCCCAGACCCTACATGGCAGCTAACAACCTTCTGTAAGTTCAGTTCCAGGAGATCTGACCCTCTGTCCCAGCCTTCTCAGACATAGCACAATATGGATGCATTTACACACATGCATAAAAACAAATAAATGCAATTTGGGGGGGTCTTTTTGAGATAGGGGTCTCCTTGCAGCCCCCAGCTGGCCTGGAACTCACTATGTAAGACAAGGCTGGCTTTGAACTCATAGAAATCTGCCTCTCTTGGGGCGGAGAGATGGCTCAGTAGAGTAAGAGCACTGACTGGCTCTTGCAGAGGACCCGGGTTTGATTCACAGCACCACATGGCGGCTAAGAACGCCTTTAAACTCCAGTTCTAGGGGAATCTGACAAAAAATTAATTAATTAAAAAAATCTACCCGCCTCAGCCTCCAAGTAACACGAGGATTAAAAGTAATACACCACCACACCCGAGCTATAAATCCATCTTTTTTTTTTTTTTTTTTTTTGTCTTTTTTTTTCTATGTAGCCCCAGTGTCCTGGAACTCACTCTGTAGACAGGGCTTGGGCCTTGAACTCACAAAGATCCACCTGCCTCTGCCTCCCAAGTGCTAGGATTAAAGGCATGCGCCACCACGCCCGGCCTATAAATCCATTTTTTTATATAGATTTTTGAGACAGCTGTAACCCCAGCTGGCCTGGATCTCACTTTGTAGACCAGGCTGGGCTTGAAATCACAGAGATCTGCCTGTTTCTGTCTCCCAAGTGCTGGAACTAAAGGCATGCACCACCATACCTGGCCATATAAATCCAATTTTTAAAATTAATTTTTTTTTAATTTTCATTTGTTTATTTTTTAAGGGATTCTACAATATAAGAGCACAGTTATTTTCAGATCACATTAACATCACTCAGTTTGGCATACATTGGAGCTAGCATCCACAGATGAGGGATACCATTTGCCGTTTGTTTTTCTGGGACTATGTTACTTCACTTAGCATGTTATCTTCTACCTCCATCCATTTACCTGCAAAGTTTAAAATTAATTTTAAAAAAGAAAAGGAAAGCATTCTCCAGGGTTGGTTGAAGGGAAAGAAGTGTGTTTAAAGTGTACCATTTGCAAGGCCAGGTTCATGTTCTATTTATTAGTGGACAGAAATCTAGGCTGGTCTCAGCTCTGAAGGGGAAATTATGATTTGTGTGTTTGTTTTGTATTATTTTATCTTTATCCCAAAATAATCTTTAAAACTCCTCAGTCCGTTCATTAGCAAGTGTTTGATGCTCATAGATACAGGCCCTGCTGCCCAGGGAAAGCATCAGAACCTGAAGGATCACTTCGTACTGCAGCAAGCAAGCTGACTATTCTTCCCATAAAAGGTGACTGTTGTGCATCCAAGTTGTTAGGAACTCAGTGGCTGGCCTGGCCTTCATCAAGATGGTGTTACAGCAAAACACATACCCCAGGAATCAGAGGGCCAGTACAGAGGATGGGTTATTTAAGGTTGACTAGGAAAATCGGATCCAGCTTCCTTTTGCACAGAGTAATGGCAGACTGTAGCTCCACAAAAATAGATCCTCCTGTTCCTTCGTCATGCTAGAGCCAAATAATACGAACCCTTAATAATTACTCCAGTATGTTTAGATTTTTGTTTTAATTACTACGCTGTGTTCAACAAAACAAAAGGAGGAAAAATATGTTCAAAGAAATGGTGTTCAGGGGCTGACCAGATGCGTCGGCCTGAGTGATCCATAGAGCCCACGTGATGGACGGAAGTAGAGAATCGACTTTCACGGGTTGCTCTGTGATCTCCACACATGCTCACACACATGCACACTTTAGATAGATGATAGATAGATAGGTAGATAGATAGATGATAGACAGTAGAAAGATGATAGATGACAGTTTTTAAAATTATTTATTTATTTATTATTTTTTGTTGAGACAGGGTCTCCCTGTAGCCCCAGCTGGCCTGGAACTCACTCTGTAGACCAGGCTGGCCTTGAACTCACAGAGATCCACCTGCCTCTGCCTCTCGAGTGCTGGGATCCCTTTATTTTTTATGTGTATGAATGTATGTAAGTGCACATGTGTCATGCAATGCCCAGAGAGGTCCAAAGAGGGCGTTGGATCCCCTGTTAGCTGCCACGTGTGTGCTGGGAATCAAACCTGGGTCCTCTGCATGGGCAGCCAGTGCTCTTAAACACTAAGCCATCTCTCCAGACCCCTGTTTTGTTTTGTGTTTTTTGGGTTTTTTTTTTTGTTTTTTTTTTGGTCTTTTTTTCGAGACAGGGTCTCCCTGTAGTCCCAGCTGTCCTGGAACTCACTCTGTATACCAGGCTGGCCTTGAA
>VZQC01004506.1:591835-618382 GCA_009823505.1 Rhizomys pruinosus
ACAGAGATCCACCTGTCTCAAAAAGCAAAGAGAAAAAATGGGGCGGTGGCCTGAGGGCAGCTTGAATAAGCCAGTGGGGAGCGATTCTTTAGCATCTCAAAAATCTAATGTTCAATCCCCAGCACCACAACAATATTTTTCCTTTTCTTTTTTTTTTTTTTTTTTTTTGATCTTTTTGAGAGGGTCTCCATGTAGTCCCAGCTGTCCTGGAACTCCTCTGTAGACCAGGCTGGCTTGAACTCACAAAGATCCACCTACTTCTGCCTCCCAAGTGCTAGGATTAAAGGCGTGCGCCACACGCCTGCTTTTTTTTTTTTTTTTTTTGTATGTGTACGAGTGTACTAGTCCTGCTTAGGTCGGGGCCCACTGGAGAGATAGCCTAGCGGTTAAGAGCACCGACGCTCTTGCAGAGGACCTGGGTTCAATCCCCAGCACCCACATGGCGGCTAAGAACCGTCTGTAACTCCAAAAAAAAAAAAAAAAAAAAAAAAAAAGGAAAAGAAATATTTGTTGTGGTGCTGGGGATTGAACATAGGATTTTGAGCATGCTAAAGAATCGATCTACCACTGAGCTATATTCAAGCTGCCCTCAGGCCCACCCGCCCCCCATTTTTTTTCTCTTTGGTCTTTTTGAGACAGGATCTCCCTGTAGCCCCAGCTGGCCTGGAACTCACTCTGTAGACTAGGCTGGCCTTGAACTCACAGAGATCCAACTGCCTCTGCCTCCCAAGTGCTGGGATTAAAGGCGTGCACCACCACACCCAGCTAGTCCCCCCTTTTAACCATCTGACTTCTATCCTATTAGTTTTGCTTACACTTGAACTATAGATGAATAAAATCATTATTTCATTCTTTTATTTTTGAGACAGTCTCATGATGTAACCTTGGCTACTGGAACTCACTGTATAGACCAGAGTTCTCAAACTTCTGCCTCTGCCTCCTGACTGCTGGGATTATAGGTGTGCACCATCAGGCTTAGCCAATATTGATTCCTTTTTATTTATTTTGTATGTGTGTGATACTGGAATTTAATATTGACCTCGACATGCTATAGCTCTCTACTACTGATTACACTGGTTCTACAGTTTCCTTTTTTTTTGAGACAGTGTGTCACTGTGTAGACCAGGCTGGCCCCAAACTCACAGAGATAGGCCTACTTCA
Source organism: Rhizomys pruinosus (assembly GCA_009823505.1). Classification (NCBI taxonomy): domain Eukaryota; kingdom Metazoa; phylum Chordata; class Mammalia; order Rodentia; family Spalacidae; genus Rhizomys; species Rhizomys pruinosus. The sequence goes on from VZQC01004506.1 coordinate 592,997, forward strand.
GCCTCCCTAGTGCTGGGATTAAAGTGTACACCACCATGCCCTGATATATTCCTTTCTACATTTAAATTTATCTTTACTTTTCATTCTTTGTTGATTTATTTACTGTGGAGTGGGGAGTGGCAAGGTGGCTATGTGCACATGAGTTGGTCAGAAGAGAACTTCCTACAGCCTGTTCTGTCCTTCTACCATATGGATACAGGGAATCAAACTTATGTCATCAGGCTTGGTAGCAAGGTCCTTTAACTACTATTGAGCCATCTCGTCGGCCCAATCTTTATTAATTTTTTGCTTTTTTTAATTTTATATGTATATATGTTATATCTGCATGTGTGTAAGTACACTTGTGTCACATGCAATGCCTGAGCAGGATGGAAGAGGGGGCCAGATCCCTTAGTACTGGAGTTTCAGTTGTATGTTAGCTGCCATGTGGTTGTTAGGATTTGAACCTGGGTCTTCTGTAAACATAAGCAGTGCTGTTGGGGGCTGGAGAGACGGCTCAATGGTTGGGAGCATTGACTGCTCTTGCAGAGGACCCAGGTTCGATTCCCAGCACCCACATGGCGGCTAAGAACCATCTTTAAACCGGATGTGGTGGCACACGCCTTTAATCCTAGCACTCGGGAGGCAGAGGCAGGCGGATCTCTGTGAGTTCAAGCCCAGCCAGGTCTACAGAGTGAGTTCCAGGCCAGCTGGAGCTATAGGAAGACCCTGTCTAAAAAAAAAAAAGTTAGTGCTCTTAAGTACTGAGTCATCTCTCCAGCCCCTTTGTGTGTATGAGGTATGTATTGAGGATTTTTTTTTTTTTGGTTTGTCTATGAACATATATTTTTTTTTTTAATTTTTTTTTTTACAACAGGGTTTCCTTATAGCCCCAGCTGGCTTGAAACTCACTCTGTAGACCAGGCTGGCCTCAAACTCACAGAGATCCACCTGCCTCTGCCTCTGCCTCCGCCTCCTGAGTGCTAGGATTAAAGGCATGCACCACCATGCCTGGCTTAAAGACGGTTCTTAGCCTCCATGTGGGTGCTGGGAATCGAACTCCGGTCCTCTGCAGGAGCATTCGGTGCTCTTAACCATTGTGCCATCTCTCCAGCCCCATCGTTCTTTCTTCATTGCATTGCCTTTGCAACTTTATCAGAAAATCAGTTGAGGAGATAGCTGAAGAGATGACTCAGCAATTAAGAGCATTGGCCTCTCCTGTAAAGAACCTGAGTTCGAATTCCAGCTTCCACAAGGCAGCTAACAACTATCCATAACTCCAGTTCCAATGGATATGGCGCCCTCTTCTGACCTCTTCAGGTATTGCAGGACATGGGTGTGCTTACATACATAAGAGTAAAAAATAATAGCTGCCGGGCGTGGTGGCACACGCCTTTAATCCTAGCACTTGGGAGGCAGAGGCAGGCGGATCTTTTCGAGTTCAAGGCCAGCCTGGTCTACAGAGTGAGTTCCAGGACAGCTGGGGCTACAGGGAGACCCTGTCTCAAAAAAAAGACCAAAAAAAAAATAATAATAATAATAATAGCTAATTCAGTTGGTGGAGTGCTTGCCTAGCATGTATGAAGCATTGGGTTTGATCCCCAACACCCATGAAACTAATTGTGTTGGGGACTAGAGAGGTGACTCAGCTGTAAAGAGCACTTGCTGCTCTTGCAGAGGGCCTGGGTTCAATTCCCAGGACCCACATCAGGAGGCTCACAACTGCTTGCAACTCTAGTTCAAGTGGATCTGATGACCTCTCTGGCCTCTGTGGCCATTCCACACAGGTTGGCAGGCACACACACACACATTCACATAAAAAAAAAATTAATTAGGGCTGGAGAGATGGCCTAGCAGTTAAGAGCACCGACTGCTCTTGCAGAGGACCTGGGTTCGATCCCCAGCACCCACATGGCGGCTGAGAACCATCTGTAATTCCAATTCCAGGAGAACTCCAGTTCCAGGGGAATCCGAAACCCTCTTCTGACCTCCGCGGCATTGCACAACACGGGTGCACAAACCTACATGCAGACAGTACATTCATACACAAAAATAAATAAAATTTTTGTTTTAGGTCTTTTCGAGACAGGGTCTCCCTGTAGCCCCAGCTGACTTGGAACTCACTCTGTAGACCAGGCTGGCCTTGAACTCACAAAGATCCGCCTGCCTCTGCCTCCCGAGTGCTAGGACTAAAGGCATGCGCCACTACTCCCGGCTAATCTATAAAGTTTTAAAACCCTAAACTACATGATTTAGGAAGGCATACCTAAGTCCTAGAACCAATGCAGTAACACCCCAGGGATTGACAATCAGCCAGACTTCAATGCTCCAGGAAGGAACAAATTGGTTATGATCAAAGACAGATGCATAGCTGACTGGTGAACTTCAGACAATTCTATTTCTTGGTTGAGGTAGTAATTACAGAGTCATTTCACTTTTCAGTTATTCAAGGAACTGAATAATAATTATTTAGCATACTTATGCAATCTTCCACTTGGATGTGTAGTTCTCACATACGGTAAAATGAAAGAGCACCGGCTTGGGCTGAGCGTGGTCAAAGACCTGAAGGATTCGCATCTGAGCACAACGAGATGACTACGAGGCAATCATGACTTGACGCTGAATACAACAGTGCCAGATATGAAAGCATAGACCAATCAGCCACAGAGTATGAGGGTGACAGACCAGAAACACGCCTGAGTCAAGACCCCATGGACTCCCCAGACGGGCAGAGAACAGGCTGGCAAAGGATGGTGAGAAGGAAAAGCCAAGGATGGAGGAAGAAAAACAAGGAAACGTAGTGTCTGGAGAAAAAAATGCTTCATGCAGAAGGAAGGGGTCAACATGTCAAATGATGCTGAGAGACCAAACGGCAAAGATGAAAGTGTCTATGAGACTTAGGAAAGTGAGAGCACTGAGCTTAGCGAAAGTGGATCAGACGAAGAGAAAGGATAGAGTAGGACAAAGAACTGGATGGAGGAGATCTGGCCTATTATCTGATAATTCCAGAAGGAATCTTTGTCGTTATGCTTCCACAAGCACCATTAACGCTACAGTGTTGGGGCTGGAGAGATGGTTCGGCGCTTAAGAGCACTGGCTGCTCTTACAGAGGACCTGGGTTTGGTTCCCAGCACATACACGGCAACTAACAACCATCATTAACTCCAGTTGCGAAGGATCCAACACCCTCTTCTGACCTCCGCAGGCATTGCACAACATGGGTGCACTTACATTCATGCAGCTTATACAGTCATACACATAAAAAATAAATAAATAAATAAATAAAATTTTTGAGACAGGGTCTGCCTATAGCCCCAGCTGGCTTGGAACTCACTCTATAGACCAGGCTGGCCTTGAACACACAGAGATCCTCCTGCCTCTGCCTCCCGAATGCTGGGATTAGACACATGCGCCACCATGCCCAGCCCCTCTCCTATTTTTAAGACAATCTGTGTAATGCAGGCTGGCCTTGGATTCATGAACCTCCTGTCTCAGCCTGTAAAGAGCTAAGATTATAGGTTTGTGCCACCACACCCAGCTAACAGAAATAGGACTTTTGTGAGCAGTCTAGCTATGGCTGGCGGGGACTACTTGGGAGGTGGAAGCAGGAGGATTTCAGATTCAAGACCAGGGGCTGACAAGATGGCTCAGCAGTTAAGAGCATTCGCTGCTCTTGCAGATGACCTGGATTTGATTTCCAGCACCCACATGGCGGCTAACAACCATCTGGAACTCTAGTTCTAGGGGCTCCAACTCTCTCTCTGACCTCTACAGACTTTGCATGACACGGGCGCACTTACATACAAACAGGCACACACTCATACATATAAAATATAAATAAATAAATATAAACAAACAAGCAAAAAAAACACCAAACACAAATACAGGGCAGCCTGGGAAATTTCATAAGACATTCTCAAAATAAATATAAAATAAAAAGAAAACTGGGCATGTGGCCCAGTGATAGAGTGCTTGCCTAAGGTGTGCAAGGCTCTAGGTTTAATCCCCATAACTACAATAAAGAAAAAAACTATAAAAGTTTTGGATATACATTAAGCATTCAATAAATATAAACTGTTTCTGTGTGACTTAGATACTGTTTAGGAAGTAATCTAGCTAAAGATTGCTTGGTATTTACAAAATGAGTAAGTACCAGGAAACTTTTTTTTTGTCTTTTTGAGACAGGGTCTCCCTTTATTCCTACCTGGCCTAGAACTCACTATGTAGACCAAGCTGGCCTTGAACTCACAGAGATCTGCCTGCCTCTGCCTCCCAAGTGCTGAGATTAAAGGCGTGTGCCACCATGCCTGGCTAAGAAACTTGGTTATGACAAGAGAGAATTAAGACAACAGCTGGCGGAGGGCAAGGAATGGAAGAAAAATGTATTTCAGGCTTCATGGTTTGTTGTTGGCTTTGGTGGTTCTGGAGATTGAACCCAGGGCCTCATGCATGCTAGGCAGGGCTCCAGTCCTCGTCTCTCTCCTCATTCTGTTTGTCTTAAGTAACAGACCTGGATTCTTTTAGAAGTTTTAAACTTTTGGGCTGGACAGATGACTCAGTGATAAGAGCACTGCCTGCTGTTGCAGAGGACCCAGGTTCGATTCCCAGCATACACATAGTGGCTAACAATGGTCTGTAACTCCAGTTCCAGGGGATCTGATGCCCTCTTCTGACCTCCATGGGCCTTGCACAACATGGGTGCACTTACATACATGCAAAAAATAAATAAAAATAACAACAAAAAAAAGAAGTTTTAAGCTTTTAGAAAATTTGCAGGAAGGATTCTTTTTTTTTTTTTGAGACGGGGTCTCCCTGTAGCCCCAGCAACTTACTCGGTAGACCAGTCTGGCCTTGAACTCACAGAGATCCTCCTGCCTCTGCCTCCTGATTGCTGGGATTAAAGGCATGTGCCACTAGAGGCAGAGCCCCCAGGAAGTATTCTTTTTTTTTTTTCTTTTTGGTTCCTTAGCAGCCAAGCCTATCTTTGTAGTTGGTTTCCCCTTCTATCCATTCAGTCCATTACTGTGATACATTTGTTATGATTGGTAACCCTATTGATATATTACTACCAACTAACAGAGTTTACATTGGAGCTCAGTTTCTGTATGGTACAGTTCTATGAATCTTGAAAAATGTATAATATCATAAACCATCAATGTGATATCAGATGGACTAATTCCACCACCCTAAAAATTCCCTCTGCCCACTTATTCTTCTCTCTTCTATCCAGGCTCTTGGGAACACCTAATTTTTTGTTTTAGAGACAGTGTCTCCCTGTAGTTTCAGCTAGCTTGGAACTCACTTATGTAGACCAGGTTGGCCTTGAACTCACAGAGATCTGCCTGCCTCTGCCTTCCGAGTGCTGGGTTTAAAGGCGTGCGCCACCATGCCCAGCTGGAGTATTAATTTTTGTGAATGATGTAAGGTTTTTATTTAGAATTATTTTCTGCAGGTGAGTGCCAAATTATCCTAGCAATTGAAACCCTATCTTTTCTCCATTACATTGCTTTGCTCTTTTGTTAAATGCTATTTATGTGATCTCTATTCTATTCCACTGACTTATTTCTTTTCCCACAACCAATACTATATCATTTTGATGACAGTAGTTTTCTACAGTTCTCCAACCTGTTCTTCAACATTGCGTTGGCTATTGGATTAGTTACTTTTCATTACTTATCATTACTCTGATAAAAGTAACTAATAAGAAGCAAATCCAGGGAAGGATTTATTTTAGCTCAAGGGAATACAGTCTATGAAGGTAGAAGGCACAGTGGCAAGCAGTTTAGACAGTGGTCACAGTCTCCACAGTCAGGGAGCAGACAGTGATGATTTCTGGGATTCCACTCGTTTTCTCCTTTTTAATGCAGACTAAGACTCCAGACCATGGAATGGGTGGGTCTTCCTACCTCAACTAACATAATCTAGAAACTCCTTCACAGACCTATTCAGAGATTGGTTTCCATAGTGATTCTTCTTCTTCTTTTTTTTTTTTTTTTTTTTCTCTTTTTGAGACAGGGTCTCCCTGTAGCCCCAGCTATGCTGGAACTTGCTCTGTAGACCAGGCTGGACTTGAACTCAGAAAGATCCACTTGCTTCTGCCTCCAATGTTCTAGGATTAAAGGCATGTGCCACCACACCCGTCTTCATAGTGATTCTAAATAAACCTGTCTCCTCCTCCTCTTCCTCCTCCTCCTCCTCCTCCTCCTCCTCCTCCTCCTCCTCCTTCTTGGTCTTTTTGAGACAGGGTCTCCATGTAGCCCCAGCTGTCCTGGAACTCACTTTGTAGCCCAGGCTGACCTTGAACTCACAGAGATCTGCTTGCCTCTGGATCCCAAGTGCTGGGATTAAAGGCGTGCGCCACCTCGCCCAGCAAACCCTTCTTTCTTTACGTTGCTTTTATTCAGCAATTTTTTACTGAAGTGACAAAAGTATCTAACAGAGAACACTGGTACCAAGTAGCAGGGCCATTTCTAACACTGACCAAACCATGGGATGTTTAGAGCTTTAGAACCGATTTGGGGGAAGAACGTGGAAGAGTGTGGAACTTTGGGCTAAAGAAAGAAGCCCTAGAGTGCTGTGATCAGAATGTGGTGTGAGATGTTCATGAGAGTTTGAAAGACCAAAATGCCAAGAGCAATTCAGACAGTGGAGCGCCACCTCTTCAAATTTCAGAAGAGAACAAGGACTCAACTGAGACGTAGACTAGAGGCCACATAGATTATATTCAGGAATGATATGTTGTATGCATTCTGTGTGTGTCCTGAGAACTTTAGTGAGACTGAAATGAAAAGCAATGAGCTAAGGGGCTTGAGAGATAGCTCCAACCATCTCAGTGGTTAAGAGCACTGGCTGCTCTTACAGAGGACCCGTGTTCAGTTCCCAGCACCCACATGGTGGCTAACAACCATCCAGTTCCAGGGGATCCAACACCCTCTTCTCACCTTTGTGGGCACTGCATGACAGAGGCGCACTTACATATATGCAGGCAATATACTCAAACACATGAAGTTTAAAAATAATAAATAATAATAATAATGGGTGGGAAGCAACAGCAAGCTTGGTGGAGGTAACTTCTGGAATTTCCCGGTGCAGAACAGCATTCAGACTGAGGGATGATTATTGCTCATCACTCTTATCCAGTTAACAGTCAAAAACATCAATAAGAGCCAGGCATGGTGGCGCACGCCTTTAATCCTAGCACTTGGGAGGCAGAGGCAGGCGGATCTTTGTGAGTTCAAGGCCAGCCTGGTGTACAGAGTGAGTTCCAGGACAGCTGGGGCTACAGGGAGACCCTGTCTCAAAAAGACAAAAATAAAAAAATCAATAAGAAAGATATTAAAAAATGTCCAGTTTAGTAAGAAAAAGAGCAAAGTTGTATCCCAGGCCAGTGTTGAAAGAGGACACCATTGTTAAAACTCCTGCTCCTCACCACAGCCATAGTTAGGAAAGACGTAGATGCCCTGAAGGCAGAACCCTGCCCATCAAAGGCTCCATGCATATTGATTTGAAAAGACAGAGCCTGAACAAACGTGCTGAAAGGGCTCACTGCTTAAGAACTCCCTAAGAAAGTGATTTTTCAGATTCAGCTAAAAAGGCAAAGGCTGTCGGGTGTGGTGGTGCACACTTTTAATCCTAACACTTGGGAGGTAGAGGCAGGTGTATCTCTGTGAGTTCAAGGCCAGCCTGGTCTACAGAGTGAGGTTCCCCAGGGCCAGCCTAGCTTGCGGGGGCTAACAAGGAGACCCTGTCTCCAACCCCCCCCCCCCCCCCCCCCCACCCCCCCCGCACCCCTCCCCCCCCCCCCCCCCCCCCCCCCCCCCCCTCCCCCCACCCTCCACCACCCTCCCCCCCCCCCCAAAAAAAAAAAAAAAAAAAAACAAAAAAAAAAAAAAAAAAAAAAAAAAAAAAAAAAAAAAAAAAAAAAAAAAAAAAAGCTACTTATGCCCCTGGTCTAACTTGGGCAGGCTCCATCAGGACCTGGCAGAACTTGGGGAGTGTCATCCACACGTTATTGGTTTTTCAGGCATGAAGGATGCAAGATTGAAAGGATCACAGAGAGTTATGCCATCGTTTTAGAGAGCCCCTAAGACCAGGCAACAGGGGGCAGGATTAGAATCTCTGCAAGGAGGCCTCAAAAAGCCACTGCATGAAGCTAGGAAGGTGAAACTTCTGGAGACTACAGGATGTTGGAGACGTCAAGAGCATGGGATAGCCACCCAAGAAAGCAGAGGGCACAGAACGGAGTGAAGGGCCACGAGTTAAAAGCCTGTTCTGCTGACCATACCAAAGTCTCCATCCTAGACAAAAGGGAGAACTGCCACCTATTGTAAAAGTTCTGCAGGAAGACTGTGTAAGGATCAGGCTTTTGAGATAACTGTTACAGGGACCAGATAAGCATCTTCCCACAAGCTGCAGGAAGAATGTGTAAGGAGCAGGCTTTTGAGATAACTGTTACAGGGATCAGTTAAACATATTCCCACAAGCTGCAGGAAGACATGTTTTTTGTAATAACTGTTGCAGGTACTCAATGCAAAGGCCAGATAAGTATGTTCTCATAACCCAGCAATCCCAGGAACTATATGTCTCTGACAACCCAACAATCCTGGGAAATATACCATGTATTGTATAGCCCTGCCCTCACGGCTCTTACAAGCCCACCAATCCTGTAATGCCAAGGCTTGGAAACCCCCCTGCTTGGGATCTTTCCCTTTTTTTTTTTATTTTTTTTTTTAATTTTATTTATTTCTGTATGTGTATGAATGTACTGTCTACATGCAAGTCTGTGCACCCGTGTCGTGCAATGCCGCGGAGGTCAGAAGAGGGTGTCGGATTCCCCTGGAACTGGAGTTCTCCTGGAACTGAAGTTTCAGACGGTGGGTGCTGGGGATCGAACCCAGGTCCTCTATAAGAGCAGTCGGTGCTCTTAACCGCTAGGCCATCTCTCCAGCCCCGGGATCTTTCCCTTTAAATTGAGTGCTTGTGTGGAGCCTCGGGACTCTTCCCAGGCCTGCCACACCAGGTTCGGGAACAGCCCTGCTTTAAGCTAGTTAATAAAAAGAGTCTCTGTCCTTGCAACACTGTCTGTCTCCTGGTGGTCTGCAAGGGTCTTCATTCAGGGCATAACAGGAGCTGTCCACGCAAAAGCATAACTCTCACCTCCAAGGGGTTAAGAGATAGTTTATTCTGGAGCCACAGATGAGTGACCATGGCCTGGGGACACAGATTAAGGTTTCCCCAAATATTATGTTCCAGCGTGGTAACAGTTGAATTGCAGTTTTTTGTTTTGTTTTGTTTTGTTTTTGGCTTTTGTTGTTGTTGTTGTTGTTCTTTTTAAGACACGGTCTCCCTGTAGCCCCAGCTGGCCTGGAACTCACTGTGTAGACCAGGCTGGCCTTGAAATCACAAAGATCTGCCTGCCTCTGCCTCCTGAGTGCTAGGATTAAAGGCCTGCGCCACCATGCCTGGCAAATTGCAGTTTTATAGTAACAGAACAAAGACACGTCATAAATCAAGACATCTTTCAAATATACTAGTGGAAGAATTCATTCAGTAGGCAGATCATGGCAAAGCATGGGGGGCGGTTCCTGCTATAGATCTCAGATGCTATCTGATGACATTTCTTAGCTTTTTGATTGGTGAACTATGGTGATCTGCTCTGCTAAATTAACACATTTCAAAAGGTTTTTCTATCTGTTAGTTTGGGGATGTTAGGTCAGATACAGAGATTGGAAAGGTGTGGCTGTTTAGGTAAGGGGGCAGGGTGGATAGGGACAGGGCCCAAGAGAAAGTGTAAATAGCCTCTGAATCTGCCACATTCCAAACTCTCCACAGTCCTTGAAGTTTTAATGAGTTGATCAGCCTTGCAGAAAGCTCAATGCAAGGTGCCGAGCTGACCCAAGAAAGAGGCTATGTGTGCTGTATGTGCAGTGGGCCGCAAAGCTGGTTGGGTGGGGTTACCCAAGCCCTGTGAAGTCTAGGTGACTCCATCAGGAGCTCCAGATGCTAGACATGGAGCTAGAGGATTTGCTGTTTGCACCGCAGGGTTTCTGTCCCCAGTCCTTTGGGGATTGGAAACACTTAATCTTGGCCATTTTATGTTGGGAGTATGTAACTTGGAGATATATATATATATATATATATATCACAATGAAAAAAGTGTCAGTCTAATAATAAATTATTAACAGTTTTGAAGTGTTGGAACTGTTAGAGTCTATGGGAATTTTTGAGGTTGAACTGAATATAATTTGAATGATGTTGGCCACGAGCCTATGAAAACAAGGGATAGAAGGTTATGACTTAAAAGTGCGATGTCTGAGCCGGGCGTGGTGTCGCATGCCTTTAATCCCAGGACTTGGGAGGCAGAGGCAGGAGGATCTTTGTGAGTTCAAAGCCAGCCTGGTCTACAGAGTGAGTTCCAGGACAGCTGGGGCTACAGGGAGACCCTGTCTCGAAAAGACCAAAAAAATAAAATAAGCGTGATGTCCGAATATCAAGTACACAAATACACAATGCCGGACTTGTGATGGTTAATATTGGTTGTCAATTTGACAGGATCTAGCATCACCCGGGAAACATCAAGGGACATCTGTGTGGCAGATTTCCTAGATTATATTGAGACCCACCCTAAATATGGACAGCATATTCCGTGGCCTTGGCCCCAGACAACATAAAAAGGAGAAAGCAAGCAAGTTGGGTCCTAGCTTCCTGTCTGCAGATACAATGCACCAAGGAGCTTCAAGGTGCTATCACTGTGCCTTCCTGCCATAAGGGACTATTATCTCCAACTCCAAGCCAAAATAAACCTTCCCTTTCTTCTTCTTCTTCTTCTTCTTCTTCTTCTTCTTCTTCTTATTATTATTATTATTATTAATATTATTATTGTCTTTTTGAGACAGTTTCCCTTTAGTCCCAGCTGGATTATTATTATTATTATTATTATTATTATTATTATTTTGGTCTTTTTGAGACAGAGTTTCCCTTTAGTCCCAGCTGCCTGGAGCTCACTGTGTAGACCAGGCTGGCCTTGAACTCACAGAGATCCACCTACCTCTGCCTCCCAAGTACTGGGATTAAAGTCTTATGCCTTGAATCCAAGACCCTCACAGACCACCAGGAGATGCAACACTGATGCAGAGGCACAGAATCTTTTTATCAGCAAGCTTAAGCCTGGGCTGGTCCCGTACCTGGCGCAGCAGGACTGGGAAGAGCACTCATTTTAAAGGAAAAATTGCAAGCAGGGGGGTTTCCATGCCTTGGTGTTACAGGACTGGTGGGCTTGTATAACTCAACAAAAGCATGCATGGGGGTAGGCTGTGGGTTTGGCAGACTTGTAAAAGCCCTGAGGGCAGGGGTGAAGGGGGACAGGATTCATGGTATATTTCCTGGAATTGTTGGGTTGTTGAAAACATATAGCTCCTGGGATTGTTGGGTTATGTCAAAAACATGCTTATCTGGCCTTTGCACTGACTACCTGCAACAGTTATTTCAAAAACATGTTTATCTTTATCCCTACATAGTCTTCCTGCAGCTTTATTTTTAACCTTATGGTATAGGGGGCAGTTCCCCCTTTTGTCTAGAATGGAGGCCTTGGTATGGTCAGAAAAATATGTTTTTAACTCATTGTCCTTCAAAAGGCACGTACCACCAGGCCCGGTCCAAAGCCTTTTCAGGTCAGGTTTATCACAGCAACAACCCCGTTTCTTGGTACCAATTTTCCATATAAGTTACTTTCTTCCTTGCTGTGATAAAAAAATACCTGACTGTTAGGTTATAAAAAGGGCCATACCCCCCCAGCCCCCAGATAAAAAGGTACATGAGGCTTAAGTCTCACCAGGAACATGCTTTACTTCCATATGGGACTGCCAGCTTGGGCTGCCTGTAGACATCTGGTGGAACAGAGCAGCATGGCATGGTAGAGAGAGAGAGAGAGAGAGAGAGAGAGAGAGAGAGAGAGATGGTACCAGGGACCCACCCACTTATAGCCATGGGACGGGGTCTCAGGTACAGAGGAAGCGGTCAGAAGATGGACAGCCTCTGGAGGAAGTGGGGGGTCTGTGTCCCTTGGGATTCTGGGAAGCCTAGACCTAACACTTAGAAAAAGTAGCTTAAGATACTGGAGAGATGCCTCAGCAGTTAAGGGCACTGGCTGCTCTTGCAGAAGCCTCAGGTTCCCAACATCCACATGGCACCTAACAATAGTCCCTAACTTCAGTTCCAGAGGATCTGATGCTGTTTTCTAGCCTTCACAGGCATTTCATGCATGTGGGACACATCCATATAGAAAAACACTCATATGTACAAAATAAAAACAAATATTTTAAAAAGCAATGTAAGGGAAGAAAGGTTTATTTATTTATTTATTTATTTTATTTTTTTGTCTTTTCGAGACAGGGTCTCCCTGTAGCCCCAGCTGTCCTGGAACTCACTCTGTAGACCAGGCTGGTCTTGAACTCACAAAGATCCACCTGCCTCTGCCTCCCGAGTGCTGGGATTAAAGGCGTGCGCCACCACGCCTGGCTGAAGGACTTATTTTGGCTGAATCCAGCAGGGAAAGCAAAGCAGCAGAAAAGCTGGTTACACTTCCTGGAAGTCAGAAAACAGAGAGCAACCAAGGCTAATCAATGCTAAGCTCATTTTTTTCTTTGTTATGCAGTCAAAGATCCCAGCTCCTGGAATGGTAACTACCTACAGTTAAGGTGCATTTTTTTTTTCAGCTCAATTAATCCAATCTAGAAATTCTCATTGATTGGCCCATTGGTTGGTTTCCATAGTGATTGGAAGATTAATTTTATTTTTTGAAATATTTTATTTATTATTTTTATTTTATGTGTAGGACTATATTGCCTGCATGTATGTAAGTGCACCAATGTCATGCAATACTTGCAGAAGTCAGAAGAGGGCATAGGATCCCCCAGAACTGGAGTTACAGACAGTTGTTAATTTCCAGGTGGGTACTGGCATTTGAACCCAGGTCCTCTGCAAGAGCAGCTGTCTCTCCAGCCCCAAATTTATTTTATTTTTAATTATGAGTATGTGTATGTGTCTGTATGTAGGGGTGTGCATGTGAGTGTGGGTCCCCACAGAGCCCAGAGACATCAATTCCTCTGGAGTTGGAGTTACACACAATTGTGAACTGCCTCACGGGGGTGTTGAGAATCTAACCGGGGTCCTCTGAAAAAGCAGTACATGTTCTTAACCATGGGGCCATGTCTCCAGCCAACCCCCCCCCAACCCCACTCGCCAGTGATTCTAAATTTCATCAAGTTGCCCATCAAAATTAACCATCACAGTTATACTGAACCTTTATTCTGTCCATATAAACTAGAGAATCAGTTTGTTGGTTGCTGGGATTTGGGGTTTGCATGAAACATACAGGTGAATTTGGGGAGAACTAATATTGACATATTGAGTCTTCCCGTACATGAACATCAAGTATCCTTCCATTTATTTAATTATTTGATTCTTTGCATCAGAACTTTCAGTTTTCCTCATACAGATCTTGCAAGTATTGACTTGTGCCTCCATACTCATCTTTGGAAGGCTATAAAGTTTATGGCATTGCGTTTTTCCATTTGTCTATTGCTAATACATAGGAAAGCAACTGACTTTTATATATTATTATATTAATTATATTAATATTGTATCCTAAAACCCTGCTATAATCACCAGTTAATAGGATAGATTTTATTGCTTTGTTGTGTTGATTCTTTCATATTTCCTACATGGGTAATAATGTCATCTTGCAAACAAAAGACGGTTTTAGTTCTTACTTCCCAATTATATCACTTTCATTTCTTTTTCTGATCTTAAATGTTAGGATTTCAGTATGATGTTGAAAAGAGTGGTGAAAAGAATGATCCTTTCTCTGTTCCTGATCTTAGTAAGAAATCGTCCAGCTTCTCACCATAAGTACAATATTAGCCGTAGGGTTGTTTTTTTTCCTTTCCCCTTGTTTTTGTTTTTTTTTTTTTTTGAGGCAGGGTCTCCCTGTAGCCCCAGCTGTCTTGGAACTCACTATGTAGATCAGCCTGGCCTTGAACTCACAGAGATCCCCCTGCCTCTGCCTCCCAAGTGCTAGGATTAAAGGCATTTGTTTCTCTGTTTTTTATGACTATGGTATCTATAGTGATGTCCTTTTTTCATTTCTGATGTCAATAGTTTTTGTCTTTTTTTATTATTTGTTAATCTAGTTAGAGGTTTGTTAATTTCGCTGACCGTCTCCTGATTCAGCTTTCAGTTCTGTCGATGCTCTCTATTGCCTTCCTATTTTCGGTCTCATTACTTTCTGCTCTGATGTTTATTCCTTTTTCTGCTAACTTTGGATTTGGTTTGCTCTTCTTTTTGCTAGTTTCTAAGGTAGAAGCTGAGATGACAGATGATATTCCTTCTTTTTTAAATGGGGGGGTGGGGTGCTGGAGAGCTAGCACAGTGTTAAAGGCTCAGGCTCACAACCAAAAGGGGGGGATTTTTTTTTTCTTGGCTCATGGTTTAAGGGAACACAGTCCATCGTGGCAGGCACTGTGGAGTTTATAGCGATGGGAGAATGTGTCTGGAACTCCTCAAATCTCAGCAGACTGCGAAGAGGAGGTGGGGGGGTGGCTGGCAGCTAGACCATAACCCCTAAGGCCCACCCCTCAGTGACCTACTTTCTCTGGTTAGGTCTCCTGAAGGCTCCACAGCCTTCCCAAACAACCCCACCATTTAGGGGTCAAGTGTGCAAACATATGGGCTGGGATAGGATGGGTATTTCACATTCATAACATTCTGCCCCTGGACCTCATCGACTCATGACCGTCTCATAATACAAAATACATTCAGTCAAACTTCACAAGTCCCCAAAGTCTTTCAGTTTCAAATGGTTCAAAAGTTCAAAGTCCCTTCAGAGACTCAAGGAAAATTCTTAGATGTACTCTCCTGTTTAAAAAGAAAATTATAGCCTGGTGTGGTGGCACACACCTTTAATCCTAGCACTTGGGAGGCAGAGGCAGGAAGATCTCTGTGAGTTCAAGGCCAGCCTGGTCTACAGAGTGAGTCAGGCCAGCTGGGGCTATAGGGAGACCCTTCGAAAGAAAGAAGAAAGAGAGAAAGAGAGAGAGGAAGAGAGGAAGAGAGGAAGGAAGGAAGGAAGGAAGGAAGGAAGGAAGGAAGGAAGGAAGGAAGGAAGGAAGGAAGGAAGGAAGGAAGGAAGGAAGGAAGGAAAGAAACAGAAAATTACTCAGGGCATGGTGGCGCATGCCTTTAATCCCAGCACTCAGAAGGCAGAGGCAGGTGGATCTCTATGAGTTCAAGGCCGTCCTGGTCTACATAGCAAGCTCCAGGCCAGCTGGGACCAAAGAGAGACCCTGTCTCAAAAAGACCAAAAAAAAAAAAAGAAAGAAAGAAAGAAAAAGAAAATTACACTGGGCATGGTGGCCCTGATACCTGCAGCAAATTGCCTTTCTCTGGCTCTTCTTAAGTGCCTGCAGCTTTCCTTGGCAGACATCCTACATCACTGGCATTTCCAATGTCCTGGAATCTCCAACACCACTTATACTTCACCTTTCCATCTTTGCACACAGACCATTCAGGAGTTCCATATGGGAGCATGATGCTACTACACACCGCTTGGCCTCAATGGCTTTCTGAAACCTTGTTGTAAGTCTCCATGACCCCATCACTCTTGTATTTTGCACACCCCCAAAACCAGCAACTACATGTACAACATTACCAAGTCCTTCCGGCAGCTCAAGATGTAGCCGGCTTCTTTTCATCAGACCTCCAGCCACTTAGGTTTGCCTTTGTTAGAGTATCAAAGAGCCCCATAAGAGTAACTGGTCGGGGGACTGGAGAGATGGCCTAGCGGTTAAGAGCGCCGACCGCTGTTACAGAGGACCCGGGTTCGATCCCCAGCACCCACATGGCGGCCGAGAACCGTCTGAAACTCCAATTCCAGGAGAACTCCAGTTCCAGGAGAACTCCAGTTCCAGGGGAATCCAACACCCTCTTCTGACCTCCGCGGCATTGCACGACACAGGTGCACAGACTTGCATGCAGACAGTACAGTCATACACATACATAAATAAATTTAATAAAAAAAATTAAAAAAAAAAGAGTAACTGGTCGGTGCTGGAGCGATGGCCTAGCGGTTAAAAGCTCTTGCAGAGGACCCTGGTTCTATCCCCAGCACCCACATGGCGGCCAAGAGCCGTCTGAAGCTCCCAATTCCAGGAGAACTCCAGTTCCAGGGGAGTCCAACACCCTCTTCTGACCTCCGCGGCATTGCACGTCACGGGTGCACAGACTTGCATGCAGACAGTACATTCATACACATAAAGAAAAAAAAAGAGCAACTGGTCAAAAAAAGTTTTTTTGTTTTGTTTTGTTTTTTACTTTCTAGTCTATATGTTGGAAGACTTATCCTTCAGTTTTACAGGTCAGTCATCTGATCATAGGACCAACGTGAGGAAGGTGGGTTCACCTTAGGTCATGCTAAACAGATGGAAGGAATACTAAGTGCATTATTGAGATAGTGAACTTTTCCTGCTTGGAATCCCATCTCCCAGCACAGTGCTTCTAGACGGAGACACAGACTTGTTGGTTCACTGTTAAGTTTGCTCAGGTTTCTGAATTCTTTAGAAAAGTATTATCTCTTTCCTTTCCTTTGTATCCCTTTTCTTTTCTTTTCTTTTCTTTTCTTTTCTTTTTTCTTTTCTTTTCTTTTTGTTTTCTTTTTGAGACAGGGTCTCCCTATGGCCCCAGCTGGCCTGGAGCTCACTCTGTAGACCAGGCTGCCCTTGAACTCGGAGATCCACCTGTCTCTGCCTCCCAACTGCTAGGATTAAAGGTGAGTGCCACCACTCCCAGCTTAAAGATTGTTCTTAGCCACCATGTGAGTGCTGGGAATTGAACCCAGGTCCTCTACAAGAGCAGTCAGTGCTCTTAACTGCCGAGCCATCTTTCCAGCGCCCTGTATCCCTTTTTAAGCATGTTTTCCCTCATGCTTTGGGCTGCCCTAGCGTCTTGTAGTTCTTTAATTTTTCTCTAAAGTGAGATAGAGGATTATAAAAACTCAGGGATAGTGTTCTCAGATACCATTAGACCATTTTTCCTTAGTCATTCTAGGAATGATTGGTTTGCTTGCTTCGCACCTTCACCTTGATTGGTTAACTTTAACTGTTGTCTATTGCTTCTGTAATTGGCTTGATGCTTTGTGCACTTCCCTTTGGTAACTTTTTAAAATTATTTATTTATTTATTTATTTTTATGTGTATGAATGTACTGTCTGCATGTAGGTTTGTGCAGCCGTGTCGTGCAATGCCGCAGAGGTCAGAAGAGGGTGTCGGATTCCCCTGGAACTGGAGTTCTCCTGGAATTGGAGTTTCAGACGGTTCTTAGCCACCATGTGGGTGCTGGGGATCGAACCCAGGTCCTCTGCAAGAGCAATCCGCACTTTTTTGTTGTTGTTGTTGTTGTTGTTGTTGTTTTCAAGACAGGGTTTCCCTGTAGCCATAGCTGCCTGGAAGTCACTCTGTAGACCAGGCTGGCCTTGAACTCACAAAGATCCGCCTGCCTCTGCCTCCGAAGTGCTAGGATTAAAGGCATGTGCCACCACGCCCGGCTAAAGACTTTTTTTTTGACACAGAGTCTCCCTGTAGCCCCAGCTTGCGTGGAACTCACTCTGTAGACCAGGCTGACCTTGAACTCACAGAGATCCATCTGCCTCTGCCTCCCAAGTGCTAGGACTAAAGGCATGTGCCACTATGCCTGACTTGCAATCAGCACTCTTAACCACTAGGCCATCTCTCCAGCCCTTGATTGGTAACTTTAACCGTGGTGTTAAACTCTGATTGGCTGGTGTACTTGATTAGTAAATTTAATTGTGATGCTAAACTCTGATTGGCTGTTGTACTTATAAATTGCCCTGTAACCGCACCTCCTGGCCACGCTCCTCCCAAGTTGAGTGTGGTCCAGCATCCTAAACTCCACGTGGTTAAGTGGAGTTGGTTAAGTGAATGGTCTCTCCACTGTGACTTTACAACATTCTAAAGCTTCCTTCTCCCAACCATGTGGCGGCCATGCAGTCTGGCTCCATGCAGGCTCTAAACTTGCATGGCTTCATAACTTTTTCTCTTCTCCCTTCATCTCCTCCTGCAGGAAGCTCCTGAGATTTACAGCTTGCCTGCCCTGAGAATTCTCCTCTGAATCCTAATAAAGTTGTCCTAAAGCTTCCATTTGAGTCCATTTTCAAATTTTCTTTTTAAAATGTTTCATTTATTATTTTTTATTATTTTTATTTTATGTGTATGAGTGCATTACCTGCATGTATACAGTGTGCTAGCATCATGCAGTGCCCACAGTCAGAAGAAGGTGTCAGATTTCCTGGAAATTGTAGGTGGTTGTTAGCCACTATGTGGATTCTGGGAATGGACCCGGGTCCTCTGTCAGAGCAGTCAGTGCTCTTAACCACTGAGCCATCTCTCCAGCCCCCAATTCTTAACTTCTTTTATGAATGAGTCTAAGACCCCTCCAGTGGACACTCAAGAATTTGGTTTTTGTTTTTTTGTGGGTTTTTTTTTTTGTTTTTGTTTTGTTTTGTTTTGTTTTGGTCTTTTTGAGACAGGGTCTCCCTGTAGCCCCAGCTGTCCTGGAATTCACTCTGTAGACCAGGCTGGCTTTGAACTCACAAAGATCCGCCTGCCTCTGCCTTCCAAGTGCTAGGATTAAAGGTGTGTGCCACCATGCTCGGCTCGAATTTGTATTTCTATAAACTGGACCCTTGTGGAGTCTTTCCCATTGTCCTGGTGTAGAGCACAAGGTTTCTCCTTAATTTGCTAATCCCTTTAGCAATTACCTCTACTTTGTCTCAAGCCACATTGTACGCTAGTTAAGCCTTCCCTCGCCAAACTGCGCACTTGCTTTCACATCTTCTGCTCAGCATCCTTTCTGTAAAGCTGGCAAGAAGCAGTGAGCAGGAACTGCCATAACCTGAATGCTAGGCTGTCTTGATTGTTCTTTTTTTCTCTTCCAAACAAACCCATTCACTACTTCTGAGTTCAGTATTACTCAAATTCTCAGGACAAGGCAGAACATGGCCAGTTGCTTTGCCAGAATGACTCAATTCCCAAGGACTCCCTGATCATCTTTGAAACACAATCTTTCTGTCAGCATTCTAGTCTTCCTCACTTCTCCCAGAACCAGCCATTAAAGCTCTGTTTACAGCATTTTAGGGTTTCTCTAGCCTACAGATTTAAATTTTTCTACATTCCCTTCAGAAACCAGTTAATCATGTGCTCAGTTTTATCACAGCAACAACCTCAATTTTTGGTACCAATTTTCTTGGTTGTTTTTTTATTTTTTTAATTTTTTTAAATTTTTATTTTATTTATTTCTGTATGTGTATGAATGTACTGTCTGCATGTAGGTCTGTGCACCCGTGTCATGCAATGCCGCAGAGGTCAGAAGAGGATGTCAGATTACCCTGGAACTGGAGTTCTCCTGGAATTGGAGTTATAGATGGTTCTTAGCCGCCATGTGGGTGCTGGGGATCAAACCCAGGTCCTCTGCAAGAGCGGTCGGCACTCTTAACCGCTAGGCCATCTCTCCAGCCCCTCTTTAATCTATTCTTATAGTGTAGAGACCACTGGGAGAAAGACTACACAGACTCTGAGATTCCAATCAGCCAAATTATCTTTATTTAAGCTAGCCAGCAACTGCACCCAGTTCAGGATCTGGCGAGTGCAGCCTCAACTCCAGTAAAAACCATATCCTGGTAGACTTTTGGAGAAAGTCCAATCAGACAAATGACAAAAATAAATAAATAAAACTTTAGTTCCTGTAGCGAAGATAAAGCAGTTAGCAGGCGGTCACAAAACAGGCAGTTATAAAAGTTAAGATAAACAGTTAACAGGCAGTCATAAGACATCTGTGGACAGGGGATTACAAGTCAAGATCACCAGCTGGCTCTTCCTGGATTTGTTCTTTCTGGGCCAGGCTTTGACCACTAATATGGATTCACCAAAACAAAATGGAGTCACCTGGGCTGTGTACATCATCACACTATGTGTCTGGTGCACACACGCACATGACACATGGGGAGGTTAGAGGATAACCTCAGGTGTCAGTCTTAACCTTCCATGTTGTTTGAAACAGGATCTGTGGCTATTTGCCACTGGCTACATCAGTCTGACAAGCTTCCAGGAACTCTGCTGTCTCCACCTCCTCTCTCATCCTGTGAGCAACGGGACTCCAGATGTGCTGTCACATCTGGCTTTATGTGGGTGCTGGGGATCCAGACACACGAGTTCTTTAACACTTGAATGGCAAGTGCTTTCCCCAGTGAGCCACTTCCTTGACTCAATATTTCACCAATTTTTTGGGTTTTTTTATTCAATATATTTTTAAATTTCTCTTAAGACTGCTTTAAAAATATGTTCTTTATAAACGCATTGTTTAAGGCTAGGCACAGTAATACATGCTTCTAACTTCAAGACTTTGGAGGCAGAGGCTGAAGGATTTTGTGTTCAAGGCCAGACTGGGCTAAGGAACAAGACCCTGTCTCAAAAAAACAAAAACAAAACCAGGGTCTGGAGAGATAGCCTAGCAGTTAAGAGCACTGGCTGCTCTTACAGAGGACCCGGGTTCGATCCCCAGCACCCACATGGTGGCTGAGAACCGTCTGTAACTCCAATTCCAGGAGAACTCCAGCTCCAGGGGAATCCGAGACCCTCTTCTGACCTCCGCGGCATTGCACACGGGTGCACAAACCTACATGCAGACAGTGCATTCATACACATACAAAAATAAATAAAATTAAAAAAAAACAAAACAACCCAGCCGTGGTGGTGCACTCAGGAAGCAGAGGCAGGTGGATTTCTGTGAGTTCAAGGCCAGTCTCGTCTACATAGTGAGTTTCAGGCCCAGCTGCAGGGAGACCCTGTCTCAAAAAGACAAAAAAAAAAAGAAGAAGTAGTAGTGGAAGAGGGCACATCAGATACCCTGGAACTGGAGTTATGGACAGTTACTATCTGCTCTGTGGGTGCTGGGAACCAAACCTAGTTCTTCTGCAAGAGATGGGGTCTTGCTATGTTTCCCAGGCTAGCCTCAAACTCCTGAGTTCAAAAGATCCTTCAACTTCAGCCTCGCAAGCATCTGCTCAACAACACATGCCACCACACCCAGTTCATTTTTAGTTTTCTGCATTTTGAAAGTGTTATGTGTCTGGGTAAGTTTGGGGACACTTTTCCTGCTGGCTGTTCTCTGAGCTTTGTGGATTTGTGGTTTGGTATTTGACATTAATTCAGGGAAATTCGCAGTCATTATTGTTCCAAACATCTCTTCTGTTTCCTTTTCTCTCTTCTCTTTCCACAGCTCCCATTACAATTGTCATTTTTTTGGTAGTTGTTTCACTGTTTTAGATATTTTTGTTTTGTTTTGTTTTTGTTTTTTGAGACCGGGTTTCCCTGTAGCCCCAGCTGTCTCACTTTGTAGAGCAGGCTGGCCTTGAACTCACAGAGATCTGCCCGACTCTGCCTCCTGGGTGCTGGGATTAAAGGCCTACACCACCACGCCCGGCTTAAAGATGGTTCTAAGCCACCATGTGGGTGCTAGGAATCGAACCTGGGTCCTCTGCAAGAGCAGTCAGTGCTCTTAACCATTGAGCCATCTCTCCAGCCCCTGTTTTAGATATTTTGTTTTTGTTGTTGATTTGTTGGGTTTTGTTTGTTCATGTTCTGTTTTCTTTCAGATTTAGAGAAGTCTATTGAGATATCCTTGAGCTCGGAGTTGCTGTCTTTATGTCATGTCCACGCTGTTAATGGCCTCATGAATAGTTTCTTTATTTCAATTAGCATTTTTATTCTTAGCATTTCTTTTGGTTCTGTTTTGTTTTCTTAGAATTTCCATCTTTCTGCCTACATTGCCCATCTGTTGCTGTCATTTTTTAGTTTTCCATTTGTTTGGTTTGGTTTGGTTTGATTTGGTTTGGTCTGGTGTTTTTTTGAAACAGGTTCTCCCTTTAGTCCCAGCAGGCCTGCAGCTCTCTATATAGACCAGGCTGGCCTTGAACTCACAGAGATCCGCCTGCCTCTGCCTCCTGAGTGCTGGGATTACAGGGGTGCTCCACCACGCCTGGCCGTTATTTTGTTTTTTTAAGACAGAATCTCAACACGTAGCTCAGACTGGCCTTGAACTCCCAATCCTCCTCCTGTTTCTGCCTCCCACATGCTGGTACCCAGTGCCCAGCTGTCTTTGTGTGCTGTCTACTTAATCCAGTGGCACCTTAGCTCTCCTAGTATAGAATCAACTACCGATGCTCCACCATCGATGTTTGAATGTGTAATCTCATCCACTGACATTCCTGTTATGTCTGAATCTTTGAGAGATGCCCCTCTGTCTCTTCAAACTGTGGGGGATTTGCCCTTTAGTATGTCATGAGTTTTTTTCTTGATAGCCAGACATGAGGAAATAAGCATAGGGAAGTATTTAAATAGCCTGTGGTGTCGAGATGGGAGAGGAGGCTTCCTGTCATCCTATGATCAGGTCTCTGTTTTGGTAAGTCTGCTCTGCTAGACTGAACCTTCACAAGTGCACTAGAGGGGCTTGGGGTTGGGTATTTCCCTCTCCTGTATCAGTGAGAATCTGATGAAGTCCCAGGCAGGCTAGGCTCCTGTTAGAGTCTTTCTCCTTGGGGCACATCTTTATCAGGAAGAACAGAACACTCTGGCCAAAGCATGAGGGGATTTTCTGACAATCCCCTGTGAGAATCTGGTACTACTCCAGGAGGCAAGACTCACAACTACAGTTGGAGGTGTCCTGATAACTGGGTCCCCCTGGGGTTTTATATCAGATTTATTCACACTGAACCTCCAGGAACTGGCCAGTTACAGTTCACATTTCCCTGTCTATACTGCTTCCCACAAAGGTTTCAAGTCACGGGTGTCTGTTCTGGTGAGCTGTGATTCACTGTCATCACCTGTCAGTGTCTCCAACTTGGGCAACTTAGTTTTGTTCCAACTATAAGAGTTTTGTGCCGGGTGTGGTGGCACAGGTCTTTCATCCCTACACTTGGGAGGCAGAGGCAGAGGCAGATGGATCTCTGTGAGTTCAATATCAGCCTGGTCTATAGAGTGAGTTCCAGGCCAGCTGGGGCTACAGGGAGACCCTTCTCAAAAACACCAAAAGGAAGAAGAAGAAGAAGAAGAAGAAGAAGAAGAAGAAGAAGAAGAAGAAGAAGAAGAAGAAGAAGAAGAAGAAGAAGAAGAGCAGGAGGAGGAGGAGGAGGAGGAGGAGGAGGAGGAGGAAAAAAAGTTTCATGTACAATATTCTGTGTACAAGAAAATTAAGCCAGGCATGGTGGCTCATATCTCTCACCCCAACACTCAGGAGATCAAGGCAAGAACATCATGAGTTCAAGGCCAGCCTTGGCTACTCTGCAAGTTGAAGGAGACTTAGGAGACTCTGCCTCAAAACAAACAAACAAAAGCCAAAATGAACAAAAAGAACTACTAGCTGGGCCTGGGATGCAGATCTGTGCTCCATCTACTTGGGAGAGTCAGGCAGAAGGATGGTAAATTCAAAGCTACAGAGTAACTTCAAAGCCAGCCTGAACTACTTGGTGAAACCCTGTCTCAAAATAAAGAGTTGGGGATACAGCTCTGTAGCGGATACAGCTCTGTAGAGGATACAGCTCTGTAGCAGATACAGCTCTGTAGTGGATACAGCTCTATAGTGGACACAGCTCTGTAGTGGACACAGCTCTGTAGTGGACACAGCTCTATAGTGGACACAGCTCTGTAGTGGTTACAGCTCTATAGTGGACACAGCTCTGTACTGTATATAGCTCTGTACTGTATATAGCTCTGTAGTGGATACAGCTCTATAGTGGATACAGTTCTGTAGTGGATACAGCTCTATAGTGGACACAGCTCTGTAGTGGACACAGCTCTGTACTGTATATAGCTCTGTACTGTATACAGCTCTGTAGTGGACACAGCTCTGTAGCAGATACAGCTCTGTAGTGGATACAGCTCTATAGTGGACACATCTGTATTGGATACAGCTCTGTAGCGGACACAGCTCTGTACTGTATACAGCTCTGTAGAGGATACAGCTCTGTAGTGAATATAGCTCTGTAGTGGATACAGCTCTATAGTGGACACAGCTCTGTACTGTCTACAGCTCTGTAGTGGATACAGCTCTGTAGTGGATACAGCTCTGTAGTGGATACAGCTCTGTACTGTCTACAGCTCTGTAGTGGATACAGCTCTGTAGTGGATACAGCTCTGTAGTGGACACAGCTCTGTAGTGGACACAGCTCTGTAGTGGATACAGCTCTGTAGTGGATACAGCTCTGTAGTGAACACAGCTCTGTACTGGATACAGCTCTGTAGTGGATACAGCTCTGTAGTGGAGTGCTTGCCTATATAAAACCTGGGTTCAGTCTCCAGCACCACAATTAATTAATTTGGATAATTAGTTATTTTCTGGATTAAAGAGTCTAGAAAATTCTCAGAGAGCCTAAATCTATTTATTTATTTATTTATTTATTTATTTATTTATTTATCTAGGTCTTTTTGAGACAGGGTCTCCCTGTAGCCCTGGCTGTCCTGGAACTCACAAAGATCTGCCTGCCCCTGGCTCCCAAGTGCTAGAAGTAAAGGCATGTGCCACCATACCCTGCTAGAGAGCCTAAATCTTTTTGTAAGATTTTATTTTTATATACTGGGTATGGTGGTATACCCTTTTAATCCAGCACTTTGGAAGCAGAGACAGTTGTGAGTTCAAGGCCAGCCTGGTCTACATAGAGAACTCCAGGCCAGCTGGGACTAAAGGGAGATGCTGTCTCAAAAAAAAAAAGACCCCCCCAGCTGGGCGTGATGGTGCACACCTTTAATCTCAGCACTCTGGGAGGCAGAGGCAGACAGATCTCTGTGAGTTCAAGGCCAGCCTGGTCTACATAGTGAGCTCCAGGCCAGCTGGGGCTAAGGGGAGATGCTATCTCAAAAATACAAAAAAAAAAAAGACCCCTCCCCCCAAAATTTATTTATTTATTTATTTATTTATTTTTTGAGACAAGATCTCCCTGTAGCCCCAGCTGGCCTGGAACTCACTAAGTAGACCAGGCTGGGCTCTGTCTCACAGAGATCCATCTGCCTCTGCCTCCTGAGTACTAGGATTAAAGGCGTACATCACCACGCCAAGCTATTTTTTAAATGCGCATGTGTGTGTGTCTCTGTGTGCACATGAATGCAAGTGCCTGCTGAGGCCAGAGACATCAGATTCCTCTGGAGCTAGAGTTTTAGGCAGTTGTGAGTCACCTGATACAGGTGCTGGGAACTGAACCCAATTTCTCTGCAGGGTCAGGGCTCTTAATTACTGAGCCATCTCTCCAGCCCCAAGAGCCTAAATCTTTTTTTTTTTTTTTTTTTTTTT
>VZQC01004506.1:643256-658392 GCA_009823505.1 Rhizomys pruinosus
AAAAAAAAAAAAAAAAAAAAAAAAAAACACCTACTTGTCTCCAGGTGCATGTCTGCCTTTCATCCTAGCACTCAGGAAGTAGAGGCAGGTGGATCTCTGTGAGATGGAGGCCAGCCTGGTCTATATCAAGAGTTCTAAGCCATCTGGGTCTACAAGGGGACTCTGTCACACACACACACACACACACACACACACACACACACACATCTTCTCAGGGCTGAAACATGTTCACACAAACACTTGTGCATGAATGTTCATAGCCTTATTGTTTGTTTGTTTGTTTGTTCTCGTCTTAGTTTTAAGAGTCTCCCTGTAGCCCCAGCTGGCCTGGAACTCACTATGTAGATCAGGTTGGCCCTTGAACTCACAGAGATCCACCTGACTCTGCCTAATAAATACACGGATTAACGGAACCATACCTGCCAATAGTATTTTGGATAAGCAAAGTTAAATATCCACACGCCAAATACCATTCAGTCATAAAAAGGGGTGCAATTCTATTTAGGGGACTAAAGCTAGAAAGTGAACACAGGGCCTTGTATGTTAGGTACACGCTCTGACACTGAGCCATTTGCCTAGCACAAGTAACGCCCTACCCCAATACCACACACACACACACACACACACACGCACGCACGCACGCACGCACGCACATACACACACAAGCTAGAAGTTGGTGTAGTCTTCTGTTTTGTATTTTGAGACAAGATCTCACTATGTAGCCCTAGCTGGCCTGGAACTTGCTATATAGACCAGGCTGCCCTTAATCTCACAGAGATCTGCCTGCCCCTGTCTCCTGAGTGCTGGGACTAAAGGTGTGAGCCACCGAAGTCCCAACAGTCACCTACTCAAGCAGGTCTTAATCCTCCTGAGGTTGCTAAGGGGAGAGAAACAAGACTAAGCGGCTTTTCTCAGACCCAGAGCAGATGGCAAACATCAGAAGGCATCCACATGACTGGCAGAGATCCTGTTCCTTGGATTTGGAGGGCAGGACTTTTGTGGGGAAGAACTGAGAGGTGGACTTCAGAATGATGATTCAAGGATAAAAAGACATCAGTCACAACAGAGGAACAACGAACGGCCAGTGTACCAGTTACGGCGAAGGGCTCAGCAGCACCTGTAAAGAGAAGAATGCACATGGCCTGTGATTCAGCACAGAAGTGGCATTTTCCTGCAGTTCAATTGCCAGAAAGGGTTTTTAATATGAAGAGTTGGGAGACACTGTGTGCTCTCGTCGCACAGCTGGTGGGAGTGGAAACTGGTGCAGCCCCTTGGGAAGGCAACTTGCCAGTATCTGTTAAAGAGAAAACTGAGCACAGCCTGTGATTCAGCAAGTCCAGGGCCCAGTTTTTGTTCTAGACACACGCCCACATGCACAGAAATGTAGATGTTTTTATATAACACCATTTGCAATAGTGAAAGATTGTGAACAACCTCAGTATTCAGGAATATGGGAACAGATGAAAAGCCTCTCTCTGTACAGAGCTGAGTGTGGCAGACAACTGTAATCCAGCATTTAAGAGGAGGAGGCAGAAGGATTAGGAGTTCAAGGTCAGCCTTAGGTATGCAGTGAGTTTGAGGCCAGCCAGGAGACATGAGTTTCTCTCTCTCTTTTCTCTCTCTCAAAAGCCTCTCTATATACATTCTCTAAACAAATGAGTAGTTCTAGGCATAAAATGATATAATCAAGGCAGACTTGGATTTTAAAAGCCAATTCTAGGGCTGGAGACATGGCTCAGTGGTTAAGAGTCCTGGTTGCTCTTGCAGAGGACCCCGGGTTCAGATCCCAGTACCCACATAGCAGCTAACAACCTTCAGTAACTCCAGTTCCAGGAAAACCTGACACCCCCAACTTCTGACCTTCGAAGGCATTATACAACATGGGTGTGCTCAGATGTATGCAGGCAATATACTCATACATATAAAATAAGAATAATATAGGGCTGGAGAGATGGCCTAGCGGTTAAGAGCGCCGAACGCTCTTACAGAGGACCCAGGTTCGATCCCCAGCACCCACATGGCAGCCGAGAACCGTCTGAAACTCCAATTCCAGGAGAACTCCAGTTCCAGGGGAATCCGACACCCTCTTCTGACCTCCGTGCCTTTGCAGGACACGGGTGCCCAAACTTGCATGCAGACAGTACATTCACGCATACAGAAATAAATAAAATTAAAAAAAAAATAAGAATAATATAGAAAATATTTTAAAAAAACAAAAGGCCAATTCTAAAGCTGGGCTTCGTGGTACAAACCTTTAATCCCAGCACTTGAAAGGCAGGCAAATCCCTGTGAGTTTGAGGCCAGCCTGATATATACAGCAAGTTCCATGTCAGTCAGTGCTACCTAGTGAGACCTTATCTCAAAAACTAAAATAAAACCCAGGTGTAGTGGCATGCACCTTTAATCTTGGCACTCAGGAGACAGAGGCAGAAAGATTTCCATGAGTTCAAGGCCGGCCTGATATACACAGCAAGTTCCAGGCCAGCTGGAACTATAGGAAGACCCTATGTCAAGAAACTAATAAATAATATATATAAATAAATTAAATTAAAAAAACAAGTTCTAGAAGGATGCACACTGTACATCATTCGCAAAACAAACAAACCAAACCAAGTATTTGGGAGACCCTGGAGAAGTCTACCTGACAGGCTAAGATACTAGACCAATACAGAAAAGACTATCGGCCTTTAATCCCAGCACTCAGGAGGCAGAGGCAGGTGGATCTCTGTGAGTTCAAGGTCAGCAGAGTGAGTTCTAGGCCAGATGGGACTAAAAGGGAGAGCTTATCTCAAAAAGACCAAAAAAAGAAAGGAAGAAAGAAAGAAAGAAAAGATT
Source organism: Rhizomys pruinosus (assembly GCA_009823505.1). Lineage (NCBI taxonomy): Eukaryota > Metazoa > Chordata > Mammalia > Rodentia > Spalacidae > Rhizomys > Rhizomys pruinosus. The sequence continues at coordinate 646,092 of VZQC01004506.1, forward strand.
GTCTTTTCCTAGAAAAATAGGACTTTACAGAGCAACACAGAAGAACATGTGACTGTCAGCCATGAGCTGTGTCATTTCCAGAGAGAAGTCACTAGCCAGTGGAAAAACCACTGTGGGGTTTGTTCCTCGGGCCTTTTCATTTAGGCTTATTCCCTGGTGAGCCTTACATAATATTTCCTTTAGAGAACAAAGGTGACTGTCATGCCTCAAATAAGAACGGGCAGATCGTGCGGCATGGCAACACACCCTTACAATCCTAACACTTGGAAGGGAGAGGCAGGAAGATCAGGAGTTCGCAGTCTTAGGCACATCGTGAACTGAGGCCAGTCTGCATGAGACTCCGTCTCAAAAAATCAAAACTAGGCTGGAGGGATAGTTCAGCAGGAAAAGGCATGCAGCCAAGCTTGACGATCTGAGTTCCATCCCCAGAACCCACACGGTGGAAGGAGGGTCATCTCACCCTGTTTAAGGCTGTTAATCCTGAAGTAACAATAAATACCCCGTTTGTACTCTTTTTCACTGTCTGCCTACTCTGTTCTTGGACAGGGAGAGACAAGAACCCAGCTGGAGACAGGATCCTTCAGATTCAGGGTCTTTACAGCCCCAGGACCACCTCTCAGTTCCAGGTCCAGACTGAGCCCTGTACACCCAAGTCTTCCCTTCATCATTTGATTCCTTGGCTATTATCGTCGAGAATTACTAGTGTTACTGGTCTTGTCCTTCCCTAACATACATGTAAACCTCACTAGTCAACACTTAAACCTTAAGGACAATTCACATGATACAAACCTTATATGCAATTACAAGCATTACATATAATTCACACAATCTCCGATTTCAGAAAATGACTTTACTTCAGATCAGAATTTCCCTAACCATGTATCACATGAAATCCTGTGTCAACAAATCCTAAGAAATATACTGAAATGATGAATAATACTTTTTTCTTTTTTGGTCTTTTTGAGACAGGATCTCCTTATAGCCTCAGCTGGCCTGGAACTTACTATGTAGACAGGGTAGCCTTGAACTCACAGAGATCCACCTGCCTCTGCCTCCCAAGAGCTGGGATTAAAGGCGTGCACCACCATTCCCCACTGCATAATAGTCTTTCACATAAGGGATTCAGCTCTCCAAAAACAAAGGGAAATAAAGGGTGGATATGTATGTACCTCAGTTAATAGACTGCCTCCCTAGAATACACTATGCCCCTGGGTGCAATCCCCAGCACTCCATAAACTGGCTGTGATGATGCATGCCCATAATCTTTGTCTCAAAAACAACCAGAGGGCTAGAGAGATGACTCAGCAGTCAAGAATACTTGCTGTTCTTGCAAAAGACCCACATTCTGTTCCAGCACCTGCAGAGGGGCCTCTGCACTCACCAGGCAAGTATGTGTACTCATAACATAAAAGGAAAATATACAATTTTTTAAATAAATTTTTGTCTATTTCTGTATGTGTATGAATGTACTGTCTGCATGCAAGTGTGTGCACCTGTGTCGTGCAGTGCCGCGGAGGTCAGAAGAGGGTGTTGGATTCCCCTGGAACTGGAGTTCTCCTGGAATTGGAGTTTCAGATGGTTCTCAGCTGCCATGTGGGTGCTGGGGATTGAACCCGGGTCCTCTGCAAGAGCGGTCGGCGCTCTTAACCGCTAGGCCATCTCTCCAGCCCCGAAAATATACAATTTTATAAGAGAAAAAAATCAGAAAAGAAAAGGAGCAAATGCCAGGGGCCAGGGAAGTGGAGAGAAGTGGACAGCACCGAGTCCATAGACGCTGCTAAGAAGCTGTCAGCACGCAAAGCCCAGGGAAGTGGAGAGAAGTGGACAGCACCGAGTCCATAGACGCTGCTAAGAAGCTGTCAGCACGCAAGGCCCATGGAAGTGGAGAGAACTGGACAGCACCGAGTCCATAGACGCTGCTAAGAAGCTGTCAGCACGCAAGGCCCATGGAAGTGGAGAGAACTGGACAGCACCGAGTCCATAGACGCTGCTAAGAAGCTGTCAGCACGCAAGGCCCATGGAAGTGGAGAGAACTGGACAGCACTGAGTCCATAGACGCTGCTAAGAAGCTGTCAGCACGCAAGGCCCAGGGAAGTGGAGAGAACCCAACAGCACTGAGTCCATAGACGCCACTCTGAAGCTGTCAGCATGCAAGGCCCAGGGCTGAGGCTTCACTAGCCACTGCAATCTAGAAGAGAGAACCTTGAGACTCACCAGGCAGGAAATGGAACAGGCTTTCTCCTAAGTAGCAGTTGTCCTAGTTTGCTTCTCCATTGCTGTGACAAAACACGCTGACCAATAGCAACTTGAAGAGGAAAGGGTTTATTCATCTTCCATCTCCTGGGTTACAGTTCCTCAATGAGGGAGCCCAACATAGGGCAGGAACCTGGAGGCAGGAGCTGAGGCACAGGCCATGGAGGAATGCTGCTTACTGGCTTGCTCCCCTGGCCCATGCTCAGCCTGCTTTCTTATACAAGACACAACAACCTGCCCAGGGGTGGCAACACCCACAGTGGGCTGGGCCCTCCCTCATCACTGAACAATCAAGAAAATACCCCACAGCCATGGCCACAGGCCAGTCCAATGGAGGCAATTCCCCAATTGAGGCTCCCTCAACCTAGGTGTGTCAAGTTGACACTAAAGCTATCCAGCACAGTAATAGAAACATTAAGAGAAAAAAAGAAAAAAAAATTCATCAATTCAGTCTCAAGAAAGCAGTTGTCTGCTTCTGTCTACTTTTCAAGGCAAAAAATAAAAAAGGTCTTCCTCACAGCCCAGCATGGTGGCGCACGCCTTTAATCCTAGCACTTGGGAGGCAGAGGCAGAGGCAGGCGGATCTTTGTGAGTTCAAGGCCAGCCTGGTCTACAGAGTGAGCTCCAGGACAGCTGGGGCTACAGGGAGACCCTGTCTCAAAAAAAAAAGACTTAAAAATAAAAGATGAGTGCAGTGAAAAGCAGAGAAAAAGGAGATTCAAGCAGCAAACAGTGGGAAGCACCACAGATAAAGACCACACATTCTTCTCTGGGATACTGCTGAGCTTCAGGTTTAAATAGGGGCTAGACGCATGCATTCTAAGCAGCCTTAGTCAAGGTGTGGTTTGGCTGATCACTGTCTATGTTCTGGTTCTTGAAGGTGGTTGAAAAGTCTCTGTTCCTGCCCCTCCTGGTGGCGCACACCTTCAATCCCAGGACTTAGGAGGCAGAGGCAGGCAGATCTCTGGGAGTTCAAGAGTTCAAGGCCAGCCTGGTCTACATAGCGAGTTCCAGGACAGCTGGGAAAGAAGTCTTTGTTGCTTGAGGGACAAAACGATTGTGAAGAAGATGATTACCTCTGCTCCTGGGCATATCGCAGGCACTGAGGATAACCACCTCCATCTGGCTGTGCTCTGCCCTCAGGGGTCCTGGGCTTCCTGGAATCCAAGGACCCTGCAGGTTTAGGACACTTTCTGGAGTCCTCTGCCTCCTTTTGGAGACCTGGAAGAGGATGTTGCAAAAAAAACTGACAGAAACATACCTCAGTTATTTTTCTTTTAATGTCTTCAACCTTGAAGAGGACGGACAGGTTAGGCATCACAGGTTTCCGGCTGACCTTCCTTGAGCGATTAGGAGGTAAAAAACAAAGAAGAGGAAACAGGCCAACTGAAGGGCGGGGCGAGGCTTCCTGGTTTTGGTCACCGTGACCGCCATGGAACCACTGATTTACCAAAATCACTTTCTAGGATCACAATAAAGTTAAATTTTTATTTTTATTTTATTATTTTTAATTTATGTGTATGAATGTATTGCCTGCATGTATAAAAGTGCACCTGTGTCCCACAATGCATGAGGAAGTCAGAAGACCGTGCCAGATCCCTTGGAATTGGAGTTATGGACAGTTGTTGCCCACCATGTGGGGGCTGGGAACGGAACCCCAGTCCTCTGCAAGAGCAGCCAGTGCTCTTAACTGCTGAGGAGTGGCTCCATTCTATAAAACAGCAGTTTTCGGCCGGGCGTGGTGGTGCATGCCTTTAATCCTAGCACTCGGGAAGCAGAGGCAGGTGGATCTTTGTGAGTTCAAGTCCAGCCTGGTCTACAGAGTGAGTTCCAGGGCAGCTGGGGCTACAGGGAGACCCTATCTTGAAAAGACCAAAAAAAAAAAAAAAAAAAAAAAAAAAATTAAAAAGGGGCTGGAGAGATGGTTTGTGGTTAAGAGCACTGGTTATTTTTGAGGAGGATTTGTGTTCAATTCCCAGTACCACACATTCATCCTATACAAGGATCCTCAGTAAGGTTATCAGCAGATTTAGAAACTTTGGAGGCCAACGGGCCTGATGAATACACTCAAAATGCTAAAGAAAAAAACTTCAGCTAGGCATAGTAATATTCCAGACTAATTCCAGGACCTCAGAGGCTGAGATAGGAGGATTCAATTCCCAGCACCCACTTGGTGGCTAACAATTGTCTATAACTCCAGTTCCAGGGGATCCAACACCCTCTTCTGACCTCCACAGGCATTGCATGACACAGGTGCACTTTCATATGGGCAGGCAATACATTCATATACATAAACCGGGCGTGGTGGCGCACACCTTTAATCCCAGCACTCAGGAGGCAGAGGCAGGCAGATCACTGTGAGTTCAAGGCCAGCCTGGTCTACAGAGTGAGTTCCAGGATAGCTGGGGCTACAGGGAGACCCTGTCTCAAAAAGATTAAAAAAAAAAAAACCCAAAACATTCATACACATAAAAGTAATAACTAAAAAATTCTAAAATTACCTCAGAATGAAAAGGCTGGGGGTTTAGCTCAATGGTAGAGCAGTTGCCTGGCATGTACCAAGCCCAGGGTTTGACCCCCCAGTATCACCAAGGAATGTTTCTTAAAAATGGATCAGGAACTGGGCAAGGTGGCACACATCTTTAATCTCAGCACTTGGGAGACAGGGAATGGTGGATCTCTGTGAGATTCAGGCCAGCCCGGTCTACATAGAGAATTCCAGGTCAGCTGGGGCTGTAAGGAAACCCTGTCTCAAAAAGAAAATCCTAGAGAACACAGAGCAATACTTAACTGTTTCTTGGATATGATACCAAAGGCATAAGTAAGAAAGAATAAACAGACAAATCAGAATTCAATTTAGTGAGATCCTCTCTCAAAATAAAATCCAAAAGGGCTGGGTGTACATCTCAGTGGTTGGGTGCATGGTGCTGTATTCAATCTCTGATTCCATAAAAGAAGAAAGAGGAAAGGAGGAGGAGAAGGAGAAGGAGGAGGAAGAGGAGGAGGAGGAGGAAGAGGAGGAGGAGGAGGAGGAGGAGGAGGAGGGAGTTCTAGCAATTCCATTTCTGTATTCACAGAGTTGAAATGTGGACACAGTCCCTAGCTAGCTGTCCATCAATAGATGAATGGATAAGCAAAATGTGGCTATAGGGGCTGGAGAGATGGCCTAGCGGTTAAGAGCTCCGATGCTCTTGCAGAGGACCCAGGTTCGATCCCCAGCACCCACATGGCGGCTGGGAACCATCTGTAACTCCAATTCCAGGAGAACTCCAGCTTCTGACTTCCAAGGCATTGCATGACACGGGTGCACAAACCTACATGCAGACAGTACATTCATACCCATAAAATAAATAAATAAATAAATAAATAAATAAATAAATAAATAAATAAAAAATTTTAAATGTGGCTATAAGACATACAGCAGAATAGTATTTGTTCTCAAAGAAAAGACACTTTAGCATCTGCTACAGTGTGGATGAATCTTGAGAACCTGTTTCTAAGTGAGGTGAGTTGCCAAAAGAAAACTACGATATAATTCCATTTATAATAAGATACTTAGAACAGTGAAACTCACAGAGAAAGAAAATAGAATGTTGATTGCTGAGGGCTAGTGTGAGAGAAAATTGGAAAGTTACTGTTTAATGGGCATAGAGTTTCGACTTTAAAAAAAAATTGGGGGGGAGGGATTTGTTAATTTTTACATTTTTTTATGTATGTTTTGCCTCTATGTATTTAAGTGTACCCATGTGTGCAATGCCCACAGAAGCCAGAAGACAGCATCGGATCCCCCCTGGAACTGGAGTTACAGATGGTTATTAACCACCATGTGGGTGCTGGGAACCAAACCCTAGTTCTCTGCAGGAGCAGTCAGTACTCTTAACCCCTGAGCTGACTTGGGAGGCAGAGGCAGGTGGATCTCTGTGAGTTCAAGGCCAGCCTGATCTACATAGTGAGTTCCAGGACAGCTAGGGATACAGGGCGACCCTGTCTCAAAACGACAAATGAATGAATGAATGAATAAATAAATTTTTTAAAAGAGGGTGAAGATGAATAGCAATGGGTTGGTGTTTATGGTTGTGACAAATGTTTGAGAAAACAACTTCAAAAGAACAGTTATTTTTATTTCATTGGTGCTGGGCCTGTGGTGAAGCTGTAGTGAAGTGAAAGCCAGTTCACCTCCTGCCAGCCGGGAATCAGAGAGAGAGAGGAGAGAGGAGATGGAGACCGAGATCCAGAGAGAAATGAAGAGAGAGAGAGGAGAGGGGAGACAGAGATCCAGAGAGAAATGGAGAGAGAGAGAGAGAGAGAGAGAGAGAGAGAGAGAGAGAAGGGGAGACAGAGATCCAGAGAGAAATGGAGGGAGAGAGAGAGAGAGAGAGAGAGAGAGAGAGAGAGAGGAGAAGGAAGATGGAGACAAGATGTCCCTTCGAAGGCACTTCCTCTAGCTCAATGGCACCTCCTAACAGTCCATTTAGCTAAGAACTCATCAAAGGACTAAGCCAGACACGAAGGTAGCACTCTTGACAACAAAATAACCTCTAACAGCACCACCACTCTGGCCCAAGCCTTCAATACGTGAGCCCGTTGGGGGACACTTTATATTTAAACTGTAAAACCAGGGTTAACCCAGGAGACCCAGACAGGGCCGGCTCCTGCTCGGATCCCTTTGGAGAGCAGTGAGTAGAAGAGAATGGGCTTTGGCCTTGGGCGTGGCCGCCTCAGGTCCGTGCCCAGTTCTCGGGCTGGTCCGGGGCTAGGCTCCCAGCGTATTCCAAGCCCCTGTGGCCTTGGCGTGGCCTCAGGTCCATGCCCAGTTCACGGGTTGGTCCGGGGCTAGGCTCCCAGCGTATTCCAAGCCCCTGTGGCCTTGGCGTGGCCTCAGGTCCGTGCCCAGTTCTCGGGTTGGTCCGGGGCTAGGCTCCCAGCGTATTCCAAGCCCCTGTGGTCTTGGCGTGGCCTCAGGTCCATGCCCAGTTCTCGGGTTGGTCCAGCGCTAGGCTCTCAGCGTATTCCAAGCCCCTGTGGCCTTGGCGTGGCGGCCTCAGGTCCGTGCCCAGTTCTCGGGTTGGTCCAGCGCTAGGCTCCCAGCGTATTCCAAGCCCCTTTCAGCAACTTTTCTCTCTCAAGGTCCCGGACTCCTCCTTGGTCTCCAGGGTCTCATCAACTCCTACAGGGCCAGTATTAGATAGCTGTCTCTCTCCCCATGTCTGTCTTGAGGTTTATGCTTAACAGTGAAAATACCAGAACCTGGGAACAAGACAGAAAAGACCTCAAGTCCCCAACTTGTCACTGTCTATGGTGGGCATGTGTCAGGAAGATGGTTTCCCTCAGGCGCCTCTTCAAATCATAACACTCCGTGGCTCCCCACTTGTGAGGACCCTTGAAGAGCTCTAGAGGGGGCTGAGGAAAGGCAGGAGGACGGAAAATATGAAGAGAAAGGAAGCTGAAGTGTAAGATAGAGAGAGTAGATGTAACAGATCCCCCAGGTGCGACCACAAGGCTGTGACATTTCACCAGCAGTGTGGAAACAACTGCAAAGCCCCTGAATGAGAAGTGTCGTGGACAAGTAAGACACCTCGCGTTGCAGCCACTGCGGAAAGGGCGGGAGAACTCAACTGGCCCATGTGTCTCCAGCACACAGACTCCTACACCCCCAAATCAGATTTCCCAGAGGAACTAGGTACGGTATAAAGATTTAATCCCAAGTGCCTGAGGCCAGCAGAGACTAGGCTGCAGGTCCTTGAGGGCACGAGTGACTAACCCAGACAGAGCCAGGAAGAGGGGATTAAGGCCAGGTGTGGTGGCACATGCCTTTTTTTTTAATTAATTATTTATTTATTTTTGTATGTGTATGAATGTACTGTCTGCATGTAGGTCTGTGCACCCGTGTAGTGCAATGCCGCGGAGGTCAGAAGAGGGTCTTGGATTCCCCTGGAACTGGAGTTCTCCTGGAATTGGAGTTACAGATGGTTTTTAGCCACCATGTGGGTGCTGGGGATCGAACCCGGGTCCTCTGCAAGAGCAGTCGGTGCTTTTAACTATGTATGCCTTTAATCCCAGCTCTTGGGAGGCAGAGGCAGGCGGATCTCTGAGTTCAAGGCCAGCCTGGTCTACATAGCAAGCTCCAGGCCAGCTAGGACTAAAAGGAGACCCTGTCTCAAAACGACCAAAACAACAACAACAACAACAAAACTGTATTAGGTTGAGGAGGAGGGTTGGCAAGGGTCGGATGGGGAGGGCGTGGGGCATATGTATGTCACAGGTTGGCATTAGATGAAAGATCAGGCTGGGGTGATGGCTCAGTTGGTAAACTACCAAAATCTAAAACCCTTGTTAAAACTAAGGTGAGAATGGGACACGGGAGAGATGACTCAGCAGCACCTGCAGAAGACACAGTTCAGTTCCCAGCACCCACACAGCAGCTCACAACCATCTGTAGCTCCACCTCCAAGGGATTGGATGCCATCTTCGACATCCATGGGCATCAAGCATGCACATGGTTCATGTACATACATGCAGCCAAAACATTCATACACATAAGATAAAAATAAATTCATCTTGGGGCTGGAGAGATGGCTCAGCAGTTAAGAGTGCCAACTGCTCTTGCAGAGGACCTGGGTTCAATTTCCAGCACCCACATGGCTGCTAAGAACCATCTTAGGCCGGGCATGGTGGCCCATGCCTTTAATCCCAGCACTTGGGAGCCAGAGGCAGGCGAATCTCTGTGAGTTCAAGGCTAGCCTGGTCTACAGAGTGAGTTCCAGGCCAGTTGGGGCTATAAGGAGACCCTGTCTCAATAAATAAATAAATAAATAAATAAATAAATAAATAAATAAATAAATCTTATAAAGAAAAGCTGGGTATGAGAGAATGAATCTGTAGTCTTCAACACTGGGGAGCTGGAAACAGGGAGACTCCCTCCACCCTACTGGTTAGCTAGCCTCCTCCACAAGGCAAGCTCTAGTCCAGTGAGAGACCCTTAAAAGGTAGGTAACCAGCCAGGCATGGTAGCACATGCCTTTAATCCTAACACTGGGGAGGCAGAGGCAGGCGGATCTCTGTGAGTTCAAGGCCAGCCTGATCTACAGAGTGAGTTCCAGGCCAGCTGGGCTACAAGGAGACCCTGTCTCGAGATGAAAAAAAAAAAAAAAAAAAGGTAGGTAGCACCAAGGAATGCCATCAAGGCTGTCCTCTGACCTCCACACTGTACATGTGCACATGCACACACGGCTGCATCTGTACACATGAACATATATACACACAACAGAAAAAGATTAAAGTAAAGGAGCTCCTAGGTGACCTCAAGCAACACAGAAGAGACACATGTCTGCTTCCTCACTTTTAATCATGGGCAATGATAGAGGAGCTTGTGCAGTCATGAATAAGCTTCAACTGATGCGTGGCTCACTGCAGCCGTGATTCCTCCCTGTGTGCATGCAATAGTTTTGCTGCATAAGTTTTGTGTTTGGGGCAGAGGCTGTAGAATATTTGCCCAGCATGCGCAAAGCTGGGCTCAGTCCTCAGCCAGGACTACATAAGACCAGCTTAAAAATAAAATATGTGGGGCTGGAGAGATGGCCTAGCGGTTAAGAGCACCGACCGCTCTTACAGAGGACCCGGGTTCGATCTCCAGCACTCACATGGCGGCCGAGAACCGTCTGAAACTCCAATTCCAGGAGAACTCCAGTTCCAGGGGAATCCGACACCCTTTTCTGACCTCCGCAGCATTTCACGACACGGGTGCACAGACCTGCATGCAGACAGTACATTGATACACATACAGAAATAAATAAAAATTAAAAAAAAAACACATTTAAAAAAAATAAAATATGTAATTGTAAGCACTGACCCACTTCTAGTAAGGTGTTTTATGGTGTTAGTTTCAGCCCAAATTTGAAAATTTCTGTATTCTAAAACTAATCTGACCCTAAGGATTTCAGAAATCTATAGACCTGTCCTCTAATATAGATGTTTTCCTTCTTTAGATTGGTCATCTTTGTTTTTTTATTTTTTATTTATTTTTAAAATTTTTATTTATTTTTCTATGTGTATGAATGTACTGTCTGCATGTGGGTTGGTGCACCTGTGTCATGCAATGCCGCAACTGGAGTTATTTTTATTTATTTATTTTTTAATTTTATTTATTATGTGTTTGAATACACTGTCTGCATGTAGGTTTGTGCACCCGTGACATGCAATGCCACAGAGGTTAGAAGAGGGTGTCAGATTCCCCTGGAACTGGAGTTAAAGATGGTTCTCAGCCGCCATGTGGGTGCGGGGGATCGAACCCAGGTCCTCTGCAAGAGCAGTTGGCACTCTTAACTGCTAGGCCATCTCCCCAGCCCTATTTTTTTTTTTTTATGTGTATGAGTGTACTGTCTGCATGTAGGTTGGTGCACCCGTGTTGTGCAATGCTGCAGAGGTCAGAAGAGGGCGTCAGATTCCCCTGGAACTGGAGTTAAAGATGGTTCTCAGCTGCCATGTGGGTGCAGGGGATCGAACCTGGGTCCTCTGCAAGAGCAGTTGGCGCTCTTAACCGCTAGGCCATCTCTCCAGCCCCATAGATTGGTCATCTTTGAAAGGAATGCCATGTGAAAGAGAGGAGGCATTTGCCAAGGAGGAGGTAAGGGCACCTTGGTGTCCAGCACTGGGAAAAGGAGAGGCGGCGGTAGGCATTCAAGACTTGGTCCTGCAAATGCAGCAGGTACAAATGCTTAAACATTTGCTTCACGAGCAAGCGAGAGGGATGGAGGCCAAGGAGAGCAAGTGTCTTTGAAGACCAGCAGGGCCGAGTTTGTCCTTTTAGACATTCTATCAGTGTTCAGAAAAGAGAAGGGGGTGGAGGCTGCCGTGCTGAGGGAAAAAAAAAAGCCACAGTAGAGCTTCAACTGCCATCAAAGCCTGGCTTACCACCCCAAGTGAAGGAGCTGTGGCTTCTGCCCAGAACACGCAGAGGGGGGCACCAGCACCCACACCAGCGACTGGGGCACAGAAAAGGGCTTCCTGGGCAGGAGCCATGGCATGGCCACCCCCCTACTGGGTCTGCATGTTGGGCACTCTGGTAGTAGGACTTTCAGCTACCCAAGACCCAAAGATCTGCCCACCCAGATATTACTGGACTCCGGGAGAAGGCTGCTGCCAGATGTGTGAGCCAGGTAAGAGTGGGCCTTGGCAGGTGGGAAGATTGGTGAGGGTTAAGGGAAGCTTGGGGTGAGGGTGAACTCAAGCAAAGTCAGGTGGCCTGCGGCAGCCTGGGGGTCATCAGCTTCCTTTACCTTGACTCTGGACCCTCTGCTCACAGGAACATTCTTTGTGAAGGGCTGCAGCCAGCACAGCAAGGCTGCTCAGTGTAAGCCGTGTATACCAGGGGTCTCCTTCTCTCCAGACTACCACACCCGGCCCCACTGTGAGAGCTGTCGGCACTGTAACTCCGGTGAGATGGGGAAGGGTATGCAAGGCGGGACACTAAGCAAGTATCTGGGGGACGAGGCTGGTAGGGCTGGCTGTGGAGAAGATCCAGCTATTTCAAGGTTCATGGGAAGTAGAGGCAATGATAAAAATGGGGTGCACTGGGCAGGGCATATGGGGAGAAAGCTGGTATCTCATAGAAGATATCCAGAATTTGAGGGATCAGTGAGGAGTCTATGGAAAAGACTGAGGGATATGGCCAGGTACAGTGGCACATGCCTATAATTCTTTTAAAAAAATTTTTTTATTAATTTTATTTATTTCCGTATGTGTATGAATGTACTGTCTGCATGCAAGTTTGTGCACCCGTGTCGTGCAATGCCGCGGAGGTCAGAATAGGGTGTCGGATTCCCCTGGAACTGGAGTTCTCCTGGAATTGGAGTTTCAGACGGTTCTCGGCCGCCATGTGGGTGCTGGGAATCGAACCTGGGTCCTCTGCAAGAGCGGTTGGCGCTCTTAACCGCTAGGCCATCTCTCCAGCCCACATGCCTATAATTCTAACTATGAGAGAAACTGAGGCAGGAGCATCAGTTGAGCACAAGAGTCCAAAGCCAGCCTGGGCAGCATGGCAAGAATAAAA
>VZQC01004506.1:659915-722971 GCA_009823505.1 Rhizomys pruinosus
TCTCTCTCTCTCTCTCTCTCTCTCTCTCTCTCTCTCTCTCTCTCCCCTCCCCCCCTCTTTTTTCTGACCAGCAAGATACTTTTAAGGACTTAGCTACTGAATTACTTAACTATAAAATGTGTGGTTTTATTAAGTCTTTTAGTATTAAATTCTTTAAAAATAACTCATTTTGCCACTGTGAATCAAAGAGCAACAACATATTATAGCTCAGAGGCCCTGGGTTAGCATGCACAGGGCCCTGGGTTCAATCCCCAGCACCACATTAAAAAATAATAGTGGACTCTGATTCCTGTTCCTGTGTGAAGATGTGACCGCTCAGCCCTCTGCTTGGGCCACTTTGCTGCCATACCTCTCCAGCCATTGTGGGTTCTAACCCCAGAACTGTGGATGCAAATAAACTCTTCCTTCTACAAAAAAAAGTTAATTAAAAATAAAATAAATATCCAGGTGTGGTGGTGCTTGGCTGTAATCCCAGCACTTAGGGAGGCACAGGCAGGTGGATCTCTGTGAGTTCCAGGCCAGCCTGGTCTACATAGTGAGTTCCAGGACAGCTGAGGCTACAGGGAGACCCTGTCTCAAAAAGACCAAATAAAATAAAATAAAATAAAATAAAAATAGTGGGATTGGAGAGATGGCTCAGCAGTTAGGAGCACTGGCTGCTCTTGCAGAAAAGTCTGGTTCTGTTCTCAGCAGCACCCACATGGCAACTAAAATCACCTTAACAATCAGTTCTAGAGAATCCAGCACCCTTTTCCAGGCTCCACAGACATTGCACACATAGGTGCACTTGCGTACATGCAGGCAAAACACTCATACAGATAAATTTTTTTAAGTATGTCCAAAAACTTAAAAATAAAAAATAACAGTAAGTGCTTGTTTCAGCAACATATACACTAAAACTGGAAAGATACAGAGATGAACATGGTCCCCAGGCAAAGATGACGTGCGAATTCATGAAGCTTTTCTACAATTTTTACAGCAGTCAGAATCAAAACATAATAAAAAGCAACATATGGGGCTGGAGAGATGGCTCAGTGGTTAAGAGCAACAACTGCTCTTGCAGAGGACCCGGGCTCGATTCCCAACACCCACATGGCAGTTAAGAACGGTCTTTAATTCCAGTTCCAGGGGAATCCGACACCCTCTTCTGACCTCCTCGGCATTGCACGACACAGGTGCACCAACCTATGTGCAGACAGTACACTCACACACATAAAAAAAAAAAAATTTTCAAAGCAACATCTTTAGTTGGACATGGTGGTGCACACCTTTAATCTTAGCACTTGGGAGCCAAAGGCAGGTGTATCTCTGTGAATTCAAGGCCAGTCTGATCTATATAGGGAGTTCCAGGACAGCTGGGGCTGTGGAGAGACCCTGTCTCAAAAAGACCAAAAAACAAAACAAAACAAAACAAAAACCTGGAGCTCCTCGAATGCCCACTGCAGTAGAATGGATGGATGCATGGTGATCTATCCATACCATGGAGTACTCTACAGCAAGACAAATGAATGTGTCACAGTTAGAGCTAACCACATGAGCTATGTCCCACTGTCTTCAACAACAATATTGGGCAGCAGGTGACAACAAGGCATTGGAGTGGGTAAGGTGGGGGAATGAAAAAGCATGCATGCCCCTTCAGTGGGCCTAAGATGAGGGCCAGAGGCTCAGCAAGCGGACTCCACGGGTCACGTGGCCAGTGTCCCACACTCTCTTGGCACTCCTCTCCAGGTCTTCTCATGCGCGACTGCACTGTCACTACCAATGCTGAGTGTACCTGCCCCAAGGGCTGGCAGTGCAGGGACAAGGAATGCACCGAGTGCGACCCTCCTCCAAACCCTTCACGGACCAGAGAGCCACCTGAGGCCCCAAGCTCATACGCACCACCCACCCACTCATCTTCTGCCAATAGTAGGTAGCAGGTCCCGCTTTGTCCAGTCTTGGGCCCACTCCCAGCTAAGTTCCTGGCCAGCTCGTCCTTTCCTGTCTCACTCCCGCAGAGCCGCAGGCTTTCAGCCCAGGGCTTCCCCAGGGTTGTCTGCTGCCACTCATTCTGTCTGGTTTTACAGACTCACCCAAGACGGGGGCAGTCTGGCCTGGGCAGACTCCTGCTGACTTCAGGCAGTTTCGTACCCCAAGTCTCTCTACCTACTGGCCATGTGAGTTTTCTCCCTACTCCCCATCCCACAGAGAAAGCATAGAGAACCAGGAGGGTGAGGGAGAGGGAGGGCCAGACTTGGCTGCATGTGCCCCGAACCCCAATATTCAAGGGTAGAGACAAGCAGGTCCTGGAAGCTCACTGGCCAGCCAGCCTAGTGGGAACCGCAAAGCTTCTGGTTCAGTGAGAGACTGTCTGAGGGAATAAGGTGGTCTCTGCGTGTGTGTGTGTGTGTGTGTGTGTGTGTGTGTGTGTGTGTACATGTATTCACTGTATACCACACACCAAAGCAGAGAAAGAGAGAGAAAGAGGGAAGAAGGGAAAGAGGGAGGGAAGGGGAACTGAGACAGACAGAAAGATCCAAAGGAAGCAGAGTTTAGCTAGGGACGAGGAGGGGACCAGTCCAATCAGGGAGGGGGCGAAAGGATGGACTGGGCTGAAGGAGCCAAGGGTTAGACCCCCTCCCAAACCTCTGGATACCTCTGCCTATCACAGCCCAAAGACCCCCGTGCAGCTCCAATTGTATCCGCATCTTTGTGACCTTCTCCGGACTGTTTCTTGTTTTCGCCCTGGGTGGAATATTGTTCCTCTACCAAAGAAGAAGACACGGACCAAGTAAGAGAGAGGCCTCCTGGCCTGTCCCCTCCCTACTGTCCCAAGCTACCCAGCCCTGTCACCCACCTGTCACCTCTGGGAAGAGGAGGGTATGTGTGTCCTCCCCACAGCCTCCTCTAAACTTCCCCCTTTCCACCTCCACCCCTCCTCTCCCCATTGCTGGTAAAGACTTGGCTGATTCTCCTCCCACAGACAAGGAAGAAAGCCAGGCAGAGCCTGCAGAACCTTGTTCTTACAGCTGCCCCAGAGAGGAGGTGGGCAGTACCATCCCTGTCCAGGAAGACTACCAGAAACCAGAGCCTGCTTCCTACCCTTGAGCTGAAGCTGGGCAGGGCTCTTCCTAATGGGCCACCATCCAGAGATCTCTACTGTTACCAGAATCCTTTCCTGTGTACACTACAACAGAGAGTGACAAAAACAGGATCCCAGAAGTGTGCACGGACCCAGAAATCTCTGCAGGACCCAGGCTCCAGCTGTAAAACACACTTACAGGGGAGCTGTACAGCTGGGGGAATTCCACTCTGAGGGTAAAGACGAGCCACTTGCAGAAGCCCTGGGGCCACAAGGACTGAGCCCTAGGAGAAAGGCTGTCTACATTCACATACCCTTCCTGGCTTTCGTTTCATCTTTTCTATAAGCTGCGATACAGCTGTGAGCAGAGAGAGACTGAGAATTTCTCTCAGTTTAAGCCAAAATTGTAAATAAATGTATTTTTTTTTCAATTTCTCCATCTTCTATCCTTTTCTCTTAATGTAGGGAAGTTTTGGAACCCAGAGCCAGCCCCCCCGCCCCATTTTTTTGAGACAGGGTCTCCCTATAGCCCCAGCTGTCCTGGAACTCACTCTGTAGACCAGGCTGGCCTTGAACTCACAGAGATACAGCTGCCTCTGCCTCCTGAGTGCTAGGATTAAAGGCGTGCGCCACCAAGCCTGACTTAAAGATGGTTCTTAGCCACCATGGAGGAGTCGGTGCAGCCCATGGTCCAGATATTCTTAAATATGCCTTTAATCCAAGCATTCTGGAGGCAGAGGCAGGGTGATCTCCATAAGATAGAGGCCAGCCCCATCTACATAGCACATTCCAGGACAGCTGGGGCTACAGGAAGACCCTGTCTCAAAACAAAAAACAACACACACGCACACACACACACACACACACACACACACAGAGGAAAAAAAAATCCTGTTTTCCTATCTACAAAATTAGTAAAATAAAAGTGACATGGGGCTGGAGAGTCGCACTGAGGTTAAAAGCACTGGCTTCAAATCTCCATTAAAAAAAAAATCCGGGGGACCGGGCGTGGTGGCGCACGCCTTTAATCCTAGCACTTGGGAGGCAGAGGCAGGCGGATCTTTGTGAGTTCAAGGCCAGCCTGGTCTACAGAGTGAGTTCCAGGACAGCTGGGGCTACAGGGAGACCCTGTCTCAATAAAGACAAAAAAAAAAAAAAAAAAAAAATACCGGTGGGGCTGAAAGAGATGGCCTAGTGGTTTAAGAGCTGCGCACCGCTCTTACAGAGGCCCAGGTTCGATTCCTCAGCACCAGCATGGCGGCCAAAGAACCGTCCGAAACTCCAATTCCAGGATGAACGTTCAGTTCCAGGGGATCCCGAGCATACCTCTTCTGACCTCCTCACGGGTGCACAAACCTACAAAAAAAAAAAAAAAAAAAAAAAAAAACACTCATTCACATAAATATATAAATAAATTAAAATAAATTAAAAAAAATCTGGATGTTGCTGGGTATGGCAGGTGCTTGCGTTTAATTCCGGCAGTTAAGCAGAGGCAGGTGGCTCCCTGTGAGTTTGAGGTCAGCCTGCGCTACATAGTGAGATTCTGTCTCAAAAAGACAAAACAAAAATTACAGTGGTGGGCCTGTGCTTGGAAAGCAAGAGCCAGGTGTGTGGGTGGAAGATGTTTTGCAGTTACGCGTTGGGCGGAGCCTGGCCTGAGGTGTTTGTGGCGGGGTACCCTGAGTGTGATGTGCGTTTGTAGTTTGCGGGACGCTGAGTATTACTTATGTGGGCGGGGCGGGGAGGCGTGTGGGCGGGGACGGTGAGGCGTGTGGGCGGGGCAGTGAGGCGTGTGGGCGGGGACGGTGAGGCGTGTGGGCAGGGCGGTGAGGCGTGTGGGCGGGGCTGGTGAGGCGTGTGGGCGGGGCTGGTGAGGCGTGTGGGCGGGGCTGGTGAGGCGTGTGGGCGGGGCTGGTGAGGCGTGTGGGCGGGGCTGGTGAGGCGTGTGGGCGGGGCTGGTGAGGCGTGTGGGCGGGGCTGGTGAGGCGTGTGGGCGGGGCTGGTGAGGCGTGTGGGCGGGGCTGGTGAGGCGTGTGGGCGGGGCTGGTGAGGCGTGTGGGCGGGGCTGGTGAGGCGTGTGGGCGGGGCTGGTGAGGCGTGTGGGCGGGGCTGGTGAGGCGTGTGGGCGGGGCTGGTGAGGCGTGTGGGCGGGGCTGGTGAGGCGTGTGGGCGGGGCTGGTGAGGCGTGTGGGCGGGGCTGGTGAGGCGTGTGGGCGGGGCTGGTGAGGCGTGTGGGCGGGGCTGGTGAGGCGTGTGGGCGGGGCTGGTGAGGCGTGTGGGCGGGGCGGGGAGGCGTGTGGGCGGGGATGGTGAGGTGTGGGCAGAGACAGGGAGGCGTGTGGGCGGGGCGGTGAGGCATGTGGGCGGGGATGGTGGGCGGTGGGCCAGTTACAGGGAAGTTGCGTGTGGGCTGGGCGGTGATGTGCATGTGGGAGGTGGATGGTGAGGCGTGTGGGCGAAGACTAGGGCAGGCGTGTGGGCGGGGGCGGTGAGGCATGTGGGTAGAGACAGGGAGGCGTGTGGGTGGGGCGGGGAGGCGTGTGGGCGGGGACGGTGAGGCGTGTGGGCGGGGCTGGTGAAGCGTGTGGGGGCGGGGGGCAGGGGGCGGGGCGTGTGGGCACAGACAGGGAGGCGTGTGGGCGGGGCGGCGAGGCGTGTGGGCGGGGCGGTGAGGCGTGTGGGCAGAGACAGGGAGGCGTGTGGGTGGGGCGGTGAGGCGTGTGGGCGGGGACGGTGAGGCGTGTGGGCGGGGCTGGTGAGGCGTGTGGGCGGGGCTGGTGAGGCGTGTGGGCGGGGCTGGTGAGGCGTGTGGGCGGGGCTGGTGAGGCGTGTGGGCGGGGCTGGTGAGGCGTGTGGGCGGGGCTGGTGAGGCGTGTGGGCGGGGCGGTGAGGCGTGTGGGCGGGGCGGGGAGGCGTGTGGGTGGAAACCGGGCTCTCTGGCTCTTGCTGGCTACCAGCCTAGCTCCATAATTCAGTGAGAGGTCCTGTCTCAAGGAATAAGGCTGAGAGCGACACCCACGTCCCCACCAATGTCACACACGGGATTGCTGGGGCCGCCAACATTCTCGACCGCACATGTGTACACACCTATAGGCGTATACTATCCTCCACACACCCCACTACTGCACATCACATCCCCAGAAGTATAATAAAATTCTAGGTTTCAGACTCCACACTGCAGCACTCCGGCTGTCTCACATTTCAGTCTGACAACCGGGTTGTGGTCCCACCCGGTGGGATCCGGTATCTCTGAGGGCTGTCCCAGGGCAGACTACCAGAGGTTTTCTCATGGACAGAGAAGAAGGACAGGTCCCAGACTCGTGGGGACCAGCTCCGGGTTCCATGACCGCCCCATTTCATTTTTTTCTTTTTCTTTTTTTTTTTTTTGTATTTCTTGAGACAGGGTTCCCTGTAGTTCCAGCTGGCTGGAGCATGCTATGTAGACCAGGCTGGCCCTTGAATCACGACAGAGTCCACCTGCCTGCGCTCCAATGCTGGGATCAACAGGCGTGCACCACGCACGCCGGCACAAGCCCCATTTCTTAAGAGTTAGGGCTGATGGGAAGGGAAGCCTTGCAGTGATGTCAGGTCTTGAAAGCACCTGGAGATTCTTTGGAGTGTGGGGTGGGCAGAAAGGAGAATAGTGAGCAGATCCCAGGCAGCTGCTACAAATGGCTTCAAGGCACAAGCAGTTGAAGCCAATTCCTTAAGTGAAAGTGAAAGAGAAGCTGGCGGTGAGGACAGGTCTCACGGGGTGTGCGGAGAGCTCCCTCTTCCGCGGGCCTCCCGGGCGGGCAGGGGGATTGTGGAGGGGTGGCAGGTGAGGACAGGCCGACAGGCCTCCATGGGCGGGGGGGCGTGCTGGGGTTCCTGCCTGGCTCTGGTGGCTCTCACCCGGGGCTGCAAGGAACTGGTGAGTGTGGGCTGGGGGAGGAGGAAGAGTGCCTGGCTTCGGGGAAACCGAGGGAAACCACCTCCCACAGAGCAGCTATGGCTTTCCTAATGCCCTCCTAATTCTAAGCCCACCCTGCAGAGGAGCGGCAGAAAGGTGGAAGCCTATGGAGGGGGCAGGGGGAGGCGAGAACTCCGCAGGGAAGAAGGTTTCTCTGTGAGGGGCTGTGGACAGGGCACTGGCCTGGGACCTGCACCCTTAGAGGAGGAAGGGTATCCCCGACTAGGAAGCCATTAGGGAGGTAACTCCTGATCGGGGCAGGGGAGGCCACAGCAATAGCAGAAAGCAGACTCTGGACAGGTCGGGGAATATGAAGATGACCGTCAGTGCTCCGGTATAGCGGGCCGTGTGGGGTGTGGTGGTGTGGTGTGTGTGGTTGTGTGTGTGCCGTGAAGAGAGAAGAGAGAGAGAGAGAAGAAGAGGAGAGAGAGAGAGAGGAGAACGGTGGCCTGCATGGAGTTGGGGGCGTTGGTTTTGCTTTGGGTTTTGTGAACGAGAGGTTCTGTAGCCCCAGCTGGCCTGGAACCACTATGTAGACCAGGTGTCTTGAACTCAGAGACATCCACCTGCCCTCTGCTCCAAGTGCTGGGATCATGGCCTGTCACTCCAGCTGCTCCTTTGTTTTTATTAGAAATTCCTTTCTATAAATAATCTTGTGTTGCAGTTAGAAATACAAATAAAAGCATAAAGCCCTCTGGCTCTGAGCAGTTCAGACCTAGAACTTCAAATATTCACACCATCAAGTAGTTGCCTGGGGTAGCGAGTGCTTCCCAGAAAGCTGCTTTTGTAGATAACAAAGATGAGACAAGCCAGGACACTGAAGGCAATTTTCATGCCTTGATCAGTGCAGGATTTAGGACGGGGACAGGAAGCAAGTGTGGGACAGCTCTGGGCAAGAGGGTGCTCATCCCGTGTCCCTGCAGAGCCCCCCGCAGCACAAAGGCAGCGGCAAGCCGTGGACATCATCTTGGACTGCTTCTTGGTGACAGAAGACAGGCACCGGGGAGCTTTTGCCAGCGGTGGAAACAGGGAGAAGGCCTTGCTTGTGCTAAAGCAGGTGCCAGTGCCAATGCCAGACGATGGTTCCCTAGAGGGCATCACTGATTTCCAAGGGGGCCCAGTAGCCAAAGATGACCCACCTGTTATCTTCGAAGCTTCAGGTAAAAAAGCCTTTCACCCTGCACTCCCCATCTGGCTGGTGGCCTCCAACCAACACGGCTCTGTGTGTCACCCTTCTCCCCAGTGGACCTGGTACAGATTCCCCAGGCTGAGGCCTTGCTTCATGCTGACTGCCATGAGAAGGAGGTGACCTGTGAGATCTCCCAGTATTTTCTCCAGGCCACACAAGAGGTCCGCGTTGAGACAGCAGCTTGGTTCATCACCAATATGCAGGTATCTCGAGGGGGACCCAGTGTCTCCCTGGTGATGAAGACGCTCAAGGATGCTGAGAATGGAGCTGGCCGGCATCCCGTGCTGAACCTACCTCTGAGCCCCCAGGGGACTGTGCAGACTGCAGGTGAGGAATAAAACACCAGGCAGTGGAAAGAAAGCTTTCTACTTAATATTCCTACTTAAATTTTGAATTATTCCTTTTAAATTTTATAAATTTATTTAATTTTTATGTGTACAAGTGTTTGTATCTGTATGTATGTAGGTGTGCCACATGCAATGCAGAATGTCTGAATGAACGAAGGAGGACCAGATCCCCTGGACTGGGATTACATTGGGTTGATTCTTAGCTCACCATGTGGGTGCTGGGAATAGACCTGGTCCTCGCAGAGCAGCCAGTGCTCTCCCGAGTCGAACGCATCGATTCTCGACTAGTAGTTATTTTAGTTTTAGTTAGTTGGTGTGTATGTTAACATTGTGGTTGGTTTTTGGGGGCCACACATACCATAGCATGCAGGTGGAGGTCACAGGCCAACTGGATTTTCCAGTTCCACTGGTTGGGTCCTAGGGATTAAGACCCAGGTCACACTACTTGCAGATAGTGCTTTGAATCCACTGGCATCTCCTCTACCCAGGTACATTGTTTGGAACGTGGTGAGAGATGGATAAGAAGGAAGGAAACAAGTCATCATTTCACCATACAGGTCTTTTTCCTCAGGGTTACTGTAGACTTCTGGCAGTGCGAGGTGCCTAGTTCAGAAAAGGTCAGAGCACAAACTCACTATATTNCTTCATTTCTAATATTCTTATTTTAATTTTACTATCTTTTTGAGTTCTTTTTGGAGCAACATGGGGTGACTCTGACGCTCCAAGGCCTGTCCCTCTGGCGAACTCACACTCTGAGGACCAGGCCTGTGACTTGATACCCCACAGAGAATTCCAAACCTAGTTCTCTGCCTCCCAAGCTGCTAGGTATAAATCAGGGATGTGCATTCACCGATGCTCGTGGCCATCTCGTTTTATTTATGTTATTTTATTTTATTTATTTTTTTATGTATATTTATTTATTTGTTGATTCATTTACTTTTCTTTTATGTGTATGAATGTATTGTCTGCATCGCTCCAGGTCTGTGCACCCCGTGTTATGTGTTGCAAGTGCGGCGGGAGGTCACAAGGTATAGAGCCGAAGTTTACGGATTCCCTCTGGTAATCTGGGAGGTTTTCCGTGAAAGATTGAGAGAGTTTACAGGACGTGTTCTTTCTAGAGCTACTTGTAGGTGCTGGGGATTCGAACCCGGGTTCCTCTGCAAGAGCGTCGGTGCCTCTTGAACCGCTAGGTAACACTCTCTTCACAGCCCGTGTCGTTTTACATTATTTATTTTTTAATTTTTGTATGTGTACTGAAGTACTGTCTGCATGTAGGTCTGCTCACAACATGTCTATTGACTCATGCCGTGGAGCGACAGAAAGAGGGCATCGGAACTCCAGCTTGGGAACTGGAGTTTATAGAGTACAAAGTTTATCCGTTCAAGTGCCTGCCATGTGGGTGCTGGGTGCTCGAACCTGGGTCTCTGCAAGAGCATTTGGCGCTCTAAACAGCTGAGCCATCCCCATGCCTTCCTTTATTGTTGTATTATTATTATTTTTGTGGTTCTCTTTTTCGATACCACTGCCTGGTGGGTGTCCTCTCCTGATTGCGGTATTCTAGCTGTCACTAGAAATCACTCTGTAGATACGCACTGCTGGCCGGCGATTACTTTCACCAATAGATCAGCACCAGTAGAGCCATCAAATTGCCTCATTGAGTGTCTAGTGGGATTGAAGGAAGCACAATGCTCCATTTATTTTCTATTTTTTAAAAGACTCTTTGATTTAATGGTCTTTGGAAGTGTCAATAATGAGCGGCATCTATGTTGTACAGTTCCGCACAGAGGCCAAGAAAGGGTGTTGGAACCCCTGAAAATGGAGCGTGGACACGTTGCGTGAAGTAACTCCTGTGCTTATGTGGGTGGCTGAACTGGGTCCCCTGTGGGAGCAGCCAGTGCTCTTACACTGAGTGCCATTAATCCTCACATAGCCTTCTTATTTGATTGGTGGTTAAAATTAATGGTTACCTTATATGTAATAGTCCACACGTTTTTTCATGGGTTAATAAGGTATTTTGAAATTAATTGTCGTCTGTTTTAAATCATTAACAGAGCAATTATTTTGTGAAAAATGAGCAACGCTCCTTTCCCGCTGCACTTCAGGCCGCGTGACGTATTTGTAGGTGCATAACCAATTGAAACTTTCGGCAGCCCATCGAAGGCGAAGGATGAGCGAAACCGTTCCTTTCAGCTTCAACGAACCTTCCTTTCAAGCTCACTTAAATAGCCATAAGAGTGTAAAGAGCGAGAGAGAAACGTCAATAAGTGCGTTGTGCCTTATTAGTTGGGTTTTTCTGGTGGATACGAAGGGTGTTTGTATTCCTAGGGGTGGGTGGCTAAGCCCGGCCTTCTTCCTCTTCCTCCCTCTGGCTTCCTTTCTTGGTTTCTTCCTAGCTTTCTGCAGGACCTCACCTCAGTAGACCGGTCTGGTTTTTATGCTTCTCTCACCCAGATAATATTACCCTGACCCTTCTGTTGTTCCCTTCTAATGTTGCGGCATCTCCTACTCATTTCAAGCCTAAAGATGCTATAGAATGAAGTATGAAGGCGAGAGAGGCCGTTTGGTCCCATATTCCGGGCCATATGGGTACCCCTCAACCTCTACCCAGACTGCGTGGTGTCTCTGTCTTAGTCCACTGTTTGCTCAGTCTCTACTCCATTTTGTGTGAGCTATGCACATAAGGGGTCCCTTCTTTTGAATGGAGACAAGCTAAGTATCCCATGGTAACCTTTTTTACATTGGCGCAGCAAGAGTGGCTACCCAGAGATGGCTTCGTGAACTTGGAGACCTTGGTGAAGGAGCTAAGGAAGAAAAGAAACAAAGTTGGGTTGATTATTTGGTGTGCTACTACCGTGGCAAAGGCGGGGGCAGTAGTGGTGCATTTGGTGGTGGTAGTGGTGGTAGCAGCATCTGGAACTCAGGACAGTGGGCTGTATTCGTCTCTGGTCTGGGTGGGGAGGTACTTAGAGTGGGTGGTCTACAAGCTCACCTTGCTGTCTGTAAAGACCCAGGAACAGCACCGCGAGAAGAAAGAGAATGCTGGCAAAGATGACTCCAAAGACTGTTCTCTGCTCTGCGGGCGAGAATGAGTACAGGAGTTATATGATGAGCCCTCACCCCCTGTGTTCCCCTCTTCCCCGGAGGAAGACTGGCCTGGGTGCTTGTGAGTGAATCCCTGGTGCAGGAGCTGGGACCATGTGCACAGCGGCATCTGAATTTGCTCAGAGTTGTCAGATCTGTGTTATCCCACACAGCTCTCTGCCCTCCTACATTAGGAATTTTCTTTTTTGTTTTTTTTGCTTGTAGTACATAAGATCAAGATGTATTTATCATGCCATAACCTCGATCTTTGAACTCACAATCCTGTTTCTCCTCCTAGACCTGAGACCTCTGGACATTTAAAAAAGTGCTTTGCAAATGAGATTTAGGTTATACTGGGGACTAAAGTTAAGCTGGGATTTTTAAGCAGCTGGGGAATCATGTAAGGCAAAACAAAACTGTAGTTTTGGGGGAAACTCATAGTTTAGGGAGCAGCCAAAGGATATCTCTTGGATGTTTGCATCTTGAACTGCATTTTCTTTCCTGCTTAAAATTGTGTGATGTTCTATGGCTTTCAGGATCAAGTTTGTGGCTCATTGAGATTACAGGGCTTAAGGTTAGAAGGAGATTCACTGTGCCTTGTGGTTACATCCCCTCTTTTAGTGAATGGTAAAAGAGGAGATGTAACCACAAGGCACAGTGAGCCTTGGGCAAATTACTCAGTACTGCAAATATTAGGGTGTTGTTTCTGGGCATGGTGATAGGTGCCTATAGTCCAGGCTATTTGGAAGCCTGAACAGGAGGACTAGGATTTCAGAAGCCTTGGAGATTTGATGTTACTACTAGCAACATGGTAATGATACCCTTTCCCTCTAAATGACTTCAGAGTATAAAGTTATAATAACATATAGATTCATACTTAAAGAGATTTGAATAAAGGTTGGGTGTGCGTTGCTCTCACTGTCTTTATCCAGCACTCAGGAAGGCAGAGGCAGGTGGATCTTTCTCTGTGAGTTCTATATGCCGCCTGGTCTATATTAGTGTGGAGTTCCACGATCAGTCTGGGACATACACAGGCAAGAGCCCTGTGTCTCCAGAAAGGAACCCACTAAAAAATATATATATATATTAGCTTGTAGAATTCATATAAGGTAATAAGGTCAATATATTAGTGCTTGAGAAGGTTCCAGAGCCTCTCTTTTTTCTTCTTTTTTTTTTTCTTTTTAAATGTGTAATAGTTGTATTCTGTCTGGCATGTAGGTTGGGGCACTTCTCTAGTGTCTGTTACTCCAATGCCATGGACAGGTCAGAAGAGTGTGTTAGATTCCCTGCTGGAAACTGAGTTAAAGATGGTTCTCCAGACGCCATGTGGGTGCTGGGAATTCGAACCCAGGTCCTCCGCAAGAGCAGTCAGTGCTCTAAACGACTGAAACATCATCTCCCCAGCCCCCCTCCTTTTTCTTCATACCCCTCAGCCTAATAAGCCGTTGTTACCTAAATTCGATCTTCTGTAGGGTGTTGTACAGTTTGACCTTCAGGTGTGCTGTGCTTTCAGTCTTAAGGGTCCCCTTCCCCCCAGACTAGCTAACTGGGCTCAAGTGTCTGCTTTGGGTCATCTTCCCTGCCTGCCTAGGTGGGCCAAGCCCCTAGTGGGAAGGGTCAGGACTCCTGCGACCCTGATCTCCAGACTGAACATCTCATTTGGAGGCTGGGTAATGAAGTCTTCAGGGGATGGACGTGTGGTGGGAGCAGCAGAGGCTGCCACTTTCAGGAAGACGGGTGAAGGGGTGGAACAGAGCGAAAGCCCAAGAGCCCAAGCCTAAGGGAGGTGAAGGAAGGAAGCGGCACTCCCAGTACTGTGTGTGATCAAACCCATGTGCTGACTCTGAGGGGCTCCTCCAGGGAGATGTGGGTGACTTGGCAGATGTACGTGGTGCCTATGTGGCCTGGTTCGGCTGTCAAGGTGGAAGAGATACTGTAGGTGCCTGCCATGCTTTGCCTGAGGCTGGAGAAGGAGGCTCCAGAGACTTGGGCTGGAATTCCACTCGGCTCCTCTCGAATCCATGTCACCACCACATCCAAAGGGTAATAGCCAGCAACACTGCAGATGAGGGTGGGCAGCGGGGCCTCCTTTGCCAACCTCACCTGTACTTTGGGGGGAGCTGGAGAAAGAGAACGAGGAATAAGATTGCAGAAGCATCCAGCTCGGGCCAGTGCAGGAGCCTGAAGCCTTCTCTTGAGTGAAGGTTGGTTATGGAGACTTGGAGACTAAAGTCGATGAAAGGTTAGCATCTTTAAAAATAGCCGGTGCAAGGTGGCGCACGCCTTAATCCTAGCACTTGGGAGGCCAGAGGCAGGACCAGATCTTTGTGAGTTCAAGGCCAGCCTGGTCACATAGTGAGTTTCCAGGACAGCTGGGCTTCAGGGAGAACCCTTCTGTGAAAAAGACCAAAAAAAAAAAAAAAAAAAATACAGGCTGGGGGTTGGACAGGCCTCTAAAGTATTAAAGGAGATGCTCCACCCCAAGCCATCTCTGCACCTCATCTCTGCAAACCAGTGGTTACTGGGAACCATTCCCTCCAGCCTTCCTTAGAGGGACTGAAGTCATTACAGATGGTCACCCAGGGCAATGGGATCCTGGGCTGATTTGGGGGGGGGTTATCTTGGAGTCCAATGGGACCCCTTATCTGATGGCATCTGGATGACGATGGTGTTTGGATTATGGGGATGCACTCTGCCTCTCAGAAAGTTGCCTTTGGGTTTGGATTCTGATCTGGAAAACACTCCCAATCACGTATACCCCTCTCCTCAGAATAACCAAGCCTTAGCCTTACCTTGGATGTTGAGGTGGATGATTTGTTGAGCCTGGTACAGAGTAAGGTAGTTCTGGCAGAATGTAATGGACCCCTCATCCCTTGAATAGTGGCTGGGTAAGGTGAAGAAGGCATCCCCAAGCCGTGAGTAGCCTGCTCGCTCCAGGGTAGCGCCCTCGCGCTTGGCCTGCCCCTGACCTGTCCTTCCAGCTGTAGACCAGCTGGCCACTGCCCTTGTGCTGCAGCCGCCACTCCACGCCAAGGACATCCTGGCCTGATGCCATGGAGAAACCACAGTACAGAGAGGCCGAGGACCCTAGCAGGTGATTCTGGGATTGGGTGTCTGTTGTCACCTGGAACTCCACTGTAGAGAGAAAAAAGGGGTGACTTGTAGGCTGTTTCCTCCTTGAGGTCACCTGGTCTCTGAGCTGTGGACACATAGCTTCTCCAGACCCTTTCCCTGGATAGGGATAATAACTGAGTTCATTTTCTATCCAGCAGAACCACACATAAATGGGCTTCTGGAAGGGTACTGTGGCCCACATGATGGCCTGGACTGTGCTGGAGTTACTTATATTTTGCATAATCTGATTAAAGCTATAGATTTCTCACCAGAAAAAAAATACATGTAACATTATGGATTGCTATCAACCCTTGGTAAGAGCTACCAGAGCAGCAGACAGCACTCGAACCCTGGTTCTCTCTCACCAGCCCTGATTTACAAGTCTCCCAGTGTGGCCAAGCTTGTCTGGTTAAACCAGGCTACTGTGAAGACTATGAAAAATGTCTAGGGCTGAGGAATGGCCTAGCGGTTAAGAAGCGCCGACATGCTTTGCAGAGGACCTGGGTATCCAATCCCCAGCACCCACATGGCGGCTGGAGAACGTGTCTGAAACTCCCAATTCTAGGAGAAACTCCAGTTCAGGGAATCCGACACCCTCCTTCCTGACATCTCCAGGCATTGTATGACACGGGTGCACAAAACCTAAATGTAGAACAAGTACATTCAAACACATAAAATAATAAAATAATAATAATAAATAAATAAAAATTAAAAAAAAAAAGAAAAAAGAAAAAGAAGTTTCTATAAAAGTAAGCCACGTCTTGCGATGATGCATGGCCTGTAAATTCCAGCATGGGGGCAGAGGAAGGCGAAGCTCCACAAGTTTCAAGGTCACCTGATATTACGCATAGTTTAGTAAGTTCCAGGGCTACATAGTAAGACCCTGTTTTTTTTTTTTTTTTTTTTTTTTTTTTTTTTGTGGTACATGCCTTTAATTTTATCACTTGGGAGGTAGAGGGAGAACGATCAGGAGTTTATTATATATTGATTTTGAGGCCAGGCTGGGCTGCCAGAGACAATGTCAAGAACACCACACACACCAAAACAAAACAAAAACCCAAAGAGTTTTCAAGTGTATACTAGGGACTGCAGAGGCTTAGTAGTTACGGACACTGATTGTTCTTAGCAGAGGACCAGAGTTCAGTTCCCACGAATCCATATGGCACCAACAACTTTTTTTTTTGGTCTTTTCAAAGACAGGGGCTTGGGGGGGGGGGGGGGGGGGGGGGGGGGGGGGCGGTGAGGCGTGTGGGCGGGGCTGGTGAGGCGTGTGGGAGGGGCGGGGAGACGTGTGGGCGGGGACGGTGAGGCGTGTGGGCGGGGACGGTGAGGCGTGTGGGCGGGGCTGGTGAAGCGTGTGGGCGGGGCGGGGGGCAGGGGGCGGGGCGGTGAGGCGTGTGGGCGGGGCGGGGAGGCGTGTGGGTGGAAACCGGGCTCTCTGGCTCTTGCTGGCTACCAGCCTAGCTCCAAATTCAGTGAGAGCCCTGTCTCAAGGAATAAGGCTGAGAGCGACACCCACGTCCCCACCAATGTCACACACGGGATTGCTGTGCCCCCACACCGCACATGTGTACACACCATAGGCGTATACACCCCCCCACACACACCCACACTCACATCACATCCGCAGAAGTAAAAATAAAATTCTAGGTTTCAGACTCCACACTGCAGCACTCCGGCTGTCTCACATTTCAGTCTGACAACCGGGTTGTGGTCCCACCCGGTGGGATCCGGTATCTCTGAGGGCTGTCCCAGGGCAGACTACCAGAGGTTTTCTCATGGACAGAGAAGAAGGACAGGTCCCAGACTCGTGGGGACCAGCTCCGGGTTCCATGACCGCCCCCATTTCTTTTTTTCTTTTTCTTTTTTTTTTTTGTATTTCTGAGACAGGGTCTCCCTGTAGTTCCGGCTGGCCTGGAGTAGACCAGGCTGGCCTTGAACACACAGAGATCCACCTGCCTCTGCCTCCCAAGTGCTGGGATCACAGGCGTGCACCACCACGCCCGGCACCAGCCCCATTTCTTAAGAGTTAGGGCTGATGGGAAGGGAAGCCTTGCAGTGATGTCAGGTCTTGAAAGCACCTGGAGATTCTTTGGAGTGTGGGGTGGGCAGAAAGGAGAATAGTGAGCAGATCCCAGGCAGCTGCTACAAATGGCTTCAAGGCACAAGCAGTTGAAGCCAATTCCTTAAGTGAAAGTGAAAGAGAAGCTGGCGGTGAGGACAGGTCTCACGGGGTGTGCGGAGAGCTCCCTCTTCCGCGGGCCTCCCGGGCGGGCAGGGGGATTGTGGAGGGGTGGCAGGTGAGGACAGGCCGAGCAGCCTCCATGGGCGGGGGGCCGGGCTGGGGTCTGCTGCTCTGGTTGGCTCTCACCGGGGCTGCAGGAACTGGTGAGTGTGGCTGGGGGGAGGAGGAGAGTGCTGAGCTCGGGGACAACCGGGGAACCACCTCCCCAGAGCAGCTATGGCTTCCTATGCCCTCCTAAGCCCAGCCCTGCAGAGGAGCGGCCAGCAAAGTGAGGAAGCCATTGGGAGGGGGAGGGGGAGGCCGAGAACTCCGCAGGGGAAAGAGAAGGGTTTCCTCTGTGAAGGGGTGGGACAGGGCACTGGCCTGGGACCTGCACCCTTAGAGGAGGAAGGGTATCCCCGACTAGGAAGCCATTAGGGAGGTAACTCCTGATCGGGGCAGGGGAGGCCACAGCAATAGCAGAAAGCAGACTCTGGACAGGTCGGGGAATATGAAGATGACCGTCAGTGCTCCTGGTAATAGCGGGCCGTTGGGTGTGTGTGTGTGTGTGTGTGTGTGTGTGTGTGTGTGTGTGAGAGAGAGAGAGAGAGAGAGAGAGAGAGAGAGAGAGAGAGAGAGAGAGAGAGAGAGACTGCATGCCTGCATGGAGTTGGGGGCGTTGGTTTTGCTTTGGGTTTTGTGAAACAGGGTCTCCCTGTAGCCCCAGCTGGCCTGGAACTCACTATGTAGGCCAGGCTGGTCTTGAACTCAGAGATCCACCTGCCTCTGCCTCCCAAGTGCTGGGATTCATGGCCTGTGCCATCACTCCAGCTGCTCCTTTGTTTTTATTAGAAATTCCTTTCTATAAATAATCTTGTGTTGCAGTTAGAAATACAAATAAAAGCATAAAGCCCTCTGGCTCTGAGCAGTTCAGACCTAGAACTTCAAATATTCACACCATCAAGTAGTTGCCTGGGGTAGCGAGTGCTTCCCAGAAAGCTGCTTTTGTAGATAACAAAGATGAGACAAGCCAGGACACTGAAGGCAATTTTCATGCCTTGATCAGTGCAGGATTTAGGACGGGGACAGGAAGCAAGTGTGGGACAGCTCTGGGCAAGAGGGTGCTCATCCCGTGTCCCTGCAGAGCCCCCCGCAGCACAAAGGCAGCGGCAAGCCGTGGACATCATCTTGGACTGCTTCTTGGTGACAGAAGACAGGCACCGGGGAGCTTTTGCCAGCGGTGGAAACAGGGAGAAGGCCTTGCTTGTGCTAAAGCAGGTGCCAGTGCCAATGCCAGACGATGGTTCCCTAGAGGGCATCACTGATTTCCAAGGGGGCCCAGTAGCCAAAGATGACCCACCTGTTATCTTCGAAGCTTCAGGTAAAAAAGCCTTTCACCCTGCACTCCCCATCTGGCTGGTGGCCTCCAACCAACACGGCTCTGTGTGTCACCCTTCTCCCCAGTGGACCTGGTACAGATTCCCCAGGCTGAGGCCTTGCTTCATGCTGACTGCCATGAGAAGGAGGTGACCTGTGAGATCTCCCAGTATTTTCTCCAGGCCACACAAGAGGTCCGCGTTGAGACAGCAGCTTGGTTCATCACCAATATGCAGGTATCTCGAGGGGGACCCAGTGTCTCCCTGGTGATGAAGACGCTCAAGGATGCTGAGAATGGAGCTGGCCGGCATCCCGTGCTGAACCTACCTCTGAGCCCCCAGGGGACTGTGCAGACTGCAGGTGAGGAAATAAAAACACAGGCAGTGGAAGAAAGCTTTCTACTTAAATTTTTATTAATTTCTTTTTAAAATTTTTTATAAATTTATATTTATTTTTATGTGTACAAGTGTTGTATCTGTATGTATGTAGGTGTGCCACATGCATGCAATGTCTGAAGAGACCAGAAGAGGGCACCAGATCCCCTGGAACTGGAATTACAGAAGGTTGATAGCCACCATGTGGGTGCTGGGAATAGAACCTGGGTCCTCTGCAAGAGCAGCCAGTGCTCTTCCCAGTGAACCACCTCTCCAGCTCTAGTTAGTTATTTAGTTAGTTAGTTGTGTGTGTATGTGAACATGTGTGTGTGTGCCCACACATACCATAGCATGCAGGTGGAGGTCACAGGCCAACTTCGGGAATCAGTTCCACTGGATGGGTCCTAGGGATTAAACTCAGGTCATCACACTTGGCAGCAAGTGCCTTTATCCACTGTGCCATCTCACCAGCCCAGGTTACATTGTTTTGAAGTGGTGAGAGATGGGATAGAAGGAAGGAAACAATGTCTATCATCCACCATACAGGTCTTCCCAGGGTACCTTGTAGACTTTGGTCTATGCTGGGAGGTGCCTACTTCAGAAAAGGTCAGAGCACAAACTCACTATATTATCTCCAAATGGAGATGATTTTTACCACCTTGCTATTATGGGGAAATGACACCTGAGACTCTTCTATTTACAGATGTTGTCTATTGTCATCTTACTGAGCCAAGCACCAGCTTTCTCTCAGTGAAAAGCTAGGCTGGTCTGGTGCTTCAAGTAATTACAGCAGAATGTGTTCTGTATCTCTTAGGAAACCTCAGCCCTTGTCCTCTCCAACTTGGCACCTCCTACCAGCTCCCCCCCAAAATGAGACCATAATGACAGGTATCTGGAGAGCTCAATTCAATATTTTGCCTTCAAGAAGCGACAGTTAAGTTCACAGAGGTTGAGGGGGCTCTCTCCTATCCCCAGGAATCCCTGAAATTCACCTTTACTGTCTTTTTCCTGTATGGAGGATTGAACCCAGAGCTTCACGTATGCTAGGCCCGTGCTCTACCACTGAGCCAGCTACAACCCTTTTTTCAGTTTTGACTTTGAGACGGTCTCATCAAAGTGCCTAGGCAGGCCTTGGCCTTGTGATGCTATTATTCCTCCTGAGAGGGTATCAGAGGCAGGCACCACCAAGGTCCATCCTAAATGTCCCCTGACATGTCAGAAAAGAAAGGTCTTCACACATGTCCAGCATCTGCCGTAGGCTTTGAATGGCTTAGTATTCCTTTTATTTTTAATTGAATTTTTGCAAATCTTGTACAATATATTTTTATTGTATTTAATCCCCTCCCCACACTGCCCCCCCACTACCCCACAATTTCAGCTTCTCTGTATAAGCCTACGGAATCAAGTTTGTCTCCCCAAATGCCCTTTGGCGTGGGTCCAACCACTGGAGCCTGGTTAACCTACCAAGAGTCTCACCCTTAAACCACTGACACCCCCCATCCAGCAGCCTCCCCATGTCTATCCTGGGATTTTGTCTGGTAAGTCTCCCTTTTTGAGACTGTTCAGACCTGCAAAAGCAGCGGAGCACGTTCACGCATATGTCCTTGCGGGTACGCCAGCACTGCCTTACTTCCTCTCTTCCTTTCCTGCTTCTGCTAAAATATAGACACATTTCCCCCTGAGCTAAGTGGACTGTAGGTCCAACGCTTCACCTCCAAATGTGCCCACTCAGCAAGAGCTCACAGCTGAAAATCAAGGGCATTCTGCTTCATAATCGCAAACTATCGAGTCAGAGTGGTCTACTCATGGTACAGGTAGTAAGCGGTGCAGTGGACAAAGAATTTGATAAGATAGCCAGACGTGGTGGTGCACGCCTTTAATCCTAGCACTTGGGAGGCAGAGGCAGGTGGATCTTTGTGAGTTCAAGGCCAGCCTGGTCTACAGAGTGAGTTCCAGGACAGCTGAGGCTACAGGGAGACCCTGTCTTGAAAAGACCAAAAAAAAAAGTTGTTAGGTGCCATATGGATTGTGGGAACTGAACTCTGGTCCTCTGCAAGAACAATCAGTGTCCGTAACTACTAAGCCTCTGCAGTCCCTAGTATACACTTGAAAACTCTTTGGGTTTTTGTTTTGTTTTGGTGTGTGTGTGTTCTGACATTGTCTCTGGCAGCCCAGCCTGGCCTCAAAATCAATATATAATAAACTCCTGATCGTTCTCCCTCTACCTCCCAAGTGCTGGAATTACAGACACGAACCACCAAACCCAGCTTTTTTGAAACTGGGTCTTACTATGTAGCCCTGACTGTTCTGAAACTATGGTAAATCAGGCTGACCTTGAACTTGTGGAGCTCGCCTTCCTCTGCCCCATGCTGGAATTACAGGCCTGCATCATCGCACGTGGCTACTTTTAGACTCTTTTTCTTTTTCTTTTTTTTTTTTAATTTTTATTTATTTATTTATTTATTATTTATTTATTTTATGTGTATGAATGTACTGTCTACATGTAGGTTTGTGCACCCGTGTCATACAATGCCTGGGAAGTCAGAAGAGGGCGTCGGATTCCCCTGGAACTGGAGTTCTCCTAGAATTGGAGTTTCAGACAGTTCTCAGCCGCCATGTGGGTGCTGGGGATTGAACCCAGGTCCTCTGCAAGAGCAGTCGGCGCTCTTAACCGCTAGGCCATCTCTCCAGCCCTAGACATTTTTCATAGTCTTCACAGTAGCCTGGTTTAACCAGACAAGCTTGGCCACACTGGGAGACTTGTAAATCAGGGCTGGTGAGAGAGAACCA
This sequence comes from Rhizomys pruinosus, assembly GCA_009823505.1. NCBI lineage: Eukaryota > Metazoa > Chordata > Mammalia > Rodentia > Spalacidae > Rhizomys > Rhizomys pruinosus. The sequence continues at coordinate 681,425 of VZQC01004506.1, forward strand.
GGGTTCGAGTGCTGTCTGCTGCTCTGGTAGCTCTTACCAAGGGTCGATAGCAATCCGTAATGTTACATGTATTGTTTTTCTGGTGAGAAATCTATAGCTTTAATCAGATTATGCAAAGTATAAGTAACTCCAGCACAGTCCAGGCCGTCATGTGGGCCACACTACCCTTCCAGAAGCCCATTTATGTGTGGTTCTGCTGGATAGAAAATGAACTCAGTTATTATCCCTATCCAGGGAAAGGGTCTGGAGAAGCTATGTGTCCACAGCTCAGAGACCAGGTGACCTCAAGGAGGAAACAGCCTACAAGTCACCCCTTTTTTCTCTCTACAGTGGAGTTCCAGGTGACAACAGACACCCAATCCCAGAATCACCTGCTAGGGTCCTCGGCCTCTCTGTACTGTGGTTTCTCCATGGCATCAGGCCAGGATGTCCTTGGCGTGGAGTGGCGGCTGCAGCACAAGGGCAGTGGCCAGCTGGTCTACAGCTGGAAGACAGGGCAGGGGCAGGCCAAGCGAGAGGGCGCTACCCTGGAGCCCGAGCAGCTACTCACGGCTGGGGATGCCTCTCTCACCTTACCCAGCCTCACTATCAAGGATGAGGGGTCCTACATCTGCCAGATCACTACCTCTCTGTACCAGGCTCAACAAATCATCCACCTCAACATCCAAGGTAAGGCTAAGGCTTGGTTATTCTGAGGAGAGGGGTATACGTGATTGGGAGTGTTTTCCAGATCAGAATCCAAACCCAAAGGCAACTTCCTGAGAAGCAGAGTGCATCCCCATAATCCAAACACCATCGTCATCCAGATGCCATCAGATAAGGGGTCCCATTGGACACCAAGATAACCCCCCCCCCAAAAAATCAGCCCAGGATCCCATTGCCCTGGGTGACCATCTGTAATGACTTCAGTCCCTCTAAGGAAGGCTGGAGGGAATGGTTCCCAGTAACCACTGGTTTGCAGAGATGAGGTGCAGAGATGGGCTGGGGTGGAGCATCTCCTAGTACGTGAGGCCCTGGTCCAACCCCCAGCTGTATTTTTTGTTGTTGTTGAGCAAAGACATTTTCTACTGTGCTACAGTCACTGTAAATTGCCTACGCTCCTGTAAATTACTCCTTGCCCTGCTCCTGTAAGGAACCCTAACTGAACTCACTGGAACACTGAGAGAAGGCATGAAATTAGAAGGGGGTTAGCAATAGTGTGAGGGGGCAGACGTGAAGCAAGAAAACCAGACTTAACTGGAAGGTAATATAATTGTAAATGTGGATCTAACAGAGTCTAACAAGAAAAAGTTACTGGAACTAATAAACAATTTAGCAAAGAAGTAAGGTCGATTTACAAAAACCAACATTAGCAGCAAAAAAATGGAAACAGATGTGGACCACACCAACAGCACCCGCGTGAAAAATTTGTGAATAAATTTAGTTAAGTCTACATAATAACTATGCAGTAAAAACTACAAAAATATGAAGTAAATTAAAGTCAACATGAATGAAAGTAGGGATGGTCTATGAGTTCAGGTTTGGCCCAATCCTAATTAAAACCTAACCAGACTTTTTTCTGTAAAATGTGAGAACTAAATCCTGCAAGCCCTTAGGAAGCAAAAAGAAGTCATGCCGACAAGTGAAGCTGGCAATGGTTATCCATGTAGGAACCAATTCACAGAGATGAGTAAGTCAGAGGCCACAGAGTCATTAGAGGAAAGCTTGAGAGAAAACCCTACAGCTCTGAAGTAGCCTAAGGTTTCTCACACATAAAAAGACTGAACCACAACAGAAAAAAGCAATTTTCTAGTTCTCTTTCTGTTGCTGTGATAAACACTGACGAAACCAGCTTGGGGAGGAAAGCGTTTATTTGGCTCACAGGTCACAGTCCATCATCCAGGATAGCCAACGTGAGAACTCAAGGCAGGAACCTGGAGGTGGGAACCGAGGCAGAGCCCATGCATGAAGGCTGCTGCCTGGCTTGCTTCCCGGCTTGCTCAACAGCCCAGGACCACCTGCCCAGGGATGGCTCCACCCACCGTGGGCTGAGCCTGCCTCTATCAGTTATCAATTAATAAAATTCTTCACAAACACAGCCACAGGCCAGTCTGAGGGAGGAAACGCCTCATCTGGGCTTCCCTCTTCCCAGCACAAGTGATAAATTTGATTTTATCCAAATGGGACCTGGTGGCACATGCCTTTAATCCCAGCACTCAGGAGACAGAGGCAGGAGGATCTCTGTGAGTTCCAGGCCAGCTGGGGCTAAAGGGAAACCAGACCCTGTCTCAAAAAGACAAAAAAAAAAAAAAAAAAAAATTGCACGACACNATTTCCTGTTTGTGATTTTTTAACTTTAGTAATTTTTAATTGTTTTATTTTTATTTTAGTTATTATTTATTTATTATTTTTTATTTATTTAATTTATTTTATTTTATGTGTATGAGTGTAACTGTCCTGGCCATGCAGTCCTGCTACACCCATGTCGTGCAAATGCCGCGAGAGGTCAGAAGAGGGGCTCCGGATTTCCCCTGGAACTGGATTCCTGGAATTGGAGTTACAGACTGTTCTCAGCCACATGTTGGGTGCTGGGGGATCAAACCCAGGTCCTCTGGCACGAGATCGTAAACCACTGGGGCCATCTCTCCAGCACACTTTTTAGTAATTTTTAACAGGTGTTTAGTTAACAGGTGTCTAACAGGGGTTTGTTTCAAATTCATCATGGCTATCATTTTTCCAGACAGTGAATGAACACAATAGCTTCTTGCTGTATTTTTTTTTTTTTTGTTGGTCTTTTTAAATTAAAAATAAATTAATAATAATAATAAGTATTATTATTTGGTCCTTTATTCGAGACAGGGTCTCCCTGTAGCCAGCGGCCTGGAACTCACTCTGTAGACCAGGGCTGGCCTATGAACTCACAAAGATTCCGCTGCCCCCTCGCCGCGATGACTAGGATTAAAGCGTGCGCCAACCACGCCGGCTAATATTTTATTAGTTTTTAGTTTATGAGTGGTACTGTCTTCATGTAGGTTGGCACACCTAGGTGTGCCAACCTACATGAAGAGTACACTCAGACACTAAAAAATCATTTAAAATTTAGCCGGGCGTGGTGGCGCAACGCCTTTAAATCCTAGCACTTGGGCAGGGCAGGGGAACTTTGTGAGTTCAAGACCAGCTGGTCTACAGAGTGAGTTCCAGGACCGCTGGGGCTACAGGGAGACCCTGTCTCGAATAAAGACCAAATAATAATAACTTATTATCTTATTAATTAATTTTTAATTTTAAAAAAGAAACAAAAAAAAAATACAGCAAGACGCTATTGTTGATTCATTCACTGTCTAGGAAAATATGTAGCCGAGAATTTGAAACAAACCCCTGTTAGACCACCTGTTAACCTAAACACCTGTTATAAAATCTAAATAGTGCTGCTGGAGAGATGGCCCCAGTGGTTTACGATCTTGCAGAGGACCTGGGTTTGATCCCCCAGCACCCACATGGGCTGAGAACGTCTTGTAACTCCAATTCCAGGAGAACTCCAGTTCCAGGGGAATCCGACCCCTCTTCTGACCTCTCGCGGCATTTGCACGACAGGTGACAGACTGCATGCAGGACATTACACATCAAACATAAAATAAAATAAATTAAATAAATAAAAAATAATAAATAAATAATAACTAAAATAAAATAATAAAACAATTTAAAAATTACTAAAGTTAAAAAATCACAAACAGGAAATTAAAAAAAAAAAAAAAGAAGAAAAAGAGAGGCTCTGAACCTTCAACATAATTATTACTTATTTATATGAATCAAAAGCAATATATATATATATTTTTGGTCCTTTTGAGACAGGGTCTGCCTGTAGTCCCAGCTGTCGTGGAACTCACTATGTAGACCAGGCCGGCCTTGAACTCACAGAGATCCACCTGCCTCTGCCTCCTGAGTGCTGGGATTAAAGACGTGAGCCACCACACCCAGCTTTATTCAAATTTTTAAGTATGATCTTATGTTTTATAATTTATATTGAGTCATTAGGGGAAAAGGGTTTTACCATGTTGCTAGGGTAACTTCAAACTCCTAGGCTCAAACAATCCTCCTGTTCAGGCTTCCAAATAGCCTGGACTATAGGCACCTATCACCATGCCCAGAAACAACACCCTAATATTTGCAGTACTGAGTAATTTGCCCAAGGCTCACTGTGCCTTGTGGTTACATCTCCTCTTTTACCATTCACTAAAAGAGGGGATGTAACCACAAGGCACAGTGAATCTCCTTCTAACCTTAAGCCCTGTAATCTCAATGAGCCACAAACTTGATCCTGAAAGCCATAGAACATCACACAATTTTAAGCAGGAAAGAAAATGCAGTTCAAGATGCAAACATCCAAGAGATATCCTTTGGCTGCTCCCTAAACTATGAGTTTCCCCCAAAACTACAGTTTTGTTTTGCCTTACATGATTCCCCAGCTGCTTAAAAATCCCAGCTTAACTTTAGTCCCCAGTATAACCTAAATCTCATTTGCAAAGCACTTTTTTAAATGTCCAGAGGTCTCAGGTCTAGGAGGAGAAACAGGATTGTGAGTTCAAAGTCAGGTTTGGGCTGAATAATTGAGACTTTGTCTCAAAGCAAAAAAAAAAAAAAGAAAATTCCTAATGTAGGAGGGCAGAGAGCTGTGTGGGATAACACAGATCTGACAACTCTGAGCAAATTCAGATGCCGCTGTGCACATGGTCCCAGCTCCTGCACCAGGGATTCACTCACAAGCACCCAGGCCAGTCTTCCTCCGGGGAAGAGGGGAACACAGGGGGTGAGGGCTCATCATATAACTCCTGTACTCATTCTCGCCCGCAGAGCAGAGAACAGTCTTTGGAGTCATCTTTGCCAGCATTCTCTTTCTTCTCGCGGTGCTGTTCCTGGGTCTTTACAGACAGCAAGGTGAGCTTGTAGACCACCCACTCTAAGTACCTCCCCACCCAGACCAGAGACGAATACAGCCCACTGTCCTGAGTTCCAGATGCTGCTACCACCACTACCACCCCCGAAAGCCCCTGCCCCCTGCCTTTGCAAGTACCCCAAATGAAACCAACTTTGTTTCCTGTTTTCTCCTAGCTCCTTCACCAAGGTCTGCCAAGTTCACGAAGCACTCTGGGTAGCCACTCTCTGGCCGCCAAGTAAAAAGTACAGGACTTGTGTTCCATCAAAAGGACCTTATGCTGCAATGTAGAGCTGAGAAAGGCTAAGAAGAGACACCACGTGGGGGGTGAGGGGTCCAGGGCCGGATCTGGAAAGGCCTCTCTCTGCCTTCCTTCTCTAAGCTCTAGGCTGATGAGAAGTGCGGGAACAACAGAAGGGCAGGATTATCTGGGTGGAAGCTAACACCAGAGGGCCTACTGGAGGTGAGGTCCTGCAGAAGCAGGAAGAAACCAAGAAAGGAGCAGAGGGAGGAAGGGAAGAGGGCGGGGCTAGCCACCACCCCTAGGAATAAAAACACCTTGTATCCACAGAGGCAACGCCTTTCCGTTTTCTTGTCTTTCTCTATGGCTATGTAACGTGAGCTGAAAGGAAGGTTCGTGAGCTGAAAGGAAGGTTCGGATCCTTCCTTCCGATGGCTGCCGAAGTTTCAAAGCACCTACAAACGTCACGCCCTGAAGTGCAGGGGAAGGAGTTCTCATTTCTACAAAATGTCTGTTAGATACAGGACAAGTAATATACCTTATAACCCATGAAAACTGTGGATTATAAGGTATATTACCAAAAAATAGAGGCTAGAGAAATGGCTCAGTGGTTAAGAGCACTGGCTGCTCCCACAGGAGACCCAGGTTCAGCACCCACATAGCAGTTAACGACTGTCCACAGCTCCAGTTCCAGGGTATCCAACACCCTTTCCTTGCCTCTGTGGGCACTGTACAACATAGATGCGCTCATATTCACACTCAAAGACATTAAAAAAAGATCTGTTAAAAATAAATAAGGGAGCATGCCTTTAATCCTAGCACTCAGGAGGCAGAGGCAGGTGGATCTTTGTGAGTTCAAGGCCAGCCTGGTCTACAGAGTGATTTCTAGGACAGCTGAGGCAATAGGGAGACCCTGTCTCGAAAAGACCAAAAAATAATAATAATAAAAATAAGGGGGCTGGAGAGATGGCCTAGCAGTTAAGAGCGCCAACTGCTCTTGCAGAGGACCCAGGTTCGAGCCCCAGCACCCACATGGCAGCTGAGAACTGTCTTTAACTCCAGTTCCAGGGGAGTCCGATGCCCTCTTCTGACCTCCACGGCATTGCATGACATGGGTGCACAGACCTACATGCAGACAGTACATTCATACACATACAAAAATAAAAATAAATAAATAAAACGAGGGCTGGAGAGATAGCCTAGCGGATAAGAGCACCGACGCTCTTGCAGAGGACCCGGGTTCGATCCCCAGCACCCACATGGCGTCTAAGAACCGTCTGTAACTCCAATTCCAGGAGAACTCCAGTTCCAGGGGAATCCGAAACCCTCTTCTGACCTCCGCGGCATTGCACGACACGGGTGCACAGACCTGCATGCAGACAATACATTCATACACATGCAAAAAAATAAAATAAAATAAAATAAAATAAATAAATAAATAAATAAATAAAACGAGGCCAGGCATGGTGGTGCACACCTTTGATCCTAGCACTTGGGAGGCAGAGACAGGTGGATCTCTGTGGGTTCAAGTCCAGCCTGGTCTACAGAGTGAGTTCCAGGACAGCTGGGGCTACAGGAAGACCCTGTCTCAAAAAGACCAAAAATATAAAAATAAATACATTTTAAAAATGAGATAATGTTGATTATGGTGGCGCATGCCTTTAATTCCAGCACTCAGGAAGCAGAGGCAGGCAGATTCCTGTGGGTTTGAGGCCAGTCTATTCCTGTTTACATAGTGAGTTCCAAGGCTATATAGTGAGACCCTGTCATAAACAAAAATCAAAATACCCAAAACCCACAAATAAATTAATCTAAGCTGGGGTTGGGGATCCACTGTGCATGAGGGTGGGAAAAGGAGGTAGACATCAGAAGCCTCGTCTAGGTACAACCTCTGAAGCAGGTCAGGTAAGTGGAGGCAACTGGGAGAGGCCTGGGAAACTTGTCTGCTGGTAGGAGAAGCACACTCAGCTTCCTGCCATCACTTCCTCTCTCCAACACCTTGGAGAGCTGGGCGGCTTCAGGTATGAAGGGTGAGAACGCAGACCACTTCCTCTGCCAACACGCAGACTTTAATCTCCAGGAAGACCATAGAACACATACAAGCCAGCCCTTCTGGCCTACAGCCAACACTGGACAACACCCTCTTCTCCCCCTTCCCAGCATGCCACCCCAGACAACAATCAAGTCAGTTTAGTGGTAGGAATTTGTATTTTTTGCCTTTGTTCAGAATACATGAAATTGGTAAATATGTCACATGCCTTTGGTGGAAGCACAACTCTTACTACTCTATACATGGACTATGAGATCGGGTTAGGAAAAAGACAAAGAGGTAATGACAGACGCACACTGGAAACCACACATCGTCTCCTGGCAAACCAAAGAAGGGGATGTGAGAAGCGTGGCTTCAACTGACTGCAAAGTCCCAGGCTTAACTTGGATATTTGCTCATGCACACGGGTGGTTGGAGGAAAGGGAAACATCAAAGACACAGAAGAGGGTTCGGGGTGAGGTGAGAAAGAAAGTAGAAGGGCTAACACCCCAAGAACAGAGCCGACCACACCTGGTGAGCCTCACGGGACAGAAACCCAGGAAAGAACTGCTGTGCTAGGGCTGGGTGGGCCAACAGGGCCAATTTGCTCCAGGCTTGGGACACATCGAAGACAGTGTTGGTTCTTCTCCAGCGGTGACCCCCCTGCATTAGGCAAAGAGGAGCCCAGAGGACAGTGGAGACCTTCCAGGGGAACGTTGGGAGGGTACACTGACTGCTTTCTTCCAGCTCTTCAGTCCTGCCCTGGGGCAGGACGAAGGGAATGTGGGAAACAGGGTGAAGGGGAAGGAAGGATGGTTCCGCACAGTGAAATGCTGCTGCATGGAAAGTGGGTGTCCAGCCCCAGCTAGCATGGCCCCAGCCTCTTCTCGCTTGTGACCAGGAGGACGGACGGAGGGAAAAAAGGGCCACGAGCAATCTCCGCCTGCTACCGCCTCCCCCCGTCCCCCAGCACCTGGGGTCAGCCCATGTGGCACCCAGCCTGAAGCTCAGCAGTAGCTCCTAGGCCCCATCCTCAGCTTCCACCATCTGTACACACAGGGCATGCAAGGAGGAATAAAAGAAAGGAGGTGGGGTGGACTTCAGACTCTAGAGTGGCTCCAGAGAACGTCCTGGAGGAGGAGCAGGAGGCAGGAACATATGCGAGGTCCCCTGAGAGCACAGCAATGCGTAAGCGCACCTGCCACAGACGGGCACCCTCCTATCCAAGAAGGAGCTGCTGGGCCTGCTGGACTTCCTCCAGATCCTCAGGCCAGCCAGGCCTTGGGAAGGACCTCCTGCTCCATCCCTCTCAGGCAAATACACAGGGGTGGTGTGAAGGAAAGGATTCTGTGGGAGCCTGACAGCCTTACCATTTAACACTCTTATTGTTCTTTACCAGCAAGTGAGGAACAGGACTTTCACCAACACCGCCACAGCAAGAAGCACTTTCCTAAAAGCCTGTCATTTTCACATGAGGCCCCTGACTCACTGTTCCTCTATAACTAACAAGCATTCCCTCCCTACCTCCTTTTTTGGGGGTGGGGGAGAGGGAATAGGGTCTCACTGGCTGGCCTGGAACTCTCCTAAGCAGTCCCTCTTGATGCCAATAATAAGAGTCCCAAACTTTGGCTAGATGAAATTATTTGGTGCCCTTATGAACAACACACTTCAGAAAACATGAATAGACCGCTTCTAGCTAGAAGAAAACGGGGTGGCTTCCAGCAGAAAATAAGAATACTCTGCTATTTCTGAAATTGATAAGTGCTTGTTTTCCAGGCCTACAATGAACAAAATAAAAGGCTGTGAGAGTCCCCAAAGACGCAGCTAGTCTTAGACTGACAGTTAAGCAATATCAACAAAATACAAGTCTTTCTAAAAGGGGTCCAATGTTGGCCTTTACACAGATGTCTAGAAGACTAAACAGGCCTGGGGTAGGAGAAAAGTTCAAAATGAGGGCAGTGAGGAGCAGGCAGCCACTTCCCAACCATTTATGGTCCCCTCGTTCTAAGCCATACCACAGGCATAGACGCCCTTCTCCTCCCTCCAGACTTGCTGGCTTCCGGACACTTCACCTCAGACACCCCCCTCCTCCTTCCCTTAACCACCAACTCTTTGCAGTTTTGGGGGGCACGAGAAGTGGGTAGAGGGGAGGTGCTAGCTGTTGCTCTTCAGAGAGTGACTTCAAGACTGTGCCACGAGCAGCATTTCTAGTGTTGAGGCGTAGAGTGCAAGAATGCAACGAAAACGGGGGGGGGGGGTGATGGAGAAGCTGCGGGGTGGGGAAAGGTACATGGGGGTGGGGGTGCTGAGAGGACAAACAGAGGGAAAAGACATGAGCTTGGATGGCAAGGGAGAACAGGGAAGGGATGGCACATTCTCAAGTAAAAAAGTAGACTGGACACAGGAATCAGGAAGTCCCAGACGGAGAAGAGAGAGACAGGAGAAAACAAGACGGCAAGTTACATCCAGTTACATCCAGTTACATCCAGTTACATCAAGTTACTAGACATTCAGGTCTCTCAGTTACAGGTACCCCAGCCCCAAGGTCTCCCTCTGACCCAAGCTAGTGACAAACAGCACAGTGCCACTTCCTCAGAGCGAAAGGGGCCATCTTCCCACCATTCCTTGCAGGGGAGGGAGGCTTGTGCATCAAGGAAAGTCGTTGTCTTTACCGTTCCTCCCTCCCAGACCGGGTGCTACCCCCCAGCAGCAGTCTCCATACCTCAGTCAGAGCAGCCCTACTTCCCCAGGCAGGCAGGCAGGCAGGCAGGCAGGGCTGGGAGGGCTCCAGGACCTTCCCACCTCCTCACCCCATCAGCGACCTCAGCGATACTTACTTACAATAACTACCACGATGATGGCACAGATAGCTCCCAGCATGATCATCATCTGAAGAAACACAGACAGATCATGAGCCCTCAGACTTGGGGAAGGAGGAAAGGAGTCAGGATCAAAGACGCGAGAACTTCCTCACCCTTGCACAGTAGAAGAAACCACCTGTCACCCACAAACCTCCAGCAAGGCCCCAACCCTCTGCTCCCAACAGGACCACAACCCCAGAAACAGCACAAGCCCTGCAACTTCATTTTTGCTTAGTTCCTGTTGCTGGGTTTTGGGTTATTTTTGTTGTTTGAAGGAACTCCAATGTAAAGGCAGACTGTGAATTGTCTGGTGCATTTTCATAAGTTTGGGGTATTTAAATACATATACTGAGCCATTGTGCTGCTGCTGATAGTCTGAGGAAGGGCCAGGTGAGAATTATTGAATAAGACTCCACTGGGGAGAAGCTAGTTATTCTGAATTCCTCACACCAGGGCTTTCTCCGTGCATGGTTTTTGCATACTCTACCGTCCCCTGGTGGTTAAAACAGGTAATGCATATCAAGGAGCAAGCTTTCAAATTTCCCCCTCCAGAACCAGGCAGAGCAGAGGAAAGTAGATGGTAATGGATCTCTTGCTTGACACATAAATGAGACTTAGGAAAAGCCTGCGGGCAGGGACATTCACCTTGCAATTTTTCCACCAATACTTCCTTTTTAGCTTGGCAGCACTGCTCTCAAACTGTGACGCTCCGGCCTGCAAGGCATCAGCTCGGTCATCCAGCTCTGACAGCTTCTGGTCCCTCTCCAGGACCTTGTCCACATTCACACGCATGATGTCTACCACCTGAGGAGGTTGCAGAAACAAAGCTGCTGCGGTCCACCACCCCCAGAGACAGGAAATGAACATGGCCTGAGAGACTGGAAGCCAAGGCCTGTGTAGCTAGGGGATGCTTTCCTCCCACCAGAGCCCTTATCTCTATATAAAAAAAAAAAAAAAAAAAAAAAAAAAAGGGAGAGAAGGAGGAGAGAGTGGCAAGGGAACTGGGTCCCCTCACACCTTAGCGTTGACGATGCCCATTCCTCAGGAAACTGTTAAGGAATTCATGTATGCATTTCAGCTGTTCTAAGTCACTGAGCGTGCAGTAATTTGTTGTGATGGCAGGCCCTTAAGAAAACTAAATAAAAATAGAATCCCACATTAACTTAAACTGCTACTCTTAAACTTTAAACATTAACGCTTACTGTCTTGCCAAGAAGATCACCCGTACGAAGTTGTCTGAGCTGGACCCTTGTTAAATTCTTGATTCCCTGAATTCTGATTTCGGGCCCACACGAGTTTCTCAGCTCTGGCTGTGCAACAATGTCACTAGGGTGTTTTTTTATCCCTTCCTGACCGAGAATATGGTGGGGCTAGCCTTTAAATTCGGGGGCACTTCATGATTAATTTACCTTCAGTAATAAAATTTTCCAGTTTTTTTTTCCCTTGTTTCCAGACGTCTGCCCTAGACCTGACAAAGGAAAAGGATTTTCCAACTCTGTGAAAAAGAATTTAAACCTTTGGTGTCTCTGGTACGTAGAAGAGAGAATTCCCTAAACATTGTGGTGGGTTAAGGACCAAATGCATTTTAAAAAAGAAAAACGAATCAAGACTGATGGGTTGACAGGTTATTCACCTGGCTTCAGTGGTCCCCATACCTCTTCATCCATAAAGGTGTGTATACGTGTGCATATATTAAGATCCTCATTTTTTCCTCTGTCATTATTTCAATAAAAATCACCTCCCTAAAATATTCACAGTAGTCATTGTTTAATTTCAGTCAGGCCTCCCGAAGAAATAAGTTCCTTTTTATAAACAAGTATTGTTTAAGTTTTTACCTTCAGAGAACAAAGTGGCCTTTTAACAAAAGGTGTTTTAAATTAATTACCATTTTCTTCTCTCCAATCTTTCTCCTCTCCAGCAAAAGTCATGCAGAGCTCTGTTTCTGCAGTGAAGAATTACATATGTAAATGGAAAGAGGGCATTTGAAGCAGACAGCAAAACCCTAGGAAAAGTAGACGAATGTGGTCCCATGGGTGGTTTTTTCTTCAGTAAACATTTTTCAAAGGTTAGTTCTCAGTGTGAAATATTTAATTGAAATTTTTTTGTAAACATTGCAACTGCAAATAAAGTTGTTGTCCCTGTACATGTATAAAGTTTTGCAAATGAAAAGCTGTGTGGCACTTTGGTGAGAGCAAGGTGCTCAGCACTAAAGCTACAGAGCATTCCTTAACTATCTCCCTTTGATGTCAGAGCCTGAAAATTAGGCATTAAAAATGAATAACCCTGCAACTCTAAGAAAAAAAATTACAGCATGAAAAATGTAATGTTATAAATGAGAAAAATAATCCCTGTGTGATGGAAATCAATAGTTTCACATCACATTTGATCATCACCCGCCAAATACAATAAATCCCTATGCAAATCCCTGAACCAACTTAAAATATGTTTTAAAAAAAAACCAAGACTTCCAGTCCCACAATGGCTTTCTGGCTAAACTGTAAACTTTTCAATAATAAAACCCACATGTAACGATTTTCCCTTTGAAGACTTTTATAACCTGTAATTTTTCCCCCCATTCCCAAATCAATCAAACTTTTAAATTGTATCAAACACCATGGTTATGTAAGCAAGATCTAAAACTCCCTTCACCCTGCCTGAGACTCCTTGTTTTTCCCAACTATCCTAACCAAATTGACAAATTCAATGGAGTCAAGGACACTTATCTTAAAATTTTTACCTCTTTGAAGCAATTTGCTGCATTTTTTTTTTTCTTCGTAAATCAAGTGAAGATAAACACCAAAAGGTAAAATGGAAACAATTTATAAATAAAATGCCTTTTAACTGAGTCCTAATTTTCCAGATCATTCACTTGTGATATGGAAAAAGTGGCACCAGGTTCAACACCTATTTCTTACCCACCGAGTTTCTTGTGTCACCCAGCCAGTCACTAGGAAAGTCAGGCAAGACCATTACATTCAAGTTCAAATCCTACTACTATAAATCCGAAACTAAACTTAGAAAGACTTCTCCGTTTTTGCAAAACCCCTTTAGCACTCTCCCTCCTCTTGCAGAGTTTTGTGTCCTTACTTAAGTAAAACTTGAAGTAAGGTCTAAAAAGTACAATTGGGCAAAAATTCTTAGCTTTTTTTTTTACAAACTCCCTCCACTCCTCCAAACTCCGCCCCCTCCAGCCCAACATCTTGGCGCCTCAATAAGCAGGAGAAAGTTGGCAAGCTGTAATAAAGTAAGATTACAAACTTGAGGGCTTACTAATGTGGGCATGCAAAAATACTGGTACCAAATAGGGTAAATGTCAGAATAAGAAGTTGGGTGTGTTTTGTATGCTAAAAAATGTTGCTATCTAGATATATAAATAAATCCCTCAAGGTCATAAAGTTACTAAACCAAATTTACATAAAATTTGCAAGTGCCAGAATCTATCTGGTCTGAATTAATTCTCCATTTAGATATCAAAGCCAAAGTTTTAATTTTCAAATGAATAAAAGGGTAAAATAAAGCCAGGAACGTGGGGTAAAGAATTCCTTTAACCTTGTAACTCAAAGAAGACAGAGACAGAACCCTCTGTGAAAAAATTCCAGCCCAGCCCCTTTATCTATCCATAGTGAGCAACTTGTTTAAAAAAAAAAAAACCTAGGGGTAAAAGTAAGAGAATGGCTTCCGACAAAGTATTAAGAGCAAACTGGTGATCCTTGCAGAGACCCAGGTGGTGGATTCCAAGTATGGGCAATGCTAGCTAAAATAGAATGGTGAATTTATTTCCAATTTTCTAGGGAACTGAAATTGTAATTTTCTAGCCCTTTGAAACATTGGTAAAAATGGAGATGGTAAAACCCGCAATCACGTACATGGCGAGAACACTCGTAACATAACATAACAAACTAAAAACCTTATTTGTTTAAAAGAATAAAAGTAGACCAAAAAACTAACCACCTCCCGCAACAAAACCCTCCCTAATGCCTTTGTGGGCCTCCACCCAGTCACGCAGTTTTCTTCCTTTAATTTCCCTTCGTGTCATAGTGCAAACCAACAAACTGTAAATAGCAAAAGTAAACGACCCATGACAACTGGAACCAACCAACTCAGCCAGGGGAATGGAGAAGCACATCCACAGAGGGAAAAGAAAATAAATAAATATGGCTAAAAGTCCTTAGTAAAGAGGTGAAGGAGAAGTTGTTGTGACCGCCTGAAAGGACAATAAAAGGACAGGAAATACTAAAACCGCACTGATACCAAGAAAACTGTGCTGTAAAAAGTCATTTTTCAGTCAAGAATTGGGGTGGGCAATTCCTTATATAATGAGGTAGTTTGCAGAATTTGATTTTTGTTTTTTTTGAGGGGAATGAAGTCCTCATGAATTGTTGTCCCCCCGGTCCCCCCGGCACCTGGAACTTGCCTTTTATAGTAGATCAGGGTACGATTTATAAAAACAACAAACCCCCAAAAGCCCAGTCTGCTGTTCTGGCCCCTCTAGAGTGGCTAGAGTAATGCTGTGTAACTTTGCCAAACGCATGCCTTCAGTTGTTCATCCACAAGTATTTAAAAAAGGCAAAACCAAACCAGAAAATTTAAAAAATTTAATGAAGTTGGTCCCCCGTTCACTCCTTAGCTCCATTTTTAGTCCACTTTTGATTAGAGAAGATTGCAACAACTTGTAGGATTTTTTAAAAAAATATTTAAAGAGATTTAATTTTTTTTTTTTTTTTTTTTAAAAAATATGTGTATCAACCAAAAAAAAAAAAAACATATTAAACAAACAATCCTCATGGAGGTTGTGGTTGTGTTAAAAAAACCTGAATGCTTGGAAAGAGGGAGAACCTGAACCCGGCCTTTTCCAGAGTAAAAGTCATAAGCAAACAACTTCTCTTTCTCCTTATTTGTGTCTCATCACCCGATTGTGGATGAGATCTATGAAGGGGACTCCAACAAAGGGATTCCTCCAACCATTGCTACATTACAAATCACTCAAATTATTCCCAAGCATTTAAACTTGAGCATCTTCCTCTATAGCATACCAAAGGTGGGCATGGATGAGTTGAGTCTCATGGCATGTACTATGGGCTGGCCAAGTGTGTGGTCTGTCAGCTCATTTTACTATGGACTCAATTATGCATTCTGGGAAATGATTTTCAATAGCCTCAATTGTTACCACTTGAGTAAAATTTTGCGAGTGAGTTGATGTTTGTTGGCTAAACGAAAACCATACAACTTAAAAATCTTCAAAGGAGGGAATATAAAATTGTAAATTAAATAATATCAGGATAGGAAATCGCACGTTTTGTTTACAATTATTTGTGGATTATTGAGAGTCCTTAAAAAATTGAGTCAAATCCCAAATTTAATTAAATTAAGAAATGATTGGGGTAAAACACAATCCCTCCTTTTTCCTCTCAGACATTCCATAACTACTACTAAGAAGAGGATCTGGGAGAATTCACAACCTCCAAATCCCAGCCTACACGAGACGAAGCTAGAACAGACAGATATCCCTGTGAGAATCCCATTTTCTTAACCTGGTCTTTATGTGTAAAATGAGTTCCAGGCACATTTTTAAAGTAGCCTATAGCAGCGCATTCAAAAAAACAAACCAAAACAAACAACAAACAACAAAATTTAAACTTCCTAATGCAACTAAATTTGGTGACATACTGATGTAAGCTAAGGCAAGAAAATGAGGGAGCATGGATTGATATCCATTTGGGTAGTATGGAACCAAAAAATTTTTTAATTTAGATTTTAGGGTAAAGCAAAATGTGTATAATGTTCTTTTCCTTTTTCTCTTTTTTTTTTTTTTTTTTTTTTGTTTTCTTCTCTNATATAGTAGATAAGGGCTCTGGTGGGAGGAAAGCATCCCCTAGCTACACAGGCCTTGGCTTCCAGTCTCTCAGGCCATGTTCATTTCCTGTCTCTGGGGGTGGTGGACCGCAGCAGCTTTGTTTCTGAAACATCCTCAGGTGGTAGAGATCATGCGTGTGAAGTGAATGTGACAAGTTCTGGAGAGAGGACCAGAAGCTGTCAGAGCTGGATGACCGAGCTGATGCCTTGCAGGCCGGAGCGTCACAGTTTGAGAGCAGTGCTGCCAAGCTAAAAAGGAAGTATTGGTGGAAAAATTGCAAGGTGAATGTCCCTGCCCGCAGGCTTTTCCTAAGTCTCATTTATGTGTCAAGCAAGAGATCCATTACCATCTACTTTCCTCTGCTCTGCCTGGTTCTGGAGGGGGAAATTTGAAAGCTTGCTCCTTGATATGCATTACCTGTTTTAACCACCAGGGGACGGTAGAGTATGCAAAAACCATGCACGGAGAAAGCCCTGGTGTGAGGAATTCAGAATAACTAGCTTCTCCCCAGTGGAGTCTTATTCAATAATTCTCACCTGGCCCTTCCTCAGACTATCAGCAGCAGCACAATGGCTCAGTATATGTATTTAAATACCCCAAACTTATGAAAATGCACCAGACAATTCACAGTCTGCCTTTACATTGGAGTTCCTTCAAAAACAAAAATAACCTACAACACAGCCCAAACAGGAACTAAGCAAAAATGAAGTTGCAGGGCTTGTGCTGTTTCTGGGGTTGTGGTCCTGTTGGGAGCAGAGGGTTGGGGCCTTGCTGGAGGTTTGTGGGTGACAGGTGGTTTCTTCTACTGTGCAAGGGTGAGGAAGTTCTCGCGTCTTTGATCCTGACTCCTTTCCTCCTTCCCCAAGTTCTGAGGGCTCATGATCTGTCTGTGTTTCTTCAGATGATGATCATGCTGGGAGCTATCTTGCCATCATCGTGGTAGTTATTGTAAGTAAGTATCGCTGAGGTGTCGCTGATGGGTGAGGAGGTGGAAGGTCTGGAGCCCTCCAGCCCTGCCTGCCTGCCTGCCTGCCTGCCTGCTGGGAAGTCGGGCTGCTCTGACTGAGGTTGGGACTGCTGCTGGGGGGTAGCACCCGGTCTGGGGGAGGAACGGTAAAGACACGACCTTCCTTGATGCACAAGCCTCCCTCCCCTGCAAGGAATGGTGGGAAGATGGCCCCTTTCGCTCTGAGGAAGTGGCACTGTGCTGTTTGTCACTAGCTTGGGTCAGAGGGAGACCTTGGGGCTGGGGTACCTGTAACTGAGAGACTGAATGTCTGTAACTTGATGTAACTG
Source organism: Rhizomys pruinosus (assembly GCA_009823505.1). NCBI lineage: Eukaryota > Metazoa > Chordata > Mammalia > Rodentia > Spalacidae > Rhizomys > Rhizomys pruinosus. Next base: position 698,618 of record VZQC01004506.1, read on the forward strand.
GATGTAACTGGATGTAACTGGATGTAACTTGCCGTCTTGTTTTCTCCTGTCTCTCTCTTCTCCGTCTGGGACTTCCTGATTCCTGTGTCCAGTCTACTTTTTTACTTGAGAATGTGCCATCCCTTCCCTGTTCTCCCTTGCCATCCAAGCTCATGTCTTTTCCCTCTGTTTGTCCTCTCATGCACCCCCACCCCCATGTACCTTTCCCCACCCCGCAGAGCTTCTCCCTCACCCCCCCCCCCGTTTTCGTTGCATTCTTGCACTCTACGCCTCAACACTAGAAATGCTGCTCGTGGCACAGTCTTGAAGTCACTCTCTGAAGAGCAACAGCTAGCACCTCCCCTCTACCCACTTCTCGTGCCCCCCAAAACTGCAAAGAGTTGGTGGTTAAGGGAAGGAGGAGGGGGGTGTCTGAGGTGAAGTGTCCGGAAGCCAGCAAGTCTGGAGGGAGGAGAAGGGCGTCTATGCCTGTGGTATGGCTTAGAACGAGGGGACCATAAATGGTTGGGAAGTGGCTGCCTGCTCCTCACTGCCCTCATTTTGAACTTTTCTCCTACCCCAGGCCTGTTTAGTCTTCTAGACATCTGTGTAAAGGCCAACATTGGACCCCTTTTAGAAAGACTTGTATTTTGTTGATATTGCTTAACTGTCAGTCTAAGACTAGCTGCGTCTTTGGGGACTCTCACAGCCTTTTATTTTGTTCATTGTAGGCCTGGAAAACAAGCACTTATCAATTTCAGAAATAGCAGAGTATTCTTATTTTCTGCTGGAAGCCACCCCGTTTTCTTCTAGCTAGAAGCGGTCTATTCATGTTTTCTGAAGTGTGTTGTTCATAAGGGCACCAAATAATTTCATCTAGCCAAAGTTTGGGACTCTTATTATTGGCATCAAGAGGGACTGCTTAGGAGAGTTCAGGCCAGCCAGTGAGACCTTATCTCCTCTCCCCCACCCCAAAAAAGGAGGTAGGGAGGGAATGCTTGTTAGTTATAGAGGAACAGTGAGTCAGGGGCCTCATGTGAAAATGACAGGCTTTTAGGAAAGTGCTTCTTGCTGTGGCGGTGTTGGTGAAAGTCCTGTTCCTCACTTGCTGGTAAAGAACAATAAGAGTGTTAAATGGTAAGGCTGTCAGGCTCCCACAGAATCCTTTCCTTCACACCACCCCTTGTATTTGCCTGAGAGGGATGGAGAGGAGGTCCTTCCCAAGGCCTGGCTGGCCTGAGGATCTGGAGGAAGTCCAGCAGGCCCAGCAGCTCCTTCTTGGATAGGAGGGTGCCCGTCTGTGGCAGGTGCGCTTACGCATTGCTGTGCTCTCAGGGGACCTCGCATATGTTCCTGCCTCCTGCTCCTCCTCCAGGACGTTCTCTGGAGCCACTCTAGAGTCTGAAGTCCACCCCACCTCCTTTCTTTTATTCCTCCTTGCATGCCCTGTGTGTACAGATGGTGGAAGCTGAGGATGGGGCCTAGGAGCTACTGCTGAGCTTCAGGCTGGGTGCCACATGGGCTGACCCCAGGTGCTGGGGGACGGGGGGAGGCGGTAGCAGGCGGAGATTGCTCGTGGCCCTTTTTTCCCTCCGTCCGTCCTCCTGGTCACAAGCGAGAAGAGGCTGGGGCCATGCTAGCTGGGGCTGGACACCCACTTTCCATGCAGCAGCATTTCACTGTGCGGAACCATTTCCTTCTTCCCTTCTTACCCTGTTTCCCACATTCCCTTCGTCCTGCCCCAGGGCAGGACTGAAGAGCTGGAAGAAAGCAGTCAGTGTACCCTCCCAACGTTCCCCTGGAAGGTCTCCACTGTCCTCTGGGCTCCTCTTTGCCTAATGCAGGGGGGTCACCGCTGGAGAAGAACCAACACTGTCTTCGATGTGTCCCAAGCCTGGAGCAAATTGGCCCTGTTGGCCCACCCAGCCCTAGCACAGCAGTTCTTTCCTGGGTTTCTGTCCCGTGAGGCTCACCAGGTGTGGTCGGCTCTGTTCTTGGGGTGTTAGCCCTTCTACTTTCTTTCTCACCTCACCCCGAACCCTCTTCTGTGTCTTTGATGTTTCCCTTTCCTCCAACCACCCGTGTGCATGAGCAAATATCCAAGTTAAGCCTGGGACTTTGCAGTCAGTTGAAGCCACGCTTCTCACATCCCCTTCTTTGGTTTGCCAGGAGACGATGTGTGGTTTCCAGTGTGCGTCTGTCATTACCTCTTTGTCTTTTTCCTAACCCGATCTCATAGTCCATGTATAGAGTAGTAAGAGTTGTGCTTCCACCAAAGGCATGTGACATATTTACCAATTTCATGTATTCTGAACAAAGGCAAAAAATACAAATTCCTACCACTAAACTGACTTGATTGTTGTCTGGGGTGGCATGCTGGGAAGGGGGAGAAGAGGGTGTTGTCCAGTGTTGGCTGTAGGCCAGAAGGGCTGGCTTGTATGTGTTCTATGGTCTTCCTGGAGATTAAAGTCTGCGTGTTGGCAGAGGAAGTGGTCTGCGTTCTCACCCTTCATACCTGAAGCCGCCCAGCTCTCCAAGGTGTTGGAGAGAGGAAGTGATGGCAGGAAGCTGAGTGTGCTTCTCCTACCAGCAGACAAGTTTCCCAGGCCTCTCCCAGTTGCCTCCACTTACCTGACCTGCTTCAGAGGTTGTACCTAGACGAGGCTTCTGATGTCTACCTCCTTTTCCCACCCTCATGCACAGTGGATCCCCAACCCCAGCTTAGATTAATTTATTTGTGGGTTTTGGGTATTTTGATTTTTGTTTATGACAGGGTCTCACTATATAGCCTTGGAACTCACTATGTAACAGGAATAGACTGGCCTCAAACCCACAGGAATCTGCCTGCCTCTGCTTCCTGAGTGCTGGAATTAAAGGCATGCGCCACCATAATCAACATTATCTCATTTTTAAAATGTATTTATTTTTATATTTTGGTCTTTTTGAGACAGGGTCTTCCTGTGCCCCAGCGTCCTGGAACTCACTCTGTAGACCAGGCTGGCCTTGAACCCACAGAGATCCACCTGTCTTGCCCCCAAGTGCTAGGATAAAAGGTGTGCACCCACCATGCCTGGCCTCGTTTTATTTATTTATTTTTTTATTTTATTTTATTTTATTTTATTTTTTTGCTGTTGTGTATTGTCTGCATTGCAGGTCTGTGCACCCGTTGTCGTGCAATGCCGCGGGGTCAGCAGAGGGTTTGGGATTCCCCTGGAACTGGAGTTTCTCTGGAATTGGAGTAGACAGACGGTTCTTAGACGCCCATTGGGTGCTGGGATCGAACCTGGGTCCTCTGCAGAGCGTCGGTGCTCTTTCCGCTAGGCTTCTCTCCAGCCTCCGTTTATTATTTATTTTATTTTTGTATGTGTATGATGTACTGTCTGCATGTAGGTCTCTGCACCCATGTCATGCAATGCCGTGGAAGGTCAGAGAGGGCATCGGACTCCCCTGGAACTGGAGTTAAAGACGTTCTCAGCTGCCATGTGGTGTGGGTGCTGGGCTCGAACCTGGGTCTCTGCAAGGCAGTTGGCGTCCTTAACTGCTAGGCCATCTCTCCAGCCCCTTATTTTTTATTTTATTTTTTGGTCTTTTCGAGACCGGTCTCCCTTTGCCTCAGCGTCCAGAGAACTCACTCTGTAGACAGGCTGGCCTTGAACTCACCAAAGATCCACCTGCCTCTGCCTCCTGAGTGCTAGGATTAAAGGCATGCTCCCCTTATTTATTTTTAACGATCTCTTTTTTAATGTCTTGAGTGTGAATATGAGCGCCTCTATGTTGTACAGTGCCCACGAGGCAAGGAAAGGGTGTTGGATACCCTGGAACTGGACTTAAAGACTCTTAGTCGCCGATGTGGTGGAAACTGAACCATGGGTCCTCTACAAGAGCCAGTGCTCTTAACCACTGAGCCATTTCTCTTAGCCTCTATTTTTTGTAATATACCTTATAATCCACAGTTTTCATGGGTTATAAGGTATATTACTTGTCCTGTATCTAACAGACATTTTGTAGAAATGAGAACTCCTTCCCCTGCACTTCAGGGCGTGACGTTTGTAGGTGCTTTGAAACTTCGGCAGCCATCGGAAGGAAGGATCCGAACCTTCCTTTCAGCTCACGAACCTTCCTTTCAGCTCACGTTACATAGCCATAGAGAAAGACAAGAAAACGGAAAGGCGTTGCCTCTGTGGATACAAGGTGTTTTTATTCACGGGTGGTGGCTAGCCCGCCCTTTCCCTTCCTCCCTCTGCTCCTTTCTTGGTTTCTTCCTGCTTCTGCAGGACCTCACCTCCAGTAGGCCCTCTGGTGTTAGCTTCCACCCAGATAATCCTGCCCTTCTGTTGTTCCCGCACTTCTCATCAGCCTAGAGCTTAGAGAGAAAGGCCGAGGAGAGGCCTTTCCAGATCCGGCCCCTGGACCCCTCACCCCCACGTGGTGTCTCTTCTTAGCCTTTCTCAGCTCTACATTGCAGCAAAGGTCCTTTTGATGGAACACAAGTCCTGTACTTTTTACTTGGCGGCCAGGGAGTGGCTACCCAAGTGCTTCGTGAACTTGCAGACCTTGGTGAAGGAGCTAGGAGAAAACAGGCAAAAGTTGGTTTCATTTGGGGTACTTGCAAAGGCAGGGGGCAGGGGCTTTCGGGGGTGGTAGTGGTGGTAGCAGCATCTGGAACTCAGGACAGTGGGCTGTATTCGTCTCTGGTCTGGGTGGGGAGGTACTTAGAGTGGGTGGTCTACAAGCTCACCTTGCTGTCTGTAAAGACCCAGGAACAGCACCGCGAGAAGAAAGAGAATGCTGGCAAAGATGACTCCAAAGACTGTTCTCTGCTCTGCGGGCGAGAATGAGTACAGGAGTTATATGATGAGCCCTCACCCCCTGTGTTCCCCTCTTCCCCGGAGGAAGACTGGCCTGGGTGCTTGTGAGTGAATCCCTGGTGCAGGAGCTGGGACCATGTGCACAGCGGCATCTGAATTTGCTCAGAGTTGTCAGATCTGTGTTATCCCACACAGCTCTCTGCCTCCTACATTAGGAATTTTCTTTTTTTTTTTTTTTGCTTTGAGACAAAGTCTCAATTATTCAGCCCAAACCTGACTTTGAACTCACAATCCTGTTTCTCCTCCTAGACCTGAGACCTCTGGACATTTAAAAAAGTGCTTTGCAAATGAGATTTAGGTTATACTGGGGACTAAAGTTAAGCTGGGATTTTTAAGCAGCTGGGGAATCATGTAAGGCAAAACAAAACTGTAGTTTTGGGGGAAACTCATAGTTTAGGGAGCAGCCAAAGGATATCTCTTGGATGTTTGCATCTTGAACTGCATTTTCTTTCCTGCTTAAAATTGTGTGATGTTCTATGGCTTTCAGGATCAAGTTTGTGGCTCATTGAGATTACAGGGCTTAAGGTTAGAAGGAGATTCACTGTGCCTTGTGGTTACATCCCCTCTTTTAGTGAATGGTAAAAGAGGAGATGTAACCACAAGGCACAGTGAGCCTTGGGCAAATTACTCAGTACTGCAAATATTAGGGTGTTGTTTCTGGGCATGGTGTAGGTGCCTATAGTCCAGGTATTTGGAAGCCTGAACAGGAGGATTGTTTGAGCCTAGGAGTTTGAAGTTACCTAGCAAACATGGTAAACACCCTTTTCCCCTAATGACTCATATAAAATTATAAAACATAAGTCATACTAAATTGAATAAAGCTGGGTGTTGTGGCTCCCGTCTTTAATCACCAGCCACTCAGGAGGCAGAGGCAGGTGGAAAAAAAAAAAAAAAAAAAAAAAAAAGGAAGAACTCGGGAGGCAGATGCAGGTGGTAGTGTAGTAATGTAGAACAAGATCTCTGTGAGTTCAAGGCCAGCCTGGTCTACATACTCAGTTCCAGGACAGCTGGGAGACCCTGTCTCCAAAAAAAAAAAAGAAGAAAACAGATGAAGTGTTTGTTCCTTTCTGTTCTTAAGCTTCTTGGTTTGGAAACTCTCTCAGAAGTGCCCATGTGCCTACCTCCTCCACTTGTGCCTGGGTTTGCTGGAGTCGTCTATTACTGGTCATGTTAGGAGGAGGGCCAGGGGGACCCCCACCTGGGGCAACCCCTTCCGTCCCCTCGGCGGGTGGCTGAGCTGGAGCCGACCTGTGGAGAGAAGCAAACAGTGCACAAAGCAAGTGAGACACGGGAAGAAGCACATCCATCCTCCTGGGATACCACCAAAGCAATGTCGCTTGTCCCCTCTAAATAGAAGGCATTCTATGCTCCTCAGTAACCCCAAGAAGGGAGATGCAGCACAGAGGCAAGGAGCAAAAGATAAAGGATCTTCCTACATCTGCATGGGGCTCACAGTGCCATTAGGAGATTGTGTTTGGGGCCAGCCTCTGACCCAAACTCAAGCACATCCTCCAGCACAATGGCCATAGGGATTAATGTGCCAGTCTTGACCTAAATGGAATTTTCTCAGTTGTTAGAAGCTTTTCCTGGGAGATAAAATGGGAAAACCTAACCCCAGATAGGAGAGATTTGCAGAAAAGACTAAAGCCTCAAGACAACCGAGCTGTAAAGTTTGAATATAAAAGGAGCAAGCTGAGAGATTGTGCAAATGGGGATCCAGTTACTGGGTGGGTATGACACTGTTATTAGTGTATTACAGAGGTTGCAAAGACAAATCACCACAGGCAAAGTCTAAGCAGGTGGAGTGAGTCAGGGCTACTTGCACTGTTTTTGGCAGGGAACACAGGGATTTCACTTAAAGTGAACCTGGGGCCTAAAACAATTGCATTAACTGTGGAAACTGTTCCAAGAGCATACACAGGAGGCAAAGATGCTAGAAATAGTCCTCCCTGTCCATGCATCCTAGGCGTTCTGTCCCTTCCTTTTTGAGACTTGGCAGTATCTCAGAAGACTCTACTAATCCATTTCCCAAAGAGAAATCTTGTTCTACACTACTATACATGAGAAGACTGTTCCCTCTTTTGTACCACTCAGGGGAAAAGGCTCCTATAGTCTTAGAAGGGAATAACACAGTGTGGGGTAACACTGTATGGGGTCTTTAAGATAAACTTCTCTCCAAGTCTTAACACATGGAGACTTACATTCACAAGCTAAAGAATTCCCTGAAGTTAGCCGGGCATGGTGGCGCACGCCTTTAATCCTAGCACTCGGGAGGCAGAGGCAGGCGGATCTTTGTGAGTTCAAGGCCAGCCTGGTCTACAGAGTGAGTTCCAGGTCAGCTGGGCTACAGGGAGACCCTGTCTTGGAAAGACAAAAAAAAAAAAAAAAAGAATTCCATGAAGTTGAACCTCCTATGAAATGAGATTTTTTTTCTCTGCNAATAAAGCCGGGGACCCGGGCAGCGGCTGCAGTAAGTTCCACCGCAGTTAGAGTTCCGGGTGGTCATTGGGAGGCGGAGCTCGGGAGTTCCGTCCGCTTCAGCTGCTGCGTCTCCCAGCCGGGTGTCTCGCCGTATTCTCCGGAGAAGGGACGGACCTCCACTCCCTCTGTCAGAAAAATGTGAGTTGACTCTGGTTTAGGGTGCTCGGCGCCTCCTTGCCAACTCTCAGCCGGAGCGTCCAACTCTGCGGGACGGAAAATGGCGCATTGCAGCAGCTGCGGCGACACCGGGAACCAGCGGCTCGCGCCGCCCCTAGATCGGGCCACCCCGGGATGCGGGCAGTGCTCCATCCCGCACCAGCCTCAGCTAGCACTCCACAGACGGGGCGGGGGCGCAGGGGTCCCCCATTCATCGCACCCTCTCCTTTTCGTCTGCGAGGTGCTCTGTTCTGCTTAGTATTAGGGGGACAAAGGTGGTGGGCATGGAGACAGGCTAGGGAACTCGGAGGCCCCTTCTTGTTTTAACTGAATCTGTCCCTTAAATCATCTGGAAAGACTTTTATGGGTGCACTTGTCTCTTCGTAACTCGGAGTGCACCATGGTCTCTGGATTTGTGCATTCCCCTCACCCAAAGTGTGATGTACCCGCCTCATGGGCGTGAGCAAAGCTGCAAAAACTTACTTGCCAGTTCTCTGGCGCCAGGTGAGCAGCTCAGAAAGTCTCAAGGGACAGTGCCATGTAATGTCCTGCAGCCGTTCATGCTAAGGGCCACCCGCAGAGGGGGAGATGCTTTCCAGTTAGCAAGTCCTAGCCAAGTATTGGAGGAGAAATAAGGATTCCTTACTCCCTCATTTTCTCCCAAATCACAACAGTTTAGTCTGTAACTGTCTTCAATAGCATTCTCTTCTAAAGATCTACTGCAGCTAGACAATAAGCACTTCCCTTCAGGACCACATATGTTTAATGGGAGTTTTTCTTTCCATTTATTACCTGGATCCCTTGCCTAATTCTAGATTTATTTTTATTTTCTTATCTTAGTCACAAACACAACACACAACACACCACAACCACAAGAGGAGCCAAGGAGCGGGGAGGATTTGCTCGTGTTACATAAGTCTTATAAGTCCCTGGTTAGGTTACTGGGAGTCTTTCCAGCTCCCGACATGTAATAAGTGAGGTAAGCTCTCCAAGTGCTTTGTAGTCATTTCACTCTTTATCTTTGGGTTCTGTGGTTTTCCGTTCTTCAAATTTTCCAGTTCTCATTTTGGGGAGGGGATCCTTCTTGGCTGACTGGTTCCGGGTAGCATCCATGTGTGATGATTGCAAGGCTAGCAGGGAATCACGAGGTCTCTGACCTTAATCTTGTCATTGGTGCCACCATCTGGATTGCTTCCAACACGAGCTGCTACCAACTCACTGAAATTTCTGCCTTCAGTCTAGAACTGATTGCTTAGCTTGTTCAATAGCAGCACAAGACTCTTGGCTTCCAGGGCTCTGCACCTCCCCTCTATCCTTCCTTTGTGGCTAGGAAGGAAACAGGAAAGTGGCTCTTTTGAATGGGAGAATGGGCAGTGCAGACTGCTAATATAGCCTTTCTAAGGGATCTTGTTTAGACTAAAAGTTAATGAAGAGGCATTTCTAGGTATTAGTTCTGTTGTGATTAGTCAGGGAATTTACTTCCCCTACTGTATTTGTTCTTGGACTGCTTGCACTTCTCTGGTGAAGATGTTTATGGAGTTCTTCATGAAATTTCTATTCTCCATCCAATTTAGAGATCTCTCTCACTTTGCCTTTTTTTTTTTTTTTTTTATTGGAAGATTCCCCCATTTACAAAAAAAAAAAAAAAAAAAAAAAAGGCAAAGTGAGGAGAGATCTCTAAAATTGGATGGAGAATAGAAATTTCATGAAGAACTCCATAAACATCTTCACCAGAGAAGTGCAAGCAGTCCAAGAACAAATACAGTAGGGGAAGTAAATTCCCTGACTAATCACAACAGAACTAATACCTAGAAATGCCTCTTCATTAACTTTTAGTCTAAACAAGATCCCTTAGAAAGGCTATATTAGCAGTCTGCACTGCCCATTCTCCCATTCAAAAGAGCCACTTTCCTGTTTCCTTCCTAGCCACAAAGGAAGGATAGAGGGGAGGTGCAGAGCCCTGGAAGCCAAGAGTCTTGTGCTGCTATTGAACAAGCTAAGCAATCAGTTCTAGACTGAAGGCAGAAATTTCAGTGAGTTGGTAGCAGCTCGTGTTGGAAGCAATCCAGATGGTGGCACCAATGACAAGATTAAGGTCAGAGACCTCGTGATTCCCTGCTAGCCTTGCAATCATCACACATGGATGCTACCCGGAACCAGTCAGCCAAGAAGGATCCCCTCCCCAAAATGAGAACTGGAAAATTTGAAGAACGGAAAACCACAGAACCCAAAGATAAAGAGTGAAATGACTACAAAGCACTTGGAGAGCTTACCTCACTTATTACATGTCGGGAGCTGGAAAGACTCCCAGTAACCTAACCAGGGACTTATAAGACTTATGTAACACGAGCAAATCCTCCCCGCTCCTTTGGCTCCTCTGTGTGTGTGTGTGTGTGTGTGTGTGTGTGTGTGACTAAGATAAGCAATAAAAATAAATCTAGAATTAGGCAAGGGATCCAGGTAATAAATGGAAAGAAAAACTCCCATTAAACATATTGTGGTCCTGAAGGGAAGTGCTTATTGTCTAGCTGCAGTAGATCTTTAGAAGAGAATGCTATTGAAGACAGTTACAGACTAAACTGTTGTGATTTGGGAGAAAATGAGGGAGTAAGGAATCCTTATTTCTCCTCCAATACTTGGCTAGGACTTGCTAACTGGAAAGCATCTCCCCCTCTGCGGGTGGCCCTTAGCATGAACGGCTGCAGGACATTACATGGCACTGTCCCTTGAGACTTTCTGAGCTGCTCACCTGGCGCCAGAGAACTGGCAAGTAAGTTTTTGCAGCTTTGCTCACGCCCATGAGGCGGGTACATCACACTTTGGGTGAGGGGAATGCACAAATCCAGAGACCATGGTGCACTCCGAGTTACGAAGAGACAAGTGCACCCATAAAAGTCTTTCCAGATGATTTAAGGGACAGATTCAGTTAAAACAAGAAGGGGCCTCCGAGTTCCCTAGCCTGTCTCCATGCCCACCACCTTTGTCCCCCTAATACTAAGCAGAACAGAGCACCTCGCAGACGAAAAGGAGAGGGTGCGATGAATGGGGGACCCCTGCGCCCCCGCCCCGTCTGTGGAGTGCTAGCTGAGGCTGGTGCGGGATGGAGCACTGCCCGCATCCCGGGGTGGCCCGATCTAGGGGCGGCGCGAGCCGCTGGTTCCCGGTGTCGCCGCAGCTGCTGCAATGCGCCATTTTCCGTCCCGCAGAGTTGGACGCTCCGGCTGAGAGTTGGCAAGGAGGCGCCGAGCACCCTAAACCAGAGTCAACTCACATTTTTCTGACAGAGGGAGTGGAGGTCCGTCCCTTCTCCGGAGAATACGGCGAGACACCCGGCTGGGAGACGCAGCAGCTGAAGCGGACGGAACTCCCGAGCTCCGCCTCCCAATGACCACCCGGAACTCTAACTGCGGTGGAACTTACTGCAGCCGCTGCCCGGGTCCCCGGCTTTATTAGCTATGACCACGCCTTCCAGGATGATGTCACGAGTCCATAGTCCAACCCACGCGCTGAATGCCCTATTCGCCCCGCCCCTGAAGATGAATCAATCACAGACCTCCTTTCATTTCGACTGAAAGCAGCGCTCCTTCACTGACCAATACCTGTCTCCTTCAGACTCATGTGGGCGGAGTCCACAGCTTGAGGTCCGCCTTTCTTGAGGCCTCTCAACCAATAGCTGAGCTGGTGGCTCCCGCCAATCAGATCGCTCCCGTGGACGACCTCCCACTCTCCCGCAAGCCAGAAGGGAACCCAGACAGCCTGAACCGTGGAAGCTTTCGGACCGCGGTGGTTCTGCAATGTGTGCACATACACGGCACCTAGCCCCGCGTCCTTCCGCCACTAACCAACAGCTCTGACAACGAGCCGACAGAAGCTGATAGAAAGGCTTCGTTCATCTCTTTTAATATAGCCTATCCTCCTAAATTCAACTTCATCTCTTAAAACCTGCTCTTTCCATCACCCCTAGTTAGGTTGCCTTAACGGCTTATTTACCCTGCCCAGAAACCTGAAGCCAAACTAGACTAAACCCTTTTCGTCCTGTTTTTTAAAAGATCTATTTTGGGGGGGGGGTGTCTTTTTTGAGACAGGGTCTCCCTTTAGTCCCAGCTGGCTTTGAGCTCGCTATGAAGACCAGACTGCCCTTGAACTCACAGAGATACACCTGCCTCTGCCTCCCGAGTGCTGGGATTAAAGGCGTGCGCCACCACACCTGGCAGATCTATTTTATTTTTAATTGTGTGTATGCGTCTGAGTATGTGTAAGTGAATATGTGCCTGCTTAGGTCAGAGGCCTTGGATCCCCCTCCTCCAGCTAGAATTACAGGCGGTGGTGAGTGGCCCAAAATAGGCGCCGAGAATCCAACTCCAGTCCTCTGTAAGAGCAGTACAAGCTAAGCCATCTCTCCAGCCCACCCTTTCTCTTTACCCTAAAAATTAACTAAGTCAAGTCTATTTTTCCTTCTTTTTAAAAGCATTTTATTATTTTTACTTTATGTGTACAAGTGTATTGCTTGCATGTTGATAGGTGCATCTGTGTCATGTAATGCCCACGGAGGTGAGAAGATGGTGTTGGATCCCCTGGAACTGGAGTTAGAGATGGTTGTTACCCACCATGTGGGTGCTGGGAATCCAATCTGGATCCTCTGCAAGAGCAGTCAGTGCTCTTAACTGCTCAGCCATCTCTCTGGCCCCCAATTTCCCTTCTTAATACTTAAACATTTCTAGCACTTGGGAGTCAGAGGCAGGCAGATCTTTGTGAGTTCAAGGCCAGCCTGGTCTACGGAGTGAGTTCCAGGACAGCTGGGACTACAGGGAGACCCTGTCTCGAAAAGACCAAAAAAAAAAAAAAATACTTAAACATTTCTTACCTCTTCTCACTATTATCCCTTTCCTTAGACATTAATTGTAAAACCCACCTTTTTTTTTTTTTTTTTTTTTTTAGACAGGGTCTCCCTTTAGTCCCAGCTGGCCTGGAGCTCCTCACTATGTAGACCAGGCTGGCCTTGAACTCACAGAGATCCACCTGCTTCTGCCTCCTGAGTGCTGGGATTAAAGGCATGCGCCACCATGCCTGGCTTAAAGACAGTTCTTAGCCGCTATGTGGGTGCTGGGAATCGAACCCAGGTCCTCTGCAAGAGCAATTGGCACTCTTAACCACTAAGCCATCTCTCCAGCCCCAACCCACCCTTATTTTACCCCTCACATCTTTAAAAGAAAAGCTACAACTGTGATTGTGTTTTCTTACTAATTAGAATTTTTATTTTTCATTTATTGAAAGCTTAGGTTTGTATGCAATGTAACTTTTATATCTCACTCTTAGGCATTGTACAAAGGAAAATAGAAAAAGAATAACATGGCAACAATGTATTTACAACTTCTCCTCATCCTTGTCCTGGTGGTGGTGATGGTTGTTGTTGTTACTGTGACTCTCATGTAGCCCAGGCTAACCTCAACCTTGCTACGTAGCCAATGATAATCTTGACTTTCTGATCCTCACGCTTCCACCTCCTGACCAGAATGCTAGGATTACAGAAATACACCATGAAGCCTGGCTAATGGGGTCCTGGGGCCCAAACTCAGATCCTTTCCTACACTAGGCAATCAGTCCACCTAGTGAGCTACATCCCCGATTACCAGAGACTAATTCTATTGCGAGGGTGAGAGTTCATTATCTCCAGTAGCCCAGCTGGCCTGCCACTCCAGTTGTTGACCAGGCTGGCCTTATTCTCAGAGATCCACCTGCCTCTGCCTCCTGAGTGCTGAGATTAAATTCGTGTGCCACCAGGCCTGGCCAGAGACTAATTCTTTTCTGTTGTTGTTGTTGTTGTTATTGTTGTTTATTTTGTTTTGTTTTTTGGTATTTTCGAGACAGGGTCTCCCTTTAAGTTCCAGCTGGCCTGGAGCTCACTCTGTAGACCAGGCTGGCCTTGAACTCACAGAGATCCGCCTGCCTCTGCCTCCCGAGTGCTAGGATTAAAGGCGTGCGCCACCACACCCAGCTCAGAGACTAATTCTTAATGCTTCATGGTTTTTACTCAATGTCCAAGAGCTTCCAATGGATGCAGTCCTGGCTGCACGTCATCAAAGTGATGCAGCATTTCCTATGCGACGGAAAGTGTTCCCCTTTTTCTCTGGAATTTTCTTCCTGGCCTTGGACACTCATTTTTCAAGTTTTGATGATCATGAGCAGTATGACAAATACTGTCTGACTAATAGCAGCAGAAAAAACATCCCAATTTAGTAGATGTAAAAATGGCAAAAGGATGTGCGAAAATCACACCCTAGAATCAAGTCTGCTTTTCAGCCTTGTGCTCTCCATATCAGTCCTGTAACAGGGTGACCCATCTCAGTACTGTAATCACCATACATGACACTTATTCTGCCTTTTCAAATTGTTTTAGGGGCTGGAGAGATGGCTCAGTGATTAAGAGCACCAGCTACTCGTGCAGAGGGCTGGGGTTCAATTCCCAGCACCCACATAGTGGCTAACAACCATCTGTAACTTCAGTTCCGGGGGAATCTGACACCTTCTTCTGACTCCGTGGGCATTGCATGACATGGGTGCACTTACACACATGTGGGCAATACACTCATACGCATAAAATAAAAATAATTTTTTCTGATTTATTTATTTTTATTTTATGTATATGAATGTTTGCTAGTGTCTGCCAAGGACAGGAGAGGGCTCCGAATCACTGGAACTGGAGCTACAGATGGTTGTTAGCTACCATGGTTGATCATGTTTGCTCAGAGTTTTGCTTAGACACATTGCCACGCTGTCTTCTGTGTTGTCATACTGTTCTTTTTTCTGTTCCATTTTTCTCTTTTCTGAAAGAATTTTAGGATTTTCACTTTTGCTTTACTGTTCTGACACTGCATAAAGATGTAGCTTTGATGTGATTCTTTTTCTTCCATGGTGCTAGATAGAACACACTATTTAACCTGGAAAGGCTCATTTAATTCAGGAAACATTTGTTGTCTGTCTGTCACGATCATTTTTGCCCCCACACTGTCTGTCTGCTCACACATCCTGAGTTTTTCTTTCCAGAGCCTTTACACATACATTGAGCTATTTGGCTTGGTTTTCTAATTTCCTTAATTCCTGTCTCTGTGCCTTTGGTTCTTACTCTTGGCATCTCTTCCCTGATTCGTTTTTCCATTTATGACCACAGTTTATTTCTCTTGGAGCTCTCTGTGGAAATTCCCAAGTCCTGGACCGCAGAGTTGCTCATCAGGAAGCTTGCCTGGTTCCTGCTGGCGCTTAGTGGCACTGCCACCCCCCAAGTCACTTGAAACACTTGCCATGTTGTTTTTAGGAAGAAGAGATTTTAAGAACTTTCAAAAGAGACTGAAACAATGATTTCGGGCAAAAATAATAAAAACATAGCTTGAAGTTATGAATTCTCTTCAAATATTTAAAAGGAAAAAAAAATTCCAGTAGGTACCTAATTTTCAAATAGTTTCCTCTGTAGTCCTGTAGGGGAAGTTTGGGAACTGTTTCTAAATCTTCTATAACATGAGGATATGGGGTTCCAGCTTCATGTAGGGGGTTTCTGTTAAATTTCCAACCTCTAGTTAGACCTCCATGCTGTCTCCCATGCTACAGGGCATACCATATGGGCACCAGGCTCAAATGCAACTTTCAGTTACTTCTTTGGTATGTTTTCAGTAAATATTTATTTTCTTTTTGAGATAGGGTCTCCCTGTAGATCCAGCTGGTCTGGAACTTGCAATGTAGACCAGGCTGGCCAGAAACAAGTTATTTATTTTTATTTTATGTATATCACTGTTAATGCCTGAGGTGTGTAAATGCATCCATATCATGCAGTGCCCAAAGAAGACAGAAGAGGGCGATGGATCTCTCTAGACATCTCTCTAGCCCCAGTTTTCATTTAAAAACTCTTTAGACAGTGTTTGCTTTCTTGTCAGCTCATGAACACACTTTTTTAAATTTTTATTTATTTATTTATTTGTATGAATGTACTGTCTGCATGTAGGTTTGTGCACCCGTGTTGTGCAATGCTGCGGAGGTCAAAGAGGGCATCAGATTCTCCTGGAACTGGAATTTAAAGACAGTTCTTAGCTGCCATGTGGGTGCTGGGGATTGAACCCAGGTCCTCTGCAAGAGCAGTTGATGCTCTTAACCACTAGGCCATCTCTCCAGCCTCACGTGAAAAATTTTAAAGTGTTGCCAAGAACATAGAGAAATTTGAATCCTCACACGCTGTGGTGGGAGTGCAGAATGGTGCACTTAGAGAAATGGGAATCCTCACACGCTGTGGTGGGGTGCAGAATGGTGCATTGGGGATTTGATATGGTGAAGAGTCTGACAATTGCTCAAACATAATGCTATCATATAACCCAACAATTCTTCTTTTAAATATGTACCCAAGAGAAATGACGATACATGTCCACAAAACCTTGTACATGATGCAAGGTCTCAGAATTTGTTCAAGAGGGACACTGAGGTGGCTTGTCCTTTGGGGTAAGAGATTTATTAGGAGAGTTATTAATGCCACAGAAACACTGTAGGAATGACTTTTACAATATGGACATAATCTGAACTGGTGACTTTGACCTAACCTTGCAACAAAAAAATTACTGTTCATATGTAAACAAGCTCACTGAGCTTTGTGCTCCTGTTCTTTGTTTGTTTGTTTGGGTTTTTTGTTTTGTTTTGTTTTGTTTTGTTGTTTTGTTTGGTTTTGCTTTTTGTCTTTTTGAGACAAGGTCTCCTTGTAGCTCTGGCTGTCCTGGAACTCACTCTGTAGACCAGGCTGGCCTTGAACTCACAGAGATCCACTTGCCTCTGCCTCCCAAGTGCTGGGATTAAAGGCGTGGGACAGCTGTGCTCCCGTTTTGACCTGGGCTCCTGACCTTAATTCCTCATGACCACATTTTGCCTTCCACTCAAGATGGCGAATGATTGTAGCTATGCTTGTTTAACATATCAAAGCAGAACTCTGAAAGCAGTGTGTTTCTCATTGAAAGCAGTGCTGGAGAAACCTGTTGGCTATTGTGTGTGTGATTTTAGGTTTAGGGATGTTCTAAGGGACGAACCTAGGTTCTACTTCCCCAATTGATGCTAGAAATACTGCTTCAATAAAAATGGGAGTGAATCCTCTTTCAAAGGCACTCAGTTCTGAGGGCTCAGCACTTACTCTTGCAGAGGACCGGGGTTCAGTTCCCATAGTGGCTAA
Source organism: Rhizomys pruinosus (assembly GCA_009823505.1). Classification (NCBI taxonomy): domain Eukaryota; kingdom Metazoa; phylum Chordata; class Mammalia; order Rodentia; family Spalacidae; genus Rhizomys; species Rhizomys pruinosus. The sequence goes on from VZQC01004506.1 coordinate 715,298, forward strand.
CAACCATCCATCACTCCAGCTCCATGGGATCCAACACCCTCTTCTGTCCTCTGGGCTTTTTTTCTGGATCATCTGCCTGGAGAGCCGGTTATCCTCTACCCAGTTAACATTCCTTTAAAATAATCCAATGGTTGCCTTCTCCAGGAAGTCCTTCCTGGCCCTTTTCCGCTTGCCCTCCAACCCCGAGGATAGGATATGTAACACTCCTCTCTACCTCACTACTCTGATTTCTCATTGAGTTTCTACCCAGAGAAACTTTCCAAGACCTACTTCAATTACTATGTCATGAACAAGTTGTCTTTTCTGAGCTAAGGATATATATCTCAGTGTTGAGCACATACCTAGCACATGGGAGGCACTGGGTTTAATCCATAGTAACACACACACACACACACACACACACACACAAATAGTACATTTTATTTCTGATCCTTTGAAAAAAAACTTGGAGGCAGAGGCAGGCGGATCTTTGTGAGTTCAAGGCCAGCCTGGTCTACAGAGCAAATTCCAGGACAGCTGAGGCTACAGGGAAACCCCGTCTCGAAAAAAACCAAAAAAAAAATAATTTTTTTTTTTTTTAAATTTTTTTTTTTTTTTTTAATTTATTTATTTTTTTTTTTTATTAATTTTATTTGTTCTGTATGTGTGTGAGTACTTGCCCGCATGCAAGTCTGTGCACCCGTGTCGTGCAATGCCGCGGAGGTCGAAAAGAGGTCTCGGATTCCCTGGAACTGGAGTTCTCCTGGAATTGGAGTTTCAGAGGTCTCGTCCCGCCATGTGGGTGCTGGGGATCGAACCCGGGTCCTCTGTAAGAGCGTCGCACTCTTAACCGTAGGCCATCTCTCCAGCCCCTTAATTAAAAAATTTAAAAAACTCATGACACAACTCTAATTTTCCTATGCAAGTATTATATTTTGAGACAGTGTCTCCCTTTAGTCCCAGCTGGCCTGGAGCTTGCTCTGTAGACCAGGCTGGCCTTGAACGCACAGAGATCCGCCTGCCTCTGCCTCCTGAGTGCTGGGATTAAAGGCATGCCCCACCATGCCCGGCTTGCATATACATTCTATACCAGAAGGATGAAGTGTACCTGAAGACAGAAGATAACTCTGCTTTGGTGATTTACATTCCCAAATATACTATACTATATATATATTATATAATAAAAATATTTTATTTTTATTTATTTATTTTTTTTTTTTATGAATGTACTGTCTGCATGTAGGTTTGTGCACCCCTGTCGTGCAATGCCGCAGAGGTCAGAAGAGGGTGTCAGATTCCCCTGGAACTGGAGTTCTCCTGGAATTGGAGTTACAGACAGTTCTCAGCCGCCACGTGGGTGCTGGGGATTGAACCCTGGTCCTCTGCAAGAGCAGTAGGCTCTCCTAACCACTAGGCTATCTCTCCAGCCCCTCCTCCAAATATATTTATACAAATGGTTCAGTGTTTATAGAAGGAAAATATTGCATACTGTTCCCCAACAAAAACAATACTATTCTGTCCTTGAAAATAAGACTTTTTGTATCTCACAGCAGGAAGTATTTTATAGAGGCTTGTTGAATTGAATTATTCATTTCCTCTTCACTAACAATCACTCATTCTATTAAAACACATGCTATCTTCTAGAGCTCCTTATGCTCAGCCTCGGCTATTTCATTTTCTCCATGCCAGTCCTGCTAAGTCATGTAAACAGAATGTTCAACCTTCTGACATTGGAACACGACAAAGTTCATACTTCACAATCGAGTTTTGCTTTTTGTTTTTGTTTGTTTGTTTGTTTTGTTTTTGTATTTTTGAGACAGGGTCTTAAGTCCCACCTGGCCTGGAGCTCACTCTGTAGACCAGTCTGGCCTTGAACTCACAGAGATCCTCCTGCCTCTGCCTCCCGAGTGCTAGGTTTAAAGGCATGCGCCACCATGCCCGGCCTTGTTTTTTTTTAATCTCATCACTTTTTAAGTTTATGGTATGGGTTTGGGCAGTTACCATAGCGATACTTGGCCTCCACTGGCTGAACACAGTCACAGGCTGGCCACACCTGACAGTTTCACAACCATTCAGACATCACACTAACCCTTCCATTCTCTCCAGAACTCTCCAGCCATTCCTCCAAAAACTTATTTTGGTTCATTTGTTTGAGACATGTTCACATTCTGTAGCCCAGGCTAGCCTGGAATTTACTATGAAGCCTAAACTGGCTTCATGAACCTCCAGAGAGGGGATTACAAGTGAAAGTCACCATTTCCAGATGAAAGCTCACTCTGCATATGACCTAGGGTCATAATATACTCTCACTTATAAGCATCGATCTGTTTTCCCAAAAATCCACTTAGTTAACAACTACTTATTAATCTAACCTCACTTAATTTGGAATAAGACATGATCTATTACTGTGCCGTTCTGTCTGTAGGTATGCCACCGCGTTCTGTCTGTAGTACGCCACCGCGTTCCGTCTGTAGTACGCCGCGTTCCAGTCTGTAGTACTGTAGTACGCCGCCGCGTTCTGTCTGGTAGGTACGCCACCGCGTGCCAACTGTAGTACGCCATTGCGTTCCGTCTGTGGTACGCCGCCGTGTTCCGTCTGTAGTACACCGCGTTCCATCTGGTAGGTACGCCACGGCGTTCCGTCTTTCCGTCTGTTGGTATGCCACCGCGTTCCATCTGTAGTACTGTAGTACGCCGCCGCGTTCCGTCTGTAGTAATGTAGTATGCCGCCGCGTTCCGTCTGTAGTACGCTGCCGCTTTCAGTCTGTGGTACGCCGCCGCCGTGTTCCGTCTGTAGGTATGCCACCGCATTCTTACGTCCTGGTCTCTGGATGCTGCTTCTCTGATCCAGATACAGAAAGTGGGGGGCTGGAGAGATGACTCAGTGGTTAAGAGCACTGGCTGCTCTTGCACAGGAACACAGGTTCAACAACCAGCACCTACATGGCCACTAACAACTGTCCGTAACTCCAGCTCCAGGGGATCCAACACCCTCTTCTGACCTCCAGGGGCATTGCACAACACAGGACACTTACATACATGTACGCAATACACTCATACACACACAAAAATAAATAAATAAAAATTTTTAATTAATTTTTATTTATTTCTGTATGTGTATGAATGTACTGTCTGCATGCAAGTCTGTGCACCCGTGTCGTGCAATGCCGCGGAGGTCAGAAGACGGTCTCGGATTCCCCTGGAGCTGGAGTTCTCCTGGAATTGGAGTTTCAGACGGCTCTCCGCCGCCATGTGGGTGCTGGGGATCGAACCCGGGTCCTCTGTAAGAGCGGTCAGCGCTCTTAACCGCTAGGCCATCTCTCCAGCCCCAAAATAAATTTAAAAAATATTATTTTTTGAGCCTGGCGAGGTGAGCACGCCTATAATCCGCACTTGGGGGGGCAGAGGCAGGCAGATCTTTTGTGAGTTGAAGGCCAGCCTGGTCTACATAGAAGCTCCAGGCCAGCTGGACTAAAGGGAGACTTATTTTTTTTTTGGGGGGGAGTCTTTTTGAGACAGAGTCTCCCTGTATCTTGGCTGTTTGGAACTCACTATGTAGACCAGGCTGGCTTGAATTACAGAGGTCTGCCTGCCTCTGCCTCCGAGTGCTGGCTTAAAGACATGTACCACATGCCCAACCCAATAATTATGTTTTTGTTTTTCTGAGACAAGGTCTCCCTGTAGCTCCAGCTGTCCTGGAACTCACAGTAGTCCAGCTGGCCTTGAACTCACAGAGATCCACTGCTCTGCCTCCCATGCTAGGTTAAAGGCATGCACCACCTCCTATTGGATAGCTGTGGTAATTCTACAGTGATAACGCCCTTTGGGGGGGGTTGTTGTGGGCCACCACACCCGGCCTAAATTAAATATTCTTTATTTTTTTTATATTTTCTTTTAAAAAAATGCAGAATGTGAAGGGGCTGGAGAGATGGCTCAGCAGTTAAGAGCACTGACCGCTGTTGCAGAGGACTGGGATTCAATTCCCAGCACCCACATGGCGGCTAGAAACCGTCTTTAAGCCAGGCCATGGTGTGCATGCCTTAATCCTAGCACTTGAGGGGCAGAGGCTGGCAGATCTTTGTGAATTCAAGGGCCGCTGGTGTACTAGGTGAGTTCCAGGCCAGCTGGGATACAGGGAGACCCTTTCTCAAAAAGACAAACAAAACACAATGTGGTAGCTTGTTGCTTTGGTGGAACTCTGGGGAAACGGCCGCAGGGGCTGACCAGGTATTTGGCTTCGTTTCCATTGGCCTCATCTTCACTGCACTGGATGATTCTCTTACTGTTCACCAATAGCCAACATGTCACCTCACAGGCTCTCCGTAGCTTCCTCAGGGTGCTGCTCTCTTGCCTCAGTTTCCCTCCTGTACATACTGATGGACTTAGGAGGTTCGGGGGCTGCACATGGCCTCTCTACCTTTTTTACAAATGCTGCCCGTCCACGAAGGCAGCTCCTCTGAGCCTGACCCCGCCCAGTCTCCATGAGGGCTTCTGCACCTGGAAAGACTGACAGTCCTCAGGACCACAGGGACACACTTGAGCAGCTACACAAGGCCCGGGCTGGCCTGTTTGGGAGAACTTAAAAGTAAATATTCCCTGACTCAAAAATACAAAAAATAAAAAAAAAAAAAAGCAAATATTGATGGCGGGGTATGATGGTGTACACCTTTAATCCCAGTACTCAGGAGACAGAAGCAGGTGGATCTCTTTAATTCAAGGCCAGCTTGGTCTACATAGTGAGTTCCCCAGTGAAGACGGACTGCTTTACAAACCTTTGGATGTAGCATAAGTGACCCCAAGACTTCTCAGCTCATTCTGTCAAACCACCTTGCAACTTCCATTTCTGCCCACTGGGCTCAAACCTGTTGTGCAAACAAGTCCAAGTTCGACTATTACTGAATAATAAAACAATGTGCCTAAAGAACCTCACTGCCCTCTAAAGCACCCATGAGCAACCCAGTCTTAGACATGGTGGCCGGAGGCAAGCTCACTGCTGAATACAGCCTATGACAGCAAAATGGAGAAGCAACCAGCTGAACCAGACCACCAAGAGAATCCATGTTTAGTTCAGTCGTCATCTTTCAGAATAGACTGCTGGGTAATAGCACACCATTGACACACGTACTTCCTTTACAGATCTGAATCAAATAGGGGGGTCACGGGTCTAGATTTGATAAAAAATATATGTATAAATAAATAAGGAACAAGCAACGTGGCCCAGGTACAGGATGCTAGGCAGAGCAGCAGTATCCAGTGGAGTGAAACTGAGGGTCTGTGATTGGCTCTGGGAGCTGCCATTATTTTGCTTATAAAAGCAAGCTGTAGCAGACAATAAATCAAATTCTCCATTACACAGAATTCCTGGCCATTATTTTTGCATACATACAGGCAGACTGCCAACCTGGGTAGCTGATGTGGGGCTGGAAGGAGATTGCCAGCTATGAAGTGAGTAGTGAGTGGGTGTAAGCTGAAGATAGGCAATCAGCCTGAAATTCTTGTCCAGAGGCCAGCAGTCTTTGGGCAGGTGGAAAAATTACGGTCAAGGTGGGAAATTTCCGTTGTCCCAGGCTAAGGACCTGAGTTGGAAGTACCTCTCAGGCCGGGTTATGGAAGTAAAAAAAAAAAATACGGCACTTAATCACCCTAATTCCTCCAGCTTCAGATCCCAGATGCTGTCTACAGTAATTCACTTTCCTAGTTTTCAATGATCCTTTTCTACTTTTATGGTTTGTACTTGTGAGTGTGGTGCCTGAGGAGGCCAGAGGCAGATTCTCCCAGAACTGGAGCTACAGGTGTTGCGAGCAGCCTGATGTGGGTGCTGAGAATTGAATGTGGGTCCTCTGTAAACAGTTAGCATGCTCCACTCCTGAGCAGCCTGAGATGGGTGCTGAGGATTGAATGTGGGTCCTCTGTAAACAGCATTGCTCCACTCTTGAACAGCCTGAGGTGGTGCTGAGATGTAAACAGTTAGCATGCTCCACTCCTGAGCGGCCTGGTGGGTGCTGAGGATTGAATGTGGGTCCTCTGTAAACGGCATGATCCATTCCTGAGCGGCCTGGTGGGTGCTGAGAATTGAATGTGGGTCCTCTGTAAACGGCATGCTCCATTCCTGAGCGGCCTGGTGGGTGCTGAGAATTGAATGTGGGTCCTCTGTAAACAGTTAGCATGCTCCACTCCTGAGCAGCCTGGTGGGTGCTGAGAATTGAATGTGGGTCCTCTGTAAACAGTTAGCATGCTCCACTCCTGAGCGGCCTGGTGGGTGCTGAGAATTGAATGTGGGTCCTCTGTAAACAGTTAGCATGCTCCACTCCTGAGCGGCCTGGTGGGTGCTGAGAATTGAATGTGGGTCCTCTGTAAACAGCATGGCTCCCATCCTGAGCCGGCCTGGGGTGCTGGGAGATATTGAATGTGGGTCTCTGTAAACAGGTGCATGCTCCACTTGAGCGGGCCGGTGAGTGCTGAGAATTGAATGTGGGTCCTCTGTAACACAGCATTTGCGTGCCGTACTCCTGAGGCGGGGTCGGACCTGGTGGTTGCTGAGAATTGAATGTGGGTCCTCTGTAAACAGCATGTTCTACTTCCCTGGAGCCAGCTTCCTGGCCTGGGCCTTTTATTGTCTATTTCTATGAAAAAAAACATTTTTTGCGGTTTTGGAGAACAGGGGTCTCCCTGTTGACGCCAGCGTGACTTGGAAGTCACTCTGATTAAGATCCAGGCTCGGCCCCTTGAACTCACAGAGATCCCCTGCCTCGCCTTGCCTCCCAGTGCAGGGATTAAAGGGTGTGCGCCACATGCCCGGCTTTAAAAGACGTTTTTAGCTGCCATGTTGGTGCTGGGAATTGGATCCCAGGTCCTCTGCAAGAGCAGTCGGCGCTCTTACGTACATCTCGAGCCCCTAATTTTTTCCTTTTTTTTTTTTTTTTAATTTTTTTTTATTAATGGTTAGTTGGTTCAGTGGCCTGAGTGGTGGAGGGTCCGAATGTCGTGGGTCGCCAGTGGTGCCAGGTGTCGTGTTGCATCTCGTTCGCTGCTGTTGTGCAACTGGTGTCCGGGCGGGGGAGGTCAGAACTTGCGCCGTGCTGGATTCTCTGTGAACTTGTGACCGTTCTGGTCGCTGCAGTGAGCTCATGGCGGTTCTTCAGGCCTGTTCCCATGTGGCGATTGCTGTATCGAACTCCGGGCGTCTGTACCAGTATTGTGTGGTTGGGCGGCGGTTCTTAGGATCTGGTCGTGCTAGTGGGTGGTGTTGGCGGGGTGGGTTTTGCCTATATGCCTCGTCCCGACGCTCCTATGTCTGATGTTTTCGGTTCCATTGGGTTGGAGCTTGACAGGACTCTTGCGTCCTTGTCATTCTGTGAGTTGTGGTCTTGGTTTGGGATTTGCGTGCTCGGTGTTCGTCGCTGTGCTTTGGCGCCTGCCGTTTCTTTTGATTGCGTTGCTCGGCCGTGCGTTGTCTCCCAAGGTGCTTGCAGGAAAAGAGGCCTGTGTGTCTGCCCCACTGGGCGTGTGTGACTTCGGTTGTTTTGATTGTAGTCTGAGTATGGTTGCTGGTTTTGTGGTGGAGAATGTGATGGTTCTCGATTTCCTGTGGGCCCCAGCTTGGTCTATGGAACTCAATTAGCCGGCGCGGTGCCTTGGGCCTTGGCCTGAAGTCCAGCGGGAGCAGCAGTTGCGTGTCGAGCTCTGGCCTCTTGT
>VZQC01004506.1:723273-752105 GCA_009823505.1 Rhizomys pruinosus
GTGAAAAAAAGAAAAAACAGGGGCAAAAGGGGGGCCCTGTATAGAAAAAAACAAAAAAAAAAAAAAAGACTTTTCCTTATCAATATAACTGAATGTGGAGGTTGTGAAAAAATTAGCAATGGTAAAAAGTTGCTAAGCACATCCAAAAATAAATTCAAATTGAAATTAAAGTGTGACAAAGTTCAGATGTTTTGTTGTCTTTTTAATATTATTTTTATTCTATATGTATGTGTGTATTGCCTCCATGTGCTCCCATCATTTAATGTCCTCAGAGATCAGAAGAGGGCATCAGATCTCTTGGAACTTGAGTTAGGACAGTTGTTACCTGCCAGGTGGGGACTGAGAACCAAACATGGGTCTTCTGCAAGAACAGCCAGTACTCTTGGCCAGTGAGCCATCACTCCAGCCCATCGTCATTTTCAGACATCTGTGTCCTACTGTGTAGCCCTGGCTTGCCTGGTACACACTATATAGACCAGGCTGGCTTCAAACCCAAGGAGATCTGCCTACCTCTCCTCCCAGATGCTGGCATGTGCCACTATGCACAGTCCTAGGGTATTTCTGACAATACTCACCCATGCTGCACCACCCAGTTAATTGTACCCTTACTTATGAACACTCCATAGGCACATTTTACACCACATGTGCCATCTCACCATGCAACGCAATGAACACTGCAAATCACCTCAAGACTATTATATGTTATGAAATGCAATGTTTTATTAGTGTGTGTGTGTGTGTGTGGTGTGTAAGCGTGCACACTCAAAGTTCAAAGGACAATCTTCAGAAGTCAGTACTCTCCATCTACCATGGGAGTCCCAGGAAGTCAAAATCAGGTTGTCAAGCTTGGCAGCAAGTGCCTATCCCCATTGAGCCATATTGCTTGCCCCATGTTTCATACAGATGGTAAAATGATATGTCTATCTGTCATGGTTGGCTTCAGCTGTCAACTTGACACACCTAGGAAGAGGGAACCTCAACTGGGGAGTTTCCTCTATGGCATGGCCTATGGGCGTGTCTGTGAGGCATCTTCCTGATTGTCAAGTGATATGGGAGAGCCCAGCCCACTGTGTGGTGCCACCCCCGGGTAGTTGGTCTGGGATTGTAGAAGACTGAGCGTAGCCCAGAGGAGCAGCCAGTAAGCAGCGTTCCCCTATGGTCTCTGTTCCAGTTCCTACCTCCAGGTTCCTGCCTCAAGTTCCTGGCCTGACTTCCCTCTATGATGAACCCTGATCAGGACATGTACACCAAATAAACCTTCCTCCTCCCCACGTTGGTTTCAATTAGAGTGTTTTATCACAGCAATAGAACATCAAACTAGGATAATACCAAAGAATTTTTTATATTATTATTATTTGGTCTTTTTTGAGACAGGGTCTCCCTGTAGCTCCAGCTGTCTTGGAACTTGCTCTGTAGACCAGGCTGCCCTTGAACTCACAGAGATCCTCCTGCCTCTGCCTCCCAAGTGCTAGGATTAAAGGCGTGCGCCATCATGCCTGGCTTAAATTTCTTTTTTTTTAATTTTATTTATTTTTGTATGTGTATGAATATACTGTCTGCATGTAGGTTTGTGCACCCATGTCGTGCAATGCGGAGGTCAGAAGAGGGCATTGGATTCTCCCGGAACTGGAGTTAAACACGGTTCTCAGCCGCCATGTGGGTGCTGGGAATTGAACCCCGGTCCTCTGCAAGAGCAGTCAGCACTCTTAACCGCTAGGCCATCTCTCCAGCCCCTTAAATTTCTTATGACTAGGGAGGTAGCTCAGTTGATAAAGAACTTGCCCAGAGTGCATAAAGCAGTTTGTTCACTCCCTAAGATTGTATATATCAGCACATATCTGTAATCCCAGCACTCAGGAGACAGAGACAGAAATATCTCTGTAAGTTCAAGGCCAGGCTGGTCTACACTGTGAGTTCTGGGCCAGTTAGAGTGGCAAGACACTATCCCAAAAAATAAATATACTTTAAACATAGCCAAATACAGATGGCTGGATAGGTCATAGATCTTAGAGAAAACTCCAAGGCTGTCATATCCCTAGACAAACCTAATTTCTTAGTATGGATCTTAAATATGCATCCTTATATTTACAGACAAGTATGCCAGTCACCACACATCAAAGAAGCTTCTTTTGCATGAGGAGACTTTTCCAAAGTTCCACAACTGGTCACACACAGAGATTAAATATCTGTGGGCAACCCTGTGACACATCTACAGTGGATCCTCTACACCTAAGGCCTATGGAACCAGTAGAACAAAGGGGTAGAGAGAATAGTAGTACATATCTCAATTCTCGTCAATGAAGCTCCCTCGTGCAACAGAGGGCAATGAATAGAAAGGGCCACAAATGGCTACAGCATAGAGAATAAGAGTCTGAAGATGGGGCTGGAGAGATGGCATGGCTCAGCAGTTAAGAGCACAGACTGCTCTTGCAGAGGACCCAGGTTCGATTCCCAGCACCCACATGGTGGCTAAGAACCATCTTTAAGCCGGGCATGGTGGCACACGCCTTTAATCCCAGCACTTGGGAGGCAGAGGCAGGCAGATCTCTGTGAGTTCAAGGCCAGCCTGGTCTACAGAGTGAGTTCCAGGCCAGCTGGGACTAAAGGGAGACCCTGTCTCAAAAAAATAAAGAAGAGTCTTCAGAGTGTGGGTCCTTGGACAGGACTCCCATCTCCCATATGAAACTTCATGTAGCCAGGGCTCAGGGACCACTGTGGAAACTGAAGTGGAAAGATTGTAAGAGCCATGGGAAGCAGTGCATGACCGCATGGATACAGAATCTTACAGGCTACTGAGACCTTGTACATTTGATCTTACAGCGATGGTGAGAGCATGCACAAGACCCAAGCAAACACAAGCAGACAAACCCAGCATAGAACTGTGGACATGGGCAGCAGACCCCAATCTTAGCCAAAGAACTTATTAGGCAGCTGATTACTACTGGGTGAGGAAGACCTGATCTTTAAGGGAGTGACTCTCTAGATAGGCTGACTAGACGTGAGTGGATGAGTATGCACTGAAGTTCATCAGAGGATATTAACTTGATTTCATAGGCCTTAGCATAAATGATAGAATGCATGACATCCAGTGGGGGAGGGGGCTATGGGAGGGTGCTGACAGGAAAGGGGGGATAAAGATGTTGTGTAGGACGCCTTTAATCCTGGCACTTGGGGGCTGGAGAGATGGCCTAGCAGTTAAGAGCGCCAACCACTCTTGCAGAGCACCCAGGTTCGATCCCCAGCACCCACATGGCGGCTGAGAACTGTCTGAAACTCCAATTCCAGGAGAACTCCAGTTCCAGGGGAATCCGAGACCCTCTTCTGACCCTCTTCTGACCTCTGCGGCATTGCACGACACGGGTGCACAGACTTGCATGCAGACAGTACATTCATACACATACAGAAATAAATAAAATTAATAAAAAATTTTTTTAAATCCTAGCACTTGGGAGGCAGAGGCAGGTGGATCTTTGTGAGTTCAAGGCCAACCTGGTCCACAGAGTGAGTTCCAGGACAGCTGGGGCTACAGGGAGACCCTGTCTCAAAAACACCAAATAAAGGGGCTGGAAAGATGGCCTTGTGGTTAAGACCGCCAACCGCTCTTGCAGAAGACCCGGGTTTGATCCCCAGCACCCACATGGCGGCTGAGAATCATCTGTAACTCCAATTCCAGGAGAACTCCAGTTCCAGGGGAATCTGACACCCTCTTCTGACCTCCGAGGCATTGCACGACATGGGTGCACAGACCTACATGCGGACAGTACATTCATACACATAAAAAAAAAAGACCAAAAAAAAAAAAAAAAGATGTGTAGGAGACAAACAAAAATTCAATAAAAAAAATAAAACAGTAGGGCATGTTGGTGCATGGCCTTAATCCCAGCACTTGGGAGGCAGAGGCAGGTGGATCTCTGTGAGTTCAAGGCCAGCCTAGTTTAGGAGTCACAAATGGAAAAAGCTTAAGAAATTCTGGGTTGGGACTGGAGAGATGGCTTAGCAGTTAAAAGCACTGACTCCTCTTTTAGAAGCCAGAGGTTCAATTCCCACACGACAGCTAACAGTCATTCATAACTCCAGTTCCAGGAGATCTGATGTTCTCTGCAAAGCCCAACATGGGTGCACTTATATGCATGCAGGCAAAACACTCATATATATAAAATAAAAAATAAATATCACCCCCCCCCCAAAAAAAACCCTCTGGTTTAATGCCTGGCGTTGTGGCATATGCCTTTAATCACAGCACAAGGGAGGCAGGTGGATTTCTGTGAGATCAAGGCCAGCCTGGTCTACATCGTGAGTTCTAGGATAGCTGGGGCCACAGGGAGACCCTGTCTCAAACAAAAACAGAAACCATAAAATACATGTATGATGCTGAGTGTGGTGGCACACACCTTTAATCCCAGCACTCAGGAGGCAGAGGCAGGTGGATCTCTGTGAGTTCAAGGCCAGTCTGGTCTACAGAGTGAGCTCCAGGCCAGCTGGGACTACAGGGAGACCCTGTCCTCAAAAACACCAAAAAAATGTATGAAAATGTCATAATGAGGAGCTGGAGAGATGGCTCAGCAGTTACTAGCACTGGTTGGACTTCCAGCCCCTACATGGTAGCTAACAACCATCCTAACTTCAGTTCCAGGGGATCCAACACCCTCTTCTGACATCCATGGACAGTCCACAGGGGTGCCCTAACACACATGCAGGCAGTACACTCATACACATAAAATAATATTTTGAAAAAGAAAATGTCATAATGAAACCCATTATTTTATACAATTAATATAGACTAACGAAAGCAAAAACAGGGCTGAGGGTATATAGTTCAGTAGTACAGCAGTAGTCTAGTGCAATCGCATGCAACATACACACACACACATACACACTCACAAAAGAGAAGCCCACACTCCTGCTTCCAAGTGTTTTACTCTCTTCTCTACATCTTTCTTATCCCTTGTGCTTAATTCTATATTTCCTTCCTTTCTTTTGAACTCACTCTGTAGACCAGGCTGGCCTTCAACTCGCAGAGATCTACCTGCTTCTGCTTCCCGAGTGCTAGGATTAAAGGTGTGCACCACCATGCCCGTCTTAAAGACAGTTCTTAGCTGCCATGTGGGTGCTGGGCTCTTAACTGCTGAGCCACCTCTCCAGCCCCCAATTATTATCATTATCATTATCATTATTATTATTATTATTATTATTATTTTAGTCTGAGCATCATGGCACGTGCCTGTATTCCTAGCACTTGGGAAGTGGAGAAATGAGGGTCAGGAGTTCAAGTACAACCTCAGCTACATAGTAAATTCCACGCCAGCCTGAGCTACATGAGAAAACAAAACAAAGCTGGGCTCGGTGGTGCGTGCCTTTAATTTCAGCACTTGGAGGTAGAGACAGGCAAATCTCTTGTGAGATCTTGGCCAGCCTGGTCTACATAGTGAGCTCCAGGCTAATTGGAGCTATAGGGAGACACTGTCTCTCAAAAGACAAAACAAAACAAAAACAACCGAACAAAAGCTCTACCACACATGGATTCACAAGACCCAGTTTATCTCTACTGATCAGTCTTTCTTTGTAGCTTAGGACAGGGCTTCTAAAAGTATCAAACTACCTAGGAGATTCTGATGACCAACCAGGCTTCATACACCATGTATACTGCTCATGGGGTACCTGCAGCCTCTGTTAAGGAAAGGAGGGGCTAGGGATGCAGCTTGGTTGGTAGAGTGCTTGCTTAGCATGTAGGGAATTCAAGGTGTGATCTTTATCGCTCCAAAAAATTAGGAGTAGCTCAGATACACAGGCAGTTTGGGGGCTACATAAGACCCCATTTCCATAAATTAAATAGGGAAAGATATGTTACTTTTTATTTTTCCTATAATTACTACTCAGAGAGGCTACTCAATAAGTACAGATCCTCCTGCCTCTGCCTCCCAAGTGCTGGGATTAAAGGTGTGCACCACCACGCCTGGCCATTTTTAAACATTTCAAAAACTTTTTAAACCTGTTTTAATTTTATGGGTATGTTTTGCCTGCATGTGACTGCACCAGGTGCATGCAGCTGCTGTGGAGGCCAGAAGGTGTTAAATCCCCTAAAACTAAAGTTATGGATGGTTGTTAGCCACCATCTGGGTGCTGGGAATCAAACCCAGGTCCTGTGCAAGAGCAGCCAGTGAGTGATATTAACCACTGAACAATCTCTCTAGCCCCCTGCTCCCTTTTTTGAGGCAGGGTCTCCTTATAGCCAAAACTGGGCTGGAACTTGCTATGTATACCAGGCTGGCCTTAAACTCACAGAGATCCACCTGCCTCTGCCTCTTCAGTGCAGGGATCAAAGGTACACATCACCACACCCAGCTTATTTTTAATATATATTTGTGTTTTACCTGAATGTACGTAAGTGCACCACACACATGCAATGCCTTCAGAGATCATGAGAGGATGTCAGACCCCCTGGAACCAGAGTTATAGAAAGTTGTTAGCCCGCCATGTGGGTGCTGAGAATCGAACCCAGGTTCTCTGCCAAGGGCAGCCAGTGCTCTTTAACTGCACAGCCATCTCTCCAGCCCCTAGCAAACACTTTTTTTTTTTTTTTAATTTTATTTATTTTCTGTATGTGTATGAATGTAGTCTGCATGCAGGTCTGTGCACCCGTGTCGTGCAATGCCACAGAGGTCAGAAGTGTTGGATTCCCCTGGAACTGGAGCTCTCCTGGAATTGGAGTTACAGACGGTTCTCAGCCACCATGTGGGTGCTGGGGATCGAACCCGGGTCCTCTGCAAGAGAGGTCGGCACTCTTTTTTTTTTAAAAATTTTATTTATTTATTTTTATGTGTATGAATGTATTGTCTGCATGCAGGTCTGCGCACCCGTGTCGTGCGATGCCGCGGAGGTCAGAAGACGGTCTCGGATTCCCCTGGAACTGGAGTTCTCCTGGAACCGGAGTCACAGACGGTTCTCAGCCGCCATGTGGGTGCTGGGGATCGAACCCGGGTCCTCTGCAAGAGCGGTCGTCGCTCTTAACCGCAAGGCCCATCCCTCCAGCCCGAGGAGAGGTCGGCACTCTTAACCAATAGGCACTCCTCAGCCTATTTTTTTTTTTTTTTTTTTTTATGTGTATGAGTGTACTGTTTGATGTAGGTTTGTGAATGTTGTTGCAGTGCCATGGAGGTCCAGAAGAGGGATCCGATTCCCTGGAACTGGAGTTAAAGACTGTTTTAGCTGACCATGTGGGTGCTGGAAATCAAACCCAGGTCCTCTGCAAGAGCAGTGGTGCTCTTAACACTGACACCATCTCTCTCCAGCACCCAGCAAATACTTTTTTTTTTTAATTTTCGTATGTGTATGAATGTACTGTCTGCATGTAGGTTTGTGCACCCATGTCCTGCAATGCCGCAGAGGTCAGAAGAGGGTGTCGATTCCCCTGGAACTGGAGTTAAAGAAGGTTCTCAGCTGCCATGTAGGTGCTGGGATCAAACCCAGGTCCTCTGCAACAGCAGTCAGCGCTCTTAACCACTAGGCCTTCTCTCCAGCCCGCAAATACTTTTCTACTTTTATTTTGCTTTCTTTTCGGACAGGGTCTCCTGTAGCCCCAGTGCCTGGGAACCCCTTGTAACCAGGCGCCTTGAACTCAGAGATCCGCCTACCTGTACCTTCTAAGTGCTAGGAATAAAGGTGTGTGCTACCACGCCCTGATTCTACTTTTATTTTTGAGCCAGGGTCTCCCTGTAGTCCCACCTGCCCTGTAACTCACTATGTAGACCAGGCTGGCCTTGATTTCACAAAGATCCACCTGACTCTGCCTCCTGAGTTCTGGGATTAAAGATGTACAACCACCATACCTGGCCTAATTTTTCTACTTTTAAGGGCCCAAAGTATAATTAGACTGTAAATGACACATGAAGTCTTAACCTAAGACTCTCAGATGTAGGGATCAGAAAGACTTCATAGTCTACATGAATGAGCAGAAGTAGTGTTTAGAGGGCTGGAGAGATCTCTAAGCGTTAAGAGGCCGACCGCTCTTACAGAGGACACGAGTTCAATCCCCAGCCCCACATGGCGGCTGAGAACCGTCTGAAGCTCCAATTTCCAGAGAACTCCATTCCAGGGGAATCCGAACACCTTCTGACCTCCTGCGGCGTTGCAAAAACACGGGTGCACAAAACCAAAGAAAAAAAAAAAAAAAAATAAAAAAAAAAAAAAAAAAAAAATAAATAAACATATTTAATAAAAAAAAAAAAAAAAAAAAAGAAGTAGTGTTTAGAGGAAAATAGACCATACATATCAGATTCCAAAGAAGCCCATTTTATTGTGGAGAGCATACAAAGCCCTTTCCTCCTCATAAAGGTAAGTCCTAGTCCCCTTCTACAAGGTGACAAATGTGTCTCTTCCACAGTCCACAGCTTTCTGTTTTATCGGTACTTCCCATGTCGGTTAAAGTGTTTGTAGAGATAGCTGATACGTTTGTTAAGATTGTGAAGGTCCTCAATGAACATTCTATTTCCAACCATCTTCTTCTTTCGGATACAACGCTGTAATTCATTGCCTTTCCAGCCTCGAAGCCATACTGGGCCCCTGATCAGTTCTTTGGGGTGTTTTTCGAAGTTTCCTGTAATGTGAGAGAATATACTAGTTTCAAAGACAAAGGAACACAGCCTAGACCAGTTAAGTCCTCAACTTGCTGTTGCATCTCCTCAGGTAGATCCTATAGACAAGACATAATACCATGCAGTATCAAGAACAAAAACTTTGGGGCTGCAGAGATGGCTCAGTAGTTAACACCTGCTGTTCTTGCAGAGGACCTGGGGTTTGGTTCCTCAGCACCCATGCCAGGCTATTCACAACTACTTGTAACTCTAATTCCAGGGGATACCATACTGGTGGACTCCTGTATGCACATGGTGCAGATACAGATAAGCAGGCACATGCAATCATAATATAAAAACTTATTTTTTATGTGTATGACTGTATTGCCTGCATAGTGTAAGTGCATCTGTGTTATGCAATGCCAGAGGAGGTCAGAAGAAGGCCTCAGATTCCCCTGGAACTAGAGTTATGGATGGTTGTTAGCCACCATGTGGGTGCTGGAATCGAACCCTGGTCCTCTGCAAGAGAAGTCAATGCTGTTAATCCAATAAAGAAATCTTTAAAAAACACCCCTTCTGGGGCTGGAGAGATGGCCTAGTGGTTAAGATTGTCGACTGCTCTTGCAGAGGACCCGGGTTCGATCCCCAGCACCCACATGGCGGCTAAGAACCGTCTGTAACTCCAATTCCAGAACTCGGGTTCCAGGGGAATCCGACACCCTCTTCTGACCTCCGCGGCATTGCGCAACACGGGTGCACAGACCTGCATGCAGACAGTACATTCATACACATACAAAATAAATTTTAAAAAGAAAATAAATAAATAAAATTTAAAAAACACCCCCTCAAAACAATAAACAAACCCGAAGGCT
This sequence comes from Rhizomys pruinosus, assembly GCA_009823505.1. Taxonomy (NCBI): domain Eukaryota; kingdom Metazoa; phylum Chordata; class Mammalia; order Rodentia; family Spalacidae; genus Rhizomys; species Rhizomys pruinosus. The sequence goes on from VZQC01004506.1 coordinate 732,716, forward strand.
TTTGAGTCAGACTTTTGGGGGTCCAAATTCTGACACTGCCATTTAATAGCTTTGGGAACTCAGGACAGCGTACAACACAATTAAAACAGTCACTTGAGGGGCTGGAGAGATGGCTCGGCGGTTAAGAGCATTGACTGCTTTTGCATGTGTAGCTCAGGTCTCCCAAGTAGCAGGGATTACAGGCCTGTGCCACCAGATTCGACCTGAGCACATTGCTACTCCCTACACAAATTAAAAATAGCATAATAGCCCTTCTGAAATTTACACGGCGTAGAGGATCGAGTCTTACCCAGGATCCCGATATTGTCATAAACTCCAAACAAAGCCCTCTTCTCGGTCCAGCGATCAACCACTTTGAGGGGTGGGACAGTACGCCTAACAGAGGCCAATTCTGGGGTACCTAAGAATGGAGGTGGGGGGAGGACTGAATCAGAGATGTCTACCAACCAGCAGTTCTAAATATCTACTGTAGTCACTTACTCAGAGAGAAACTTCTGCAGGCCAAGGGCAGCCAGCCCGATAGACTCCTACTTGCCGCCCGAAAGAGTCCGCCTGCCATTGCTCAGGCCTGTCCCCCTCAACAGCACACCAAACGAGCCCCAAAAATGGGGAGCAGGCGTGGCCTTCAAGGACAAGACCAAAGAGACGGATCCTAGGGGCTTCACACGGGATCTAAGGCATAGGGGCAGCCATGTTGGGCTTTACCCAGGTAGCCTTGGGCCCGGGGCAGTGCGGCAGCAGCCACAAGCCCCGCCCCCCAACTTCCGGCCTACGGAGGCCTGTCCAGCCTGGGCCTGGCTGCAGGCTTTGCTGCGGCTCTTCAGGGCTGGGTACTTCCTGGAGGCTCGGGGACTGGCTCGACGACACGCGGCGCAAGAGATGGCGAAACCTAGATTAGAGCCCAGGCCCGCACCAGCATCCTGTTCTGGGGGTGCACGGGGTGACTGTTGGGGCAGTGCAACTGCGCAGGCGCAATCGTGCCAGCTCCGGGTAGGGGACCCTGGGGACTAGGCGGCTGCGGCGATTCCCTGAGGCCACGCCCCTGCCTGCGTTCCGTGCTGTGATTGGTCTGTTGGCCCAGCCAGCATCTCCATTGGTCTGCTTGCAGCCGTTGAGATTTGAACTCCAAGTGGGTGGCTTTGCCCGCGCTACTGCAGGCTGAGAGGGGAGTCTGTGTGGCAGCCTGCTGAGGACTGGCTGGTTTCCCCGCCAGCTTGAAAGCGAGCTCACTGATTGGTAGGTATTGTTCACTTGTGTTTTCTTCCTTCCAGTTGAGCCAGTCCACCTCGAGTCCGAGGAGCTGCGGGTTAGGTGCCCAGGTGAGGTGCCCAGGTGGGTTAGCAGGTAAGGTGTGGTAGTAAAAGGAAGCGGGGAGCAAAAGACAGAAAATCAGGTACTGGGCAATGCGCAGCCTTGGGCAGTTTGCGGTTGGCAAGGATGTCTAGTAGCAATGTCCTTGCTGGGTCTAATGTGGTTAGAAACTGACAGGTCGGAAACGGAATGTGTGTCATTTGGGCTTAACCTTAATTACCTGTAAATCCGGCTGTTTTGTTATGGATCGAGACTTAGATCTGATATGATATTTAGCCTTTCAGTACCAGGCACTGGATGAGTAAGTACATGTTAAAGTTCTGCAGCCAGTCGATGCTGGGTGAAACATTCTCTAGATATTTAAAGATCTTTTCATATTTAAATGAAAGTAATAATCCTGTCTTTACACACTGTCATTTAACAATTCTTAGCAAAACAGCTCTTTTTTTTTTTTTGAGACAGGGTCTCCCTATAGCCCCAGCTGGCCTGGAACTCACTCTGTGGACCAGGCTGGCCTTGAACTCACAGAGATCCGCCTGCCTCTGCCTCCCAAGTGCTAGGATTAAAGGCGTGCGCCACCACACCCAGCTAGCAAAACAGCTTTTTGAGAGGTCTCCTTACATAATCCTGGCAGTCTGGTACTCCCTATGCAGCCCAGGCTTGCCTCAAATTCGGCAGTTTTCCTGCCTCAGCCTCCCAAGTGTTGGGGTGTTGGATCTATAGGGGTGCACCATATATCAGGCTCTTTAAGCCTTTTTTTGGGGGGGGGTATTTTTGAGACAGGGTCTCCCTGTAGCTCCGGCTGTCTTGGAACTCGCTATGTAGACCCTGGCCTTGAACTCACAAAGATCCGCCTGCCTCTGCCTCCCAAGTGCTAGGATTAAAGACATGCACCACCATGCCTGGTTCTTTAAGCACTTTAAAAAAATATTTTCTTATTTTTATTTTTTGTGTTTGAGGGTATTGCCTGCACCCATGTTGCACAATGCCCATGGAGGTCAGAGGACAGCATCAGACCCCTGGAACTAAAGTTCTGGATGGTCGTTAGCTGCCATGTAGGTGCTGGGAATCGAACCCAGGTCCTCTGCAAGAGCAGCCAGGGTTCTTAATTGCTGAACGATCTCTTCAGTCCCTTTAAGCACTTTTTTACTAGATTGATTTAATCCTTAGGGTGACACCATTTTACAGATGAGGCCCAGGGGGCTAAGTGACCTAGTGGAGACTGATAAAAAAAAGTTAAAGTCTTATAAAGGGTTGATCATATGCCTTTTTTAATTTTATTTTTTATTTATTTATTTATTTTTTTATGTGTATGAATGTACTGTCTGCATGTAGGTTTGTGCACCCGTGTCGTGCAATGCCGTGGAGGTCAGAAGAGGGTCTCGGATTCCCCTGGAACTGGAGTTCTCCTGGAATTGGAGTTACATTCGGTTCTCAGCCACCATGTGGGTGCTGGGGATCGAACCCGAGTCCTCTGCAAGAGCGTCGGTGCTCTTAACCGCTAGGCCATCTCTCCAGCCCCCAGCCTTTTTTTTTTTTTTTTAAGATAGGGTCTCACTGTATAACCCTGGCTGGCCTGGAACACACTAAATAGACTAGACCATGCTAGGGAACTCACTATGTAGACCAGGCTAGCCCCGAACTCACAAGAGATCTGCTTGTTTCTTTAGGGGGAGGAGGATTGTTTTGAGACAAGGTCTCATGTAGTCCAGACCATGCAGCAGAGTCTAACCTTGAACTGACCCTGCTACCTCCTGAGTACTGGGATATAAGTATGCTACTATGCTGGTTTTGATCTTAAATCTAACATACTGTTAGCAGCCAGTTGTGAAAAACAGGGGGCTGGAGAGATGGCTTAGCAGTTAATAGCACTGGCTGCTCTTGCAGCGGACCCAGGTTTGATTCCTAGCATCCACATGGCGGCTAACAACCATCCAGAACTCTAGTTCCAAGGGATCCAACACCCTCTTCTGACCTCCATAGGTATTGCACAGCATGGGCACACCTACCTATATGCTGCAACACACTCATACACAGAAAAGTAAATAAATAATGGCCAGGTGTAGTGGTGCATGCCTTTAATCTCCCAGCACTTGGGAGGCAGAGGGAAGTAGATCTCTGAGTTCAAGGCCAGTCTGGTCTACACAGTGAGTTCCAAGCCAGGAAGACCCTGTCCCAAAAGACCCCCCCCAAAAAACAATGAAAAACATATATTGGAGTTGGGGGAAATCATTGAACCCAATAAAAGGGCCTTTACTCAGTAGCACTTGCCTAGCATGCCCAAGACCCTAAATTCAATTCTCAGTATTCCAAAAAAGGAAAAGAAAGAAATGAAAGAAGAGGAAGAAAGAAAAGAGAATGAAGACTACATTCTTCCCAAATAATAAAAAGCCAAAGTACTCTCTTAGATTTGGATTCTTTTTTTTTTTCTGTTTGGGTTCTAGACTGTGAGCCACTGTGATAAGGATGCCTCCCCAGTATGAGTTCCATCTACCCTTATCTCCAGAGGAGTTGTTGAAAAGCGGCGGTGTGAATCAGTATGTTGTTCAGGAGGTACTGTCTATCAAGCATCTGCCGGCCCAGCTTAGAGGTGAGACTCCGTGGCTAACATTACTTCTGGCATTTCAAAACAAGCCACATGTAATTACGCTGTCATTTCTGTTCCATGGCACTGTGGACCTTGGAAGGGGAAGTAACATGTCTTTTTCCTACTCTTTTCTTTCTAGTACTAAATGGAATTCATGACACAAAATGCACTCATTAGCAGTAAACAGTCTGCATAGTTACTCTTTGGGGAAAATTATTTTGGATTTTTATCCCTTGTCATACGCCAATTACAGTTGGTGGATGTGAGAGCTGTAGACAATGACAGCATTTGGCTTGGCTTTTTTTTTTTTTTTTTCTCTTTTCTCTTTTTTCTCTTTTCTTTTTTTCTTTTCTTTTTGAGAGAGGGTCTCCCTGTAGCCCCAGCTGTCCTGGAACTCACTATGTAGACCAGGCTGGCTTGGAACTGGAGATCCACCTGCCTCTGCCTCCCAAGTGCTGGGATTAAAGGTGTGTGCTACCATGCCCAGCTGTAATTTGACTTTTAAGGTAACACTATTCTAGAATCTAGATCTTATTTCTTGGATGTCCAATGATGGGGGAAAAACATATTCATGGCTGCAACATTTTGAAAAATACAGTTATTTGTCACTTAACAAACAGGATATGGGGATATATTGGGGGGGCGATATATTTTGGAAACCTGTTGTTCAATCGTTTTGTTATTTTGGCGAACAATATAGAGTATGCTTTTTAAAACTTAAATGGTGGGGGCTGGAGAGATGGCCTAGTGGTTAAGAGCACCGACTGCTCTTGCACAGGATCCGGGTTTGATCCCCAGCACCCACATGGCAGCTGAGAACTGTCTTTTACTCCAGTTCCAGGGGAATCCGATGCCCTCTTCTGACCTCCGAGGCATTGCACGACACAGGTGCACCAACCTACATGCAGACAGTACACTCATACACATAAAAAATAATAAATAAATAAATAAATAAATTTTAATTAAAAAATAAACTTAGAATCATCATATAAGCCAGTAATATAGTCCTTTATTTTCAAGAGTTATATACTATGCATAACTGTATGTGCCATAGTTTTATAGGATTTGCAGTGTAGAGAGTTTACATAAATATCAGCACAAACATGTAAAGCATGCACTGGTAAATGTAACAATGGCTACGGCATCACTAGGGGGAGCACTTTTCAGCTCCATTGAAATCTTACAGGGATGCCATATTTGTGGTCCTTTGTAGAATAAAATGGTAATATGTGGTATGTGATTGTATGTATGGTGTAGTGACATACCAAAGCCTATGAAGGCCTAAAAACAACTGTGTTTTACCAACAAGACCCCATAATGCCACTGGACCTGTCAGAATTGCTTCACGCTGGCTGCCTGGACTTGAATCCTGGCTTTGCCACTCTGATCTTAAACAAGTTACATAATTCTCTCCGTGCCTCAGTTTCCTTATCTATAAAGACATGTTAACTCACTTCATGTATGATTGCTGACTACAGGAAGCTGGTTAGTTCAGCAATTTCATCATGTGATTCCAGCCTATCTCCTATTGGAGATGGCAGCCCCATGCTTTGATGACCAGAAATGAGAAGACACATTTCTGTCTTGTGTTTGTTCTTCCAAACATTTTTTCAGTTTTTTAAAGATATGGTCTTTTTATTTTATTTTTTTAATTTTATTTATTTTTATGTGTATGAGTGTACTGTCTGCATATAGGTCTATGCACCCGTGTCATGCAATGCCATGGAGGTCAGAAGAGGGTGTCAGATTCCCCTGGAACTGGAGTTAAAGACAATTTTCAGCTGCTGTGTGGGTGCTGGGGCTCGAACCCGGGTCCTCTGCAAGAGCAGTTGGTACTCTTAACCACTGAGCCATCTCTCCAGCCCCTAAAGATATGGTCTTACATAGCCCAGGCTGGCCTCTAACTCAATATGCAGCTGAGAATGACTGGAAACTCCTGATTTTCCTGTAGTAAGATTAACAGTGGGGCTGGATGGCTCAGTGGTTAAGAGCACTATCTGCTCTTGCAGAAAACTTGAGTTCAGTTCCCAGCACCCACATGATGACTAACAACCATCCATAACTTCAATTCCAGGGGATACAGCACCCTCATCTGTCCCCCAGGAGCACACACGGTGTACTTATATACATGTGAGCAAAACACTCATATATATATATACATATATATATATATATATATATATGTATATATATATGTTTTGGGGGGGGAGGGAGGTAGAGGGTCTTTTTTTGAGACAGGGTCTCCCTGTAGCCCCAGCTGGCCTGGAACTTGCTCTGTAGACCAGGCTGGCCTGGAACTCACAGAAATCCACCTTCCTCTGCCTCCTGAGCGCTGGGATTAAAGGCATGCGCCACCACGCCCGGCTGTAAGAGTTTTAAAAAATAATAAAGATTAATAGCAATAGATTAAAAGACAGAATAAGGGGCTGGAGAGATGGCCTAGCGGTTAAGAGCACCGACTGCTCTTACAGAGGACCCGGGTTCGATCCCCAGCACCCACATGGCGGCCAAGAACCGTCTGAAGCTCCAATTCCAGGAGAACTCCAGCTCCAGGGGAATCCGAGACCCTCTTCTGACCTCCGCGGCGTTGCACGACACGGGTGCACAAACTTGCATGCAGACAGTACATTCATACACATACAGAAATAAATAAAATTAATAAAAAAAAAAAAAAAAGACAGAATAAGCCGGGCATTTTGGCACATGACTTTAATCCTAGAACTTGGGAGGCAGAGACAAATGGATCTCTTGAATTCAAAGCTAGCCTGGTCTATATAGCGCGTTCTAGGCCAACTGGAGCTACAGGGAGACTGTCTCAAAAACACCAAAAAAAAAAAAAGGAATAAAAAAAGGAAGAAACAGCTTTTCCTTTGAGGTGGGGCAGGGCAGTGCTAGAAGTCAAACAGAGCCTTGTACATGCTAGCAAATGCTGTACCACTGAGCTACATCCTCATCGCCTCAACTCATGCTTCCATGGGATTCACATTAATAAGTGTAGAAACAGTAAGGGAAATAGAAAGTAACAATCCAGTAAGTATCAGACAAGAAAGATCCATGGATACTGAACTTAGCAGAAAGGGGACGCAAGGAAGATATTTACCTAGGTTCAGTGTTCCTCAAGAGGCTGTTCCACATAGCTTAGCAAGATAACTCTGCCATTAGTTTTGTCACTGAGTGAACATCAGGGAGTTTACCTAAGCCAAGATGGCTACTGCATCACTGGTTGCAAGACCATTATACATGAAGTCCTGAAATGCACTGCATTGTGCAAAGGAGAAAAGCATTATGGTGGAGAACGTGGTGAACACTGCCAGGTACTCCAGGTCGAGGTCAGCAGTGACTCTGTGCCAGTACGTGCCTCTTTGTGACACCACCGTGCCAGTACATGCCTCTTTTTGACACCACCGTGCCAGTACGTGCCTCTTTGTGACACTGTGCCAGTACGTGCCTCTTTTTGGCTGGTTTGGTTTGATTTTTTGAGACAGAGTCTCTCTTTGGAGCCCATAGTAGCCTGGTACTATTCATCCTTCTGCCTCAGCCTCATGAGTTGCTGGGATTACAGGCCTGTGCCACGCACCAGGCTCATCGTACACCTCTTGATAGGATGGATGAGAAGGGCCCATACTTTCCTCCTGTGTTAGAGTTACCAAAAATACATAACTTAAGAGAATGTTAGGCATACATAAATTGAGGGACATCCTCCGAAATGACTGACCAGTACTCTGCAAAAGAAATGTAACGATCGCCGGGCGTGGTGGCGCACGCCTTTAATCCTGGCACTTAGGAGGCAGAGGCAGGCGGATCTTTGTGAGTTCAAGGCCAGCCTGGTTTACACAGTGAGTTCCAGGACAGCTGGGGCTACAGAGAGACCCTGTCTCGAAAAGACCAAAAAACAAACAAAAGAAATGTAAAGATCATGAAAGACAAAGACTGAAGAAGACTATTTAATAAAGTCTCCTAGTTTCCTCTGAAGTGAATGGGATTTTCATTTTCTAGCATTTCAGGCTGCCTTCCGAGCTCAGGGGCCTCTTGCCATGCTGGACCACTTTGATACTATCTACAGTATTTTACAGTAAGTACAGTACCTGGATGGTACTTTTTAAAGAACTCATGGCTGCTTGCTTTGATACTGCATGTTAGTCCTCAAATTCCAAATGATTATTTTCCCAAAATTCACTGATAAGTGTTTCTGGGTGCTGAGGTCTCTGTAAATGAGCATTAATGCAACTTGCCACCATATTCGTTTCTGCAGTTTCACTTTTCTTAAGTGTTTGATTCTTGAGACGCAGTCTGATCTGTTAGGATGGCTCTGCAGGCTCCTGTCTCACCCCACACTTTCTTTCCTCATAGTCACTTTCGAAGTATAGATCCTGGCCTCAAGGAAGACATTCTGGAATTCCTGATCAAAGGTGTTTATGGGTTGGGGCAGGGGCTGGAAGGTGTTGTTGTGTGTTAAGTGTTTCCTCAGCCACATGATGATATCAAGGCTGTTGTGATTCAGTTGGTTGGCTAAATCCATGGACCTTTGACCTATTCGGGTCTGTAATCTTGGTGGGCAATACAGAGTTATGTGTGTTCACTGTAAGGGCAGACCGACAGGAACTTTTTCCTACTTTGGAACCACCTCACCTCAGGGGGGGTGGTTCTTCAATTGCCAGAGAGAAATTGAGGTAATTGGAATGACAGTAGGAACAGGACATATTCACGGTATCAAGGTCAGGGGTCTCAAAGGACTTAGCCATGTAATGGCCACTGAGAAATGAAGCATAGATCTTTGGTAATCTGATGGCTGAAGTACTAAGTGTTTTGAAGTTGGGGAATATAGAGAAAGTGTGAATGAGACCAACTCCCAGATCCTGTCTCCCACAGTGGTATCTCGCCACTCCCAAGAGCTTCCAGCCATCCTGGACGATGCATCTTTGAGTGTATCAGATAGAAGCGCCCATCTAAATGCCCTGAAAATGAACTGCTATGCACTGATACGCCTCTTGGAATCCTTTGAGACTATGGCCAGCCAGAGAAGACTCATTGACCTGGACATGGGTGGGAAGGTAATTGGGAATTCCTGGCCCACTTTATATAGGGGACGAGGGAGTTAATGGGAAAGAAGGGACTTCCAGTGATTCTGGGGTGCTTACTATCCTCACTCAGGGTTTAGGAAGGAGTACTCAGGTATCATAGCTCCTTCCCTGACAAGTAGTTCTTACACGTTCTAGACCTTGTAACATGTACAAGGTACCTTCTTCCTTGTCTTGATACCAGATAGTGTGGGCATACAGACTACAGGGTCTTTGCCCTCTTTGTTTTTTTTTTTTCCATTCCAAAATGTGTATGTGATCACTTTTAGGGTAAGAAAGCCCAGACCAAAACAGCCCATGGCTTTGACTGGGAGGAAGAGAGGCAGCCAGTTCTTCAGCTTTTAACACAGCTACTCCAACTGGACATTCGTCACCTATGGAATCACTCAATAATCGAAGAAGAATTTGTCAGGTGGGTAGTGAAGGTGGCTGCAGATAACGTTGAGCTGTGAGGAATGAGGGCTGTGTTGTTAGGCCTTTTTTTTTTTGGTCTTTTCGAAACAGGGTCTCCCTGTAGCCCAGCTGTCCTGGAATTCGCTCTGTAGACCAGGCTGGCCTTGAACTCACAAAGATCCTCCTGCCTCTGCCTCTGCCTTCCGAGTGCTAGGATTAAAGACGTGCGCCACCAGGCCCAGCTAGATATGCCTTTTTTAAATACTTCATCTCAGCCAGGCGTGGAGGCACATGCCTTTAATCCTAGCACTTGGGAGGCAGAGGCAGGCGGATCTTTGTGAGTTCAAGGCCACCCTGGTCTACAGAGAGAGTTCCAGGTGAGCTGGGGCTACAGGGAGACCCTGTCTCAAAAAGACAAAATAATAATAATAATAATAATAATAATAATAATAATAAAATGAAGTAAACTAAAATACTTCATCTCATTCTGGGTGTCAGTGGTGCACGCCTTTAGTCCCAGTGCTCAGGAGACAGAGGTAGGTGGATTTCTGTGAGTTCAAGGCCACCCTGGTCTACATAGTGAGTTCCAGGACAGCTGGGGCTACAGGGAAACCCTGTCTCAAAAAGATCAAATAAATAAACACATAAATAAATAAATAAATAACTTTATTTCATTACTACTGTCTATTTGTATCACATAGAAGTAATTACAACGTGAAGGGACTGGAGAGATGGCTCAGCAATCCTCTGCTCTTGCAGAGGGTTTGATTCCCAGCACCCACATGGTGGCTAAGAACCATCTTTAAGGCTGGCATGGTAGTGCACGCCTTTAATCCTAGCACTCCAGAGGCAGAGGCGGGAGGATCTCTGTGAGTTCAAGGCCAGCCTGGTGTACAGAGTGAGTTCCAGGCCAGCTTGGGGCTATAGAGAGACCCTATCTCAAAAAAGAGAAAAAAGAGTCATTAAAATGTGGATGTAATGGAGTGTTGGAATCTGTTGCTAACTTCCTGTCCTTAATTCCCACATATTCATGGACATGTGTTTACTAAGAATCTGCTAGGTGTCTTGTGGGCATCAGTATAGACACTGGAATAATGGTTTTTGCCCTCTTCCAGTTTATATTATAGAGTAAAAGATAATTTGGGTTTGTTTGTTTGTTTATACGATGGAGGTCTCAATATGTAGTCTAGCCAATCTTGAACTCATTGCTGTAGTCTGGGTTGACGGACAAACTAAAAATCCTGCCTCGGTTTCCCAAATATGGGAATTACAACCATGAGCTGTGACAGTAGGTTCACAATTTAAAAAGAAGTATGTATTATGTTTTCTGATTGGAGAGCAAAACAGCTGTGGGTATAGGAAGTTTGGTGGAAAGGAGTTGTAATTCTTGGGGTTGGAGAGATGGCCTAGCGGTTAAGAGTGCCGACGCTCTTGCAGAGGACCCGGGTTCGATCCCCAGCACCCACATGGCGGCTAAGAACCGTCTGTAACTCCAATTCCAGGAGAACTCCAGTTCCAGGGGAATCCGAGACCCTCTTCTGACCTCCGCGGTATTGCACGACACGGTGCACAAACCTACATGCAGATAGTACATTCATACGCATAAAAAATTAAAAAAAAATAAAATAAATAAAAAGGAAAGGAGTTGTGATTCTTAAATCAGCTGTTCTAGTAAGACCTCTTTGAAATGGCATCATTTTAGCCAAGATCTAGAGGAGGTTAATGAGATACAAAAATACCCCCAAGGAATGGCAAGAACAGGAAAAGAGAACAGTGCAGAGCGCCTGAGAAGGGAGTGCACCCAGCACACAGTACAGGGAGCAGCAGTGAGGTCTGAAGAGGCAGCAGCCGAGAGAGGGCCAAAGAGTGGGGCAGCTGGTCAGAGCGGCAGTGAAGAGCCCAAGTGTAGGGCTGCGTAGGCCGCCATGGCAACTTTCGTATCTCCTCAGAGTGAGCTGGGGGCAGGGCAGTGAGGCGATGTGACTAGTACTTTCCATAGGTTCATCCTGGCTGTGAGACTGCAATGGACTGCTGGTGAATCAGGGACTAAGGAGTGGCACTGGAGATGGGGAGGAGTGGCTGGGGTCTGGTAGAGATTACAGGATCTGCTGGCAGGTTGGACGTAAGGTAGGAGAGAGGTACAGTCAAGAATGGCAGTCTTGGATAACGCGCCAGGCCAGGATCGAAAGGTTATTCCTGGACAAACTGTCAGCCCATGAAAGGAAACAGCCAGAATTGACCAGAGTCCAAGTCAACAGCTCCAGAGAGAGTGGACTGTTTTACCTCTCATCCACCTGTGCCCCTTTTCTAAGCCTAGGGAACAACCTGCGGAAGAGGGGGCGTGGTAGAATGTAAGGGCTGCGATTGGAGTGAATGGTGAAACTACAGCAATGTAGTCTGGACACTCATTTGATCAACTTGATTGAACAAACAACCTGTCACCCCCCACTGGATGGTGGGGCTGTAGGTGTTTGGGCACAACAGCCTGCAGATAGGTTTTGCATGAAGGATGCTTGTACTCATGGATTATCACTTATAGCTAAAAATGAAAAAAAAAAAAAACTGAGAGAAAGATGCAGGACAGTTATGGCAGAATGCATGATCTGGGATGGGGTGGGGGGGGGAGGGAAAGGGAAATAAGCCTGAACTGAATTGGAAAAAATGTATGAAATGCACAAAGCATCAATAAAAACTAATTTAAAAAAAAAAAAAAAAAGAATGGCAGTCTTGGGGCTCAGCGGTTAAGAGCGCCGACTGCTCTTGCAGAGGACCAGGGTTCGATCACCAGCACCCACATAGTAGCTGAGAACTGTCTGTAACTCCAATTCCAGGAGAACTCCAGTTCCAGGGGAATCCGACACCCTCTTCTGACCTCCGCGACATTGCATGACACAGATGCACCTACCTACATGCAGACAGTACATTCATATACATAAGAAAAAAAAATAAATTAAAAATAAAAAAGAATGGCAGTCTTAGTCTGGTGTTGATGGTGCATGCCTGTGATCCCAGCACTCAGGAGGCAGAGGCAGGCGGATCTGTGTGTGTTCAAGGCCAGCCTGGTCTACAGAGTGAGTTCCAGGACAGCCGGGGCTACAGGGAGACCCTGTCTCAAAAAGACCAAAAAACAAAAAAAGAATGGCAGTCTTAGGGTCTTGGCCTGAACACTGGGAAGAAAGGAATTGCTAGGGACATGGCAAAGGGAGGCTAGGGTACGTCCTGGAAGATCACAAGTGCTTCAGACATGTAGTTCGAGGTGCTTATGAAACATCTGGATAAAGGTGTTAGATCTCTTTTTTTTTATTTTTTTTTTATTTTTTTATGTGTACGAATCTACTGTCTGCATGCAGGTTTGTACACTAGGTTGTGCAATGCCACGGAGGTTAGAAGAGGGTGTCAGATTCCCCTGGAACTGGAGTAAAAGACAGTTCTCAGCCACCATGTGGGTGCTGGGGATTGAACCTGGGTCCTCTGCAAGAGCAGTCGGCGCTCTTAACCACTAGGCCATCTCTCCAGCCCTAAAGGTGTTAGTTCTCTTGAAGGAAAGATGTGCATGGGCTAGAGATTCACGTTTGGGAATATAATGGTATTTAAAGCCCTGAAGACTGAATGAGATCACTAAATCAGTAAATGTAATTAGAAGAAAGAAATCAGAGGATTGTATACTAAGGCACTCCACGATTAAGAGAGTGAGATGAGGAGGAAGCAGCCAAAGATTGAGAAGCGAGTCCAGTGTATTAGAAGGCAGTGTTTCAAAAGTTGCTGGGCATGGTGGTACATGCCTATAATGCAGCACTGGAGAGGCTGAGGCAGGACTGCCAGGAATTGGAGGCCAGCCTGGGCTACATAGTGAATACCAGGCCAGCCAAGTCTATATAGTAAGACACTGTCTATAAATAAATAAATAAATAAATAAATAAATAAATAAATAGGGCTGGGGATATAGGTAGGTCAGTAAAGTGCTTGCCCTGCAAGCATGAGGACCTGGGTTCAAGCCCCAGCACCCATGTAAAAATCCAAACATGGTGACACATTCTTTTTTTTTTTTTTTAATTTTTTATTTCTGTATGTGTATGAATGTACTGTCTGCATGCAAGTGTGTGCACCCATGTCGTGCAATGCTGCAGATGTCAGAAGAGGGTGTCGGACTCCCCTGGAACTGGAGTTCTCCTGGAATTGGAGTTTCAGACGGTTCTCGGCCACCATGTGGGTGCTGGGGATCGAACCCGGGTCCTCTGTAAGAGCGGTCAGCGCTCTTAACCGCTAGGCCATCTCTCCAGCCCGTGGTGACACATTCTTACAATTACAGCGCTGCCGTGGCAGAGACAGGTGGATCCCTGGTACTCACTGGCCGGCCAGCCTAGCCTAATCAGTAAGAGGCCTACCTCAAAAACCAAAGTAGACAGCTCCTGAGAAATGAAACCGGAAATTGACCTCCGGCCTCCATATATACACATACCCATACAGGAACGCACACAGACACACACTCGACAAAAACAAGAAGCAGCAGGAAGTAACTGATGGGTTGGTTACAGCAAGCATAAATGGAAGGTATGTTAGCTGTTGAGCCGTCTCTCCAGCCCCATCCTGTCACTTTGATCATATATTCTGGTTCTTTATTGGCATTTCTGGCTGAAACTTGCTAATCTTGAAGGAGAGCACGTCCCTGGGGTCACCAAGGCACCACCTTGGTTTGGGAGCTAAGAGAATAAAAACACTCTAAGACCTCGATTTGGGGTTCAGCAGGGATAGCTGAGTAAAGCTGGAACTCCCCATGTGGCTTGAGTGCAGACAGTTGATTTCCTCCTTTCCATCTTTTTTTCAGTTTGGTTACTGGCTGCTGCTACCGCCTTCTGGAGAATCCCACCATTAGTCACCAGAAGAACCGCCCCACCAGGGAAGCCATAACACACCTGCTTGGGGTGGCCTTGACACGTTATAACCATATGCTCAGTAAGTTGTCCTTCCGTCCGTCCGTCCGTCCCACCCTGCCCGCCCCGTCGTTTCATCGGGAACTCCTAACACGCGGTGCTTGCGCAGGCGCCACCGTGAAGATCATCCAGATGCTGCAGCACTTTGAACACCTGCCGTCTGTACTGGTGTCAGCTGTGAGTCTGTGGGCAACGAATTACGGAATGAAGAGCATAGTGGGCGAGATCGTAAGGTGACTCTTCTCCAAAGTTCTTAAGTCTCATTTTCCACGGGGAAGGGATTTGGAAGGTTAGAATACGTTCTCAATCCGATGTTAGATTCCTTCACATGTTAGCTACCTGCCTTCGTCGCTGGGAACTGAGTAATTGAGCTGTCTTGACATGTATTTTCTTTCCTATGTAGAGAGATTGGACAGAAGGGCCCACAGGAGCTGAGTCGAGACACTACAGGGGTGAAAGGGTTTGCAGTCTTCCTCACCGAACTAGCAGAGCAAGTCCCAGCCATCCTCATGTCCAGCATGTGCATTCTGCTAGATCATCTGGATGGAGAGGTGTGTGGGCCACAAGAAATCTCAGATTGTCTGGGGATTAAGCTCATTGTTGAAAAACTGTCCAACCTGTGCATATGTCCCGTGTCCCGTCCTGTGTGTCGCCCCACCCCCCCGCCATGGTTTAATGTGCTGCACATCAAACCCAGGACTTCTGCAAAAACAGCAATTGCTCTTAACCACAGAACAATCTCTATAGGCCCAATGTTTTTTTTTTTTAAAAAAAAAAAAAAAAAAAAAAGGTGGGTTTTTTTTTTTTTTTTTTTTTTTTTGCTGTTGTTTTCTTTTTGGAGACAGCATCTTGACTATGTCACCCTGGCTGGAACTCACAGAGGTCCACCTGTCTCTGACAGTGTACGGTTCAAAAGTGTTCGTCGCCATGCCCAGCTTTTTTTGTTGTTTGGTTTAACTTGTTTTGTTTGTTTGGTGGTTTTTTTTTTCTTTGTTTTTGTTTTTGGTCTTTTCGAGACAGGGTGTTTTTGAGACAGGGTCTCCCTGCAGCCTCAGCTGGCCTTGGAACTCAAGAAGATCCACCTGCCTCTGCCTCTGCCTCTCAAGCACTAGGTAGGATTAAAGGTATGCATCCAACATACCCTGCTCTTCTTTCTAAAATAGTGTCTCCAGCTTGGGATATAGCTCAGTAGATAGAATGCTTGCCAAGCATGGAGCCTGTATTCCATTCGGTACCACATGAACTGGGTGTGATGGTGCCACCTGCAGTCCTACTACTTGGAAGGTGGAGGGAGAGGGATTAGAAATTCAAGGTCATTCTCTGCTATGTTACATAGTGAGTTCAAGGCCTATCTAGGTCTAGGCAAAGACAGGCAGATATCTGTGAGTTCAACACCACCCTGGTCCACATAGTGAGTAGCCAGAGGTACATAGTGAGACCTTATCTAAACAAAGCAAAACAAAACAAACCATGTAGTGTGTGTGTGTGTGTGTGTGTGTGTGTGTGTGTGTGTGTGTGTGTGATGTGTGATGTGTGTATATGTATGTGGGCATACAAATGCTACAGTAAGCCAGGTATGGTGGTGGTGCACACCTTTAATCCTGGCA
The DNA here is from genome assembly GCA_009823505.1 of Rhizomys pruinosus. NCBI lineage: Eukaryota > Metazoa > Chordata > Mammalia > Rodentia > Spalacidae > Rhizomys > Rhizomys pruinosus. Next base: position 748,623 of record VZQC01004506.1, read on the forward strand.
CTTGGGAAGCAGAGGCAGTCGGATCTCTGTCAGTTCCAGGCCAGCTGGGGCTATGGGAGACCCTGTCTCAAAAAAGACAAAAAACAAAAACCCCACAGTACACACAGAGGCCTACTTGGGGGACGGGGGAGTTGATTCTCTCCTTCCACATGTGGATCTGGGGATCAATTCAGGTTTTGTGTCAGGGCCCCACCTGCTGAGCCCTCTTGCCAGCCCCAGACTTTTTAAGCATAGCTTGAGCATCCCTAATCTTAAATCTGAAATGCTCCAAGTAGATACCACAAATAGAAATGTTCACAGTATGAAACCATTTCATGCACATAATTATTTAAATATATAAGATTACCATCAGGTTATATATACATATTATAATATACCATATATATATATATATATATATATATATGTTATATTTGAAACATTAATTTGCTTCATATATATATATATATATATATATATATATATGGTATATTTGAAACATTAATTTGCTGGGCGTGGTGGTGCATGCCTTTAATCCCAGCACTCAGGAGGCAGAGGTAGGTGGATCTCTGTGGGTTCAAGGCCAGCCTGGTCTACAGCGCGAGCTCCAGGACAGCTGGTACTAAAAGGGAGACCCTGTCTCAAAAATACCAAAAAAAGGGTAAAACTAAAGAAACATTAATTCATTTCACATTTAGATTTGGTTTCCATCCCCAAGATGAGCATGTGTAAACACACACATACACACACATACACACACACACATACACACATACACACACCCAGATATTCCAAAATCCAAACATTTCTGTCTCAAGCATTTCTGATTAGGAGTGTTCAACCTTTGAAGACTTAGTTGTTTTTATTAGTTTATTTTTTTTCTTCTCTGCACAAAACAAATCTTCCTTGGGATTGAGCATTCTTGTGACTTGGGATAAATACCTAGGCAGTTGACCATAAAAGTCACAGCTGAACACAAGCGATCTTAACTTTTTTTTTTTTTATTAATTTTATTTATTTCTGTATGTGTATGAATGTACTGTCTGCATGCAGGTTTGTACATCCGTGTCGTGCAATGCCGCGGAGATCAGAAGAGGGTCTCGGATTCCCCTGGAGCTGGAACTCTCCTGGAACTGGAGTTTCAGACGGTTCTCGGCCGCCACGTGGGTGCTGGGGATCGAACCCAAGTCCTCTGCAAGAGCAGTCGGCGCTCTCAACCGCTAGGCCATCTCTCCAGCCCCAGCGATCTTAACTTTGACTAAGGACAGAGGAGTGTCTGGAGTCACGGCACGAGGCTTGTCCCCACATGCTTTCTCTCTCTCAGAATTACATGATGCGTAACGCTGTGCTGACAGCCATGGCAGAGATGGTGCTGCAGGTTCTAAATGGGGACCAACTGGAAGAAGCAGCCCGAGAAAGCAGAGACCAGTTCTTGGACACCTTGCAAGCCCATGGCCATGATGTCAACTCCTTTGTTCGAAGCCGTGTTTTGCAGCTCTTCGCTCGAATCGTCCAACAGAAGGTGAACATCCTTCGGTTTGATAAAAATGGGGAATATTCCTTTCTACACTTGTCATATCAAAGAGAATCTAAGCTTTGTGGTGTATGCCTGTAACCCCAGCACTTTGGAAGAAGAGGTGGACAGAACTTTAAGGGCATCCTCAGCTACATAGCAAGTTCGAGGACAACCTGGGCTATATGAAGCCTTGTCTTAATATTTAAAAAAAAAATTTTTTTTAAAGAGACACAGAGAATCTGTTATCTGTCCCACCTCCCGAAGAAGAGTCTAGATTTCAGATTTTTTTTTTCTTTTGGTTTTTTTGAGACAGGGTCTCCCTGTAGCTCCAACTGTCCTGGAACTCACTATGTAGACCAGGCTGGCCTTGAACTCACAAAGAACCGCCTGCCTCTGCCTCTCAAGTGCTGGGATTAAAGGCGTGAGCCAGCACGTCCGGCGATTTCAGATTTATTTATTTATTTATTTATTTATTTATTTTTTTTCGTTTTTTTCAAGACAGGGTCTCCCTGTAGCCCCAGCTGTCCTGGAATTCGCTCTGTAGACCAGGCTGGCCTTGAACTCACAATGATCCGACTGCCTCTGCCTCCCAAGTGCTAGGATTAAAGGCGTGGGCCACCACGCCCGGCTGATTTCAGATTTTTATTACCAGTAATGAAAGTCTTTCTTCCCCAAGGACAAAGGTACCTGGCTCCATTTAAGGACAGCAGTGTGCTTTACCTGCTGGAAAGGGTACTGCTCAGATATTTTATGATCCTGTGGAAAAGTTTCTTTAGAGTGAGTGGGTAGCTTGGAATCTTAGGCATGTCTATAACCTTTTGATATTGCAAATTTGATCTCGTCATTTACAAAGCTCAACTCAAGAACAATAGAATTAACCAAAAAATATTAAGTAAGTTTACATTTTTGTTTTGGGCTGTCTGTGGCTGAATGAGTCCCAGAGGCCGCAGCTGGTCAATGCCTAGTAGAGTGTGTTTCAGAATCATCCTGATCAGAAGGGACGGTGCTAGACTGGAATTGACGTTTCTCCTTCTGCCATCTAGGCTCTGCCACTGACACGTTTCCAGGCAGTCGTGGCCTTAGCGGTGGGCCGTCTAGCGGACAAGTCTGTGTTAGTATGTAAAAATGCCATTCAGCTGCTGGCCAGCTTCCTAGCCAATAACCCTTTTTCCTGCAAGGTAAGTAAACATGGTCCGTGCAAAAGAGGAGCGAAATGGAATGGTGAAAATAAGTCTCTTGGTGATGTGATGGTATTCCTCATGCCTTGACAGCTTAGTGATGCTGACCTTGCTGGACCGCTGCAGAAGGAGATGCAGAAACTGCAAGAAATGAGAGCCCAGAGGCGAACCGCAGCCGCTGGTGAGTAGTCCCCGCCTGGGAGCGCTGGCTTTCTCCTGTGCTCAGAAACTCCTTGCAAGAGACTAAACAAGACTCTCCTTCAGCCTCAGTGCTAGACCCAGAGGAGGAGTGGGAAGCCATGCAGCCAGAACTGAAGTCTGCCCTGCAGCAGCTTCTAGAGCATCCTCAGGAAGAAGAGGTGATGCCCCAGGAGATTGCCGGAACAGAGACAGCAGAAGAGGTGAAAGGGCGAATCCGTCAGCTGCTTGCCAAAGCAAGTTACAAGTAGGTGAAAGAATGGGATATTCTCCAATGATCTGTGAGGTTAATTTAAGAGTTAATCTTTGGGGCTGGAGAGTTGACTCAGTGGGTAAGAACTGACTGCTCTTGCAGAGGACCTGGGTTCGATTCCTAGCACCCACATGGTGGCTAAGAACCTTCTTTAACTCCAGTTCCAGGGGAATCCGACAACCTTTTCTGACCTCCACAGCATTGCACGATACCGGTGCACCTACCTACATGCAGACAGTACACTCATACACATAAAATAAAAAAATAAAAAAAAAAGTTAATTTTTAAAAATCTTATACAGTATTTCCTCAGTGAATCATACTTATGAACTGACTTTTTTTTTTTTTTTTTTTTTTTTT
>VZQC01004506.1:762932-833314 GCA_009823505.1 Rhizomys pruinosus
TGAGCCTTCCTTTCCCCCCCAGTCCTCCTGCCCCATGTGAGCCTTCCTTTTCCTTCTCAGCCCTCCTGCTCCATGTGAGCCCTCCTTTACCTTCCCTGTCCTCCTGACCCATGTGAGCCTTCCTTTTCCCTCCCAGCCCTCCTGCCCCATGTGAGCCTTCCTTTTCCTCCCTGCCCTCCTGTCCCATATGAGCCTTCCTTTTCCCTCCCAGCCCTCCTGCCCCATGTGTGCCTTCCTTTTCCCTCCCAGCCCTCCTGCCCCATGTGTGCCTTCCTTTTCCATCCCAGCCCTCCTGCCCCATGTGAGCCTTCCTTTTCCCTCCCTGCCCTCCTGCCCCATATGAGCCTTCCTTTTCCTTCCCAGGCCTCCTGCCCCATGTGACCCTTCCTTTTCCATCCCAGCTCTCCTGCCCCATATGAGCCTTCCTTTTCCCTCCCAGCCCTCCTGCCCCATGTGTGCCTTCCTTTTCCCTCCCAGCCCTCCTGCCCCATGTGAGCCTTCCTTTTCCATCCCAGCACTCCTGCCCCATATGAGCCTTCCTTTTCCCTCCCTGCCCTCCTGCCCCATGTGAGCCTTCCTTTTCCCCCCCAGTCCTCCTGCCCCATGTGAGCCTTCCTTTTCCCTCCCTGCCCTCCTGCCCCATGTGAGCCTTCCTTTTCCATCCCAGTTCTCAGTGCAGTCTTCAGATAAGCAGGTCAAGGGCAACTGTTTTGGACCTAAGTTCTTCTTCTTCCTCTCCTCAGATTTGTGAGTTTGTGCAGAAGGATGAGCTGAGACCAGCAGTGAGCCAGCTGCTGTGGGAACAGGCCACGGAAAAGGTCCCCTGCTCTGCTCTGGAGCGCTGCTCCTCAGTCATGCTTCTTGGCATGATGGCACGGTGAGACTTGGACCCAGCCGGCCGTGGAGCAGGAGAAGAAAGGAAGGTCTGACGAGGCCTTTCGTTCAGCGGCACCCACTGGCCTAGTTGGGCTTTCTGGGGTTTTGCCACATGGAGGACACCGGCCTCCCGGCCTAGTAGAATAGTCACTAGCACCAGGGCGTCCGGGGAACTGGCCTAGAGCCTTTCTGCAGTTCTTCGGGCCTCAGGAAGCCCTGTGATGAGGGTTGGTACTGCATTGTGTTGTCTCCCACAGAATCCAAGGGCTGCCTTTGATTCTCTGGTTTTCTTTCCCTAGAGGAAAACCAGAAATTGTAGGAAGCAACTTAGACACTCTGGTGAGTGTGGGGCTGGCCGAGAAGTCTCCACAGGACTACAGGCTGGCCCAGCAGGTGTGCCTTGCTATTGCCAATATCTCAGACAGGAGGAAGGTATGTCATGGGGTGTCAGTGGTCAGCGGAGGACAGTAGAGAACCTGTCCACCCTCTACACCCCAACACTCTGTTTTCTTCTCAGCCTTCTCTGGGCAAACGTCACCCTCCCTTCCGGCTGCCTCAGGAACACAGGTTGTTTGAGCGACTTCGAGAGATGGTCATAAAAGGTGAGCTATCCCAAAGGTCCTTGCGGGGTCTGGCTGGGCCCTTTACAGGGATCAGCTTCTCCCTTCTCTGCAGGCTTTGCACATCCAGATCCCCTTTGGATCCCATTCAAAGAGGTGGCAGTGACCCTCACCTACCAACTGGCAGAGGGCCCAGATGTGATCTGTGCCCAGATGTTGCAAGGCTGTGCAAAGCAAGCCCTGGAGAAGCTTGAGGAGAAGAACGTCACCCAAGAGGATCCCAGTGAGTGGGCAGACGTTCGGTCACTTACTGCCACTACCCTCCTACTCCATCCCCCATTTCTAGTTGGACTGGCACATGAGTTAAGGGAAGATCAGTAAGCCTGGCCGTCTTTTCTCCTGTCCTTCAGAGGAGGCTGCCCCAGTGCTCCCCACCTTCCTGCTGATGAACCTGCTCTCGCTGGCTGGGGATGTGGCCCTGCAGCAGCTGGTACATTTGGAACAAGCGGTAAATGGTGAGCTGGGTCGGCGGCGAGTTCTTCAGGAAGAACAGGAGCACAAGACCAAAGACCCCAAAGAGAAGGTGAATGGAGGGGCTAGGCTTGTGCCGCAAGCATCTCCCAGAGTCCCATGGTCTTGGGTCAGGACATTTCCCTCTGGGGATCTCCGCTTCTCTGCTAGTAAATGAAGAACCTGCCTCTTTGTTGCTACCTGGGAAGATTAGGTCAACAAAGATGGAAGTCTGTCCATGCTCACCCAGGACGGGCTGTAGGTAAATAGAGTTATATTCCTTAGCCTAAAGCGTAGATCCTTCTGAGGCAACGTGTGCTTGAACATCCACGCAGCACACCCCTCTTCCCCATCAGCTTTTGTTCTTGGCCTGACTGGACCTACAACTTCTCTACTTGAGGCATTTACCTTGTAGACAAAAGGGACGGAGATGAAAGGTTTCTCCATCAATGCACTAAATGCGAATCAGACCAGATTAGAAAGTATAAAAGCAGGTTTAATGGAAGCAGCTCCCAGGCGAGTTCAGTGGTCTCTCAGTGGGAGGCCAGAGAAGCTATGCCCTCTGGCCAGGGCAGGGGGCTGTACAGCCAGTTGTATAGCCAGAGTAAAATGACATGCCAGCCAGGAGCTGGACTTAGGTCCAAGCATGGTATAAAAAAACTGACCCCTGGGCAGGGACTGGGTTTTCTGGCAACACCAAAGGGAGGGGTTGGATAGCTTGCCAGGCATGCAGAACTGGCTGCTGGTCCTCTTCCCTTTGTCTGGAGTTGTCCAGCATGGGCTTTTGATGCCCCCCCTTCCAGTCAGTCATCTCTGACCCTGAACAACATGCATGTCTGACATCATGCATGTCTTCTGAGGATAAACTGAGGTGTAGAAACCTGCCTTGGAAATTTAAAACAATAGAATCTAGTTAAATTCTTTCTCTTTAGACTTTCTCTTTAGGCAGATCTACGAATGGTTTTATAGACTTCGTTCTTCCTTAGATCTGTTAATAAAGTGTTAGACTAGATTCAGAAATGATGCCTTGGGTGAGCCATGGTGGTGCTTGCCTTTATAGTCCCAGCACTCAGGGGACAGAGGCAGGCAGATCATTGTAAAATTGAAGTTAGCCTGGTCTAGATAGTGAGTTCTAAGCCAGCTGGAGGTACAAGGAGACCTGTCTCAAAAAACGAAAACAATGGGGCTGGAGAGATGGCCTAGCGGTTAAGAGCGCCGACCGCTCTTACAGAGGACCCGGGTTCGATCCCCAGCACCCACATGGCGGCTGAGAACCGTCTGAAGCTCCAATTACAGGAGAACTCCAGTTCCAGGGGAATCCGAGACCCTCTTCTGAACTCCGCGGCGTTGCACGACACGGGTGCACAGACCTGCATGCAGACAGTACATTCATACACATACAGAAATAAATAAAATTAAAAAAAAAAAAAAAAAAACGAAAACAAAACAAAAAAAGCCTTGAGCCAGGCATAGTGGTGTGTGCCTAACCCCAGCCCTGGGAAGTAGGTCAGGAAGATCAGAGAAAGGCCAACTTCAGATACATGTAGCAAGTGTGAGGCCAGCTTGTGCTAACTAAGAGCCTGACTCAAAAAAGAAAGGTGATATCCATGATCCCAGTCTTCTTCCCCTTCAGAGTACAAGCTCTGACACAGCTATGGAGGAGGAGCTGGGACTGGTTGGGGCCACTGCCGATGACACGGAGGCGGAACTAATCCATGGCATCTGTGAGATGGAACTGTTGGAGGGTAGGAAGAATTGCTATTCCATGTTCTCCCTAGTTGGTGACAACGTGCTCAGACCTGAACTGTTCCTCTAATAGGCCAACAGGTACTGGCGGCCTTTGTTCCACTTCTGCTTAAAGTCTGCAACAACCCTGGTCTGTATAGCAACCCAGACCTCTCCGCGGCCGCTTCCCTCGCCCTTGGCAAGTTCTGCATGGTCAGGTAGGCCAAGTTGGTACCACCTCAGGGAAGATGGGAGGATACAGCTTCCCTGCAGCCTGATGTCCCTTTCTTTGCCCCAGCTCCTCTTTCTGTGACTCTCAGCTTCGTCTTCTGTTCACCATGCTTGAAAAGTCTTCGCTCCCCACCGTCCGGTCGAATCTCATGGTCGCCACTGGGGATCTGGCCATCCGCTTCCCCAACCTGGTGGATCCCTGGACACCTCATCTCTATGCCCGGTAAGAGATCCCTCACAGCACTTTAGACCCACGGAGAGCTCTGCTCTGGAGTCTGTTAGGCAGTGTGAGTCAGGCTATTCCCCAGCCTATGGCCCTGCCTTCAGGATCTGGGTACTCGCCCTATACAGGCGGCCCCTGGCTCAATGGACTCTGTGGGGACTGAAGCCGCCCTCTTAAGTCTCACCTGCAAGGCTTGCCTCTTCCCTAACTCCAGCTTTCAATTCAAGACAGCCTTCCATCTGCTTCTAGGATGCCATTCTGCGGGGTAACAGATCCCTGCAGAGGGCCCTTACATCAGTCTTGGGGTACATAACCAGGCCTAGCTCGCAGTGAGCAGAGCTTTCATTCCTAGCCTCCGAGACCCGGCTCAGCAGGTGCGGAAGACCGCGGGGCTGGTGATGACCCACCTGATCCTCAAGGACATGGTGAAGGTGAAGGGACAAGTGAGCGAGATGGCCGTGCTGCTCATCGACCCCGTGCCTCACATTGCTGCCCTGGCCAAGAACTTCTTCAACGAGCTCTCCCACAAGGTGAGAGAAGCGGGGTACAGCCTGGGGCGTGCTGCAGAGGGATCTAGGGCACCCGTCTGCCTTTCCTCATCACTTCCCCGCCTCTTCTGCAGGGCAACGCCATCTATAATCTCCTTCCAGACATCATCAGCCGCCTTTCAGACCCCGAGGGCGGGGTGGAGGAGGAGTCCTTCCACACCATCATGAAGTACAGTGCTCTGGGCTTCGGGGCACATTTTTTTCATGTAGCAACAGATTTGGGAACCAGATGCACTTTGAATCCCAGCTCTGGCTGACTGACTGGCTGGCTGACTGACTGGCTGGCTGACTGACTGGCTGGCTGACTGACTGGCTGGCTGACTGACTGGCTGGCTGACTGACTGACTGGCTGGCTGACTGACTGGCTGGCTGACTGACTGGCTGGCTGACTGACTGAGTGCAATCCTAGGAATGAACCCAGGGCCTTGCCCATGCCCGGCGAGCTCTCTACCCCTGTCCTCAGCCCCAGCTGGACTCCATTTTGACAGTTTGGCCTTCAGAAGTAACCACCCCTGTTTGCCTGGCTCCCCCATGGGGCTTCTCTTACTTGCTTCGTGGTCCCTGAAACTCGAGGAAGGTTCCTAGTGTGTAGCGTGTAGTACTGCTCACTGACTAGCAGCTCTTCTTGCTAAGTTACATTCACAGTAAATTTCTGGGTGGGGGGCGAGAGGACCAGCGAGACGGGGGAGGATATGGGATGTGCTGGGGGTGGGGGTGAGAACAGAGCTTCCCTGGTCATGCTGGCCCCTCTGCCTCCTGTAGGCAGCTCCTGTCCTACATTACCAAGGACAAGCAGACCGAGAGCCTGGTGGAGAAGCTGTGTCAGCGGTTCCGCACAGCCCGGTATGCTCCTTTGGGGGAGATCTTCAAGCCAAGAGGGGCTGCAGAGGAGAGTCCCTGGCACCCCTTGAACCAAGGGAGACTGAGCTTTGAGATGGGCCTCACAAAGTCCTCCCCCTGTGCAGAACTGAGCGGCAGCACCGAGACCTGGCCTACTGTGTGTCCCAGCTGCCCCTCACAGAGCGGGGCCTCCGCAAGATGCTGGACAACTTTGACTGCTTTGGAGATAAGCTCATGGATGAGTCTGTCTTCAGCGCCTTTTTGTCAGTTGTGGGCAAGCTGCGGCGTGCTGCAAAGCCTGAGGGCAAGGTGAGGGCACGGGGCGACTGGCTGTGGGTTCCAGCACTGGGTGCCTTGGCTCTCCCTAACACTGTCCTCTTGTAGTCCCAGCTGCTTGCCTTGTTTAGACCTTCCCCGAAATCAACTGACCAGAGTGACTTCAGATCTTTGTCTCTAGTTCCTGGTTCCTTTTAAACAGACTTTTAAAAAATTCTTAGTGTCCCACTCTATAGCCTTGGCTTGCCTAGACAGAACTCACTCCATAGACCCGTCTAGCCTTAAACTCAGAGATCCACTGCTTCTGCCTCCCAGATGCTGGGACTAAAGGCACCTATTTTAATCTGGTCTGATTTGGATTTACTGTGTCAACGGAGAAGCCCTTCACCCCCCAGCATCATCCTCGCCAGTTTTTGTTTTGTTTTGTTTTTATTTTGGTCTTTTTGAGACAGGGTCTCCCTGTAGCCTCAGCTGGCCTGGAACTTGCTTTGTAGACCAGGCTGGCCTTGTACTCACAGAGCTCTGCCTGACTCTGCTCTGGGTGCTGGGAGTGTATGGCACTGTGCCCAGCTTATCCTCCCCAGTAGCTTTTCAGATTGGCTGATTCACTTAGCAATGAACATTTAAGGTCCTTCTCTGTTTTCATTGCTGTTTTTTTTTTTTCCCCCGTATGTGTATGAATGTGTTGTCTGCATGCAAGTCTGTGCACCCGTGTCGTGCAATGCTGCGGAGGTCAGAAGAGGGTCTCGGCTAACCCTGAAACTGAAGTTCTCCTGGAATTGGAGTTTCAGACGGTTCTCGGCCACCATGTGGGTGCTGGGGATCGAACCCGGGTCCTCTGCAAGAGCGGTCAGCACTCTTAACCGCTAGGCCATCTCTCCAGCCCCCATTGCTGTGTCTTTTTAACCAGGAGATAACAAATGTTTTCAGACCAGTTTTTAATCTTTTTTCCTCCAGGCTGCAATAGATGAATTTGAGCAGAAGCTTCGGGCCTGTCACACCCGAGGGATGGATGGACTGGAGCAGCTTGAAACTGGCCAGGGAGGTAGCCAGAAAACCCCAGCGGCCAAGAAGCTGCCTTCGGGTACGCGATGTGGACCCCCGTGGCAAGCCCACACAGGGCCGCCCTACAAGCAGGAGTCTTCTTTTAATGTTTCCTTTTCATTATTTTTTTTATTTTTAATCATTATCCCCCCCCCCCCCATTTTTTCTAGTCTCTAGGCAACAGCCTCTGACTTCTGCAGCTTCAGATAGTGACTTTGTCACACCCGAGCCAAGCCGCACTGCCCGTCCTATTCGGAGCACGCGTCGGTGCACAATCAAGAAGAAGGTCAAGGTTGTCTTCTCAAGTGATGAGTCCAGTGAGGAAGGTATGTCCGTCCTGGCCACCGACTCCCTGGGGTCCTGCCATGGGGCTGGAGTGCACTCTGCCTGGTGACGTCGTCCCCCTGCTGCGTGGTTTGGAACTTTCCCGTTTATTCTCTGAGATCTGTTCTGCACTTATTGTGACTCAGCTTCTATCCTACTATTCTTTGAATAGATCTTTCAGCCGAGATGACAGAAGATGAGACACCCAAGAAGACAACTCCCATCCGCAGAGCATCTGCCCGCAGACACAGGTCCTAGGACTTGGCTGCATTCTTCAATCCCTGCTGTGCAGGGAATCTTATTAAATAATCTTGAATTCCAGTTCCATTCCCCTTGTAAAATGTTTGTTGCCTCCTTGTTTTTAACATGTAATCTTTAAATTGCAAGGCATTTCTCTGAGCCTGCCCATCTGAACTGTGCTGCTTTCACTCTGGGAAACATTTGCTAGTTGTCTTGTTTTCTAATAAATAAATGTTTTTATATACTTTGAAGCATTCCGTCTTAGCTGGTCTTTGTTCACCTTTCACATTAGCTTAGATCCAGGTTGTAACTAGAGGGTTGGCAAGCGGGAGAGCATGGGCCTGCCTGTCTCCAGATCTTGTATGAGCTGCGTCCTCCTTCGTTGATGCGTCTTGCAGAATTGACAAGATGGCCCACCCACTAAGGAGAATTACACAGTTCACATGAGTGCTTTTCAGCCTGGGGCAACTTTGTCATGAGAAAACATTTGATAATGCCTAGAAACATATTTCTGCCATAGCCTTGGGGGTGGAGGGTAGCTGCTTCAAACATCCAGTCAGGGCGAGCCACCGAGGAATGTCGCTAGACATCCTTCACATCAGGACACCTGACCACACAGAATGTCTGGAGTGTGTGTGCAACTTGAGAGACCCTGCCTCAAACCTAAGGTTGGTGTCCTCTGTATGTGCTACCCAATCCCTGAAGGTCAGCGAAAGGCCTGGCCTGGCTGACAGCAGAGAGGCCATAAGGCCCTCCCATTCAGTAGGTGATAAGGTCGGTGTAACCAGGACTCCCTCACTACGGACCTCTGCAGGAGGCCCATCCCTCTGTAGCAAGCCATACTGTGCTGCCCACTCTTCCCAAGCCTTCAGTCTGCTGAGTCACCTGCCGCACTCACTGCCATGACAACAGCACACTGCATCTGCAGAGTTCCTTGCCTCTCCCCCACCGTTGAGGGGGAGGCACTGTAATGCCAAAATGCTACCTCAGAGACATGCTTTGCATTAGGGGAGGGCCATGGAGGGACTCTTAAGACCCTCGGTGGGGAAAGAGTTAACGAAGCTGGCAGAACATTCTGGAAGACAGGAAAGAAACAGCTGAGCCTCTTGCGGTGTGGGCCTCTACTCCCCAATACTGGACTGGGGTCGCTTTCACTGGCTCCATCATGTTCTCTTGGCCTCTCCAGCTGCTCATGGAAAGCCTGGGCACATGTCACACTGACAGCTGCCAGTCAGACACACGCTCGGCTCTGGGGCCCCAAGGAGGAAGGGCAAGGAGCCAGGGCTGGAGCCTTTTAAGCAAAGGTTATCACCAGGCTAGCTAAACTTAGGCACAGGCTCTTCAGCAGGAAGGGCAGGGGGCTGGGCTCAAGTTGCACTGGCCTAGCAGAAAGGCCCCAGGGTCCCCCTGCCCTGCCCCCACTGATGCAGGGTGCTCCCCACACAGGTCCTTTCTAATAGCTCAGAACCCACCCTTTCTTCACTCAGCTACCCTTCAGGAGCATGAAGGATCTTCTAGTCCTCCCTCCCAACTCTACCGTCTCGACCCGCACCCTAACCCCCAAGGTCCACGTGGGCAGCCTAGGAAGGGAGTCCCTAGCTGCAGGACCAGTCCGCACGTCCCAGGATGGGGAGGGACTTCCGCTGTCACGTCCAGCTCCTCGCCCGGGGCTGCAGTGGGTGAAAGGGGCACTGTTTCCCAGCCTGTGCGACACAACCCTGAGGTTCCCGGGAACCATACTGTGGAGGCCTCTGGGTCTCCAGCAGCCCAGCCCCTCAGCGGGGACGCTGTCCTAACCCTGGGGCCCCAGCCCTGGCCTCAGCTGATCAGCACACGGATGGGTTTGTAAGTCCCAGTTATCAGGGCATCGTGACCTTCCGCGTGGGAACCTCCCCCTCGGGCCTCCTCCCTAGCCTCCTCCAGGCCCTCACCGCCCAGTCTGCAACCCAGGCCCCCAGCCCTGGAGGCGGAGAGCCGAGAAGCCAGGAGGAGCTAAGTGGAGGCCGGAAAGGGCACCGGCAGGAGGAAACTGGCCCCTCCTGGGCCTTCCCTCTGCTGTGTATCACTACCGAAGAGCAACGAGGAAAAGATCCTCGCATTTTCCCCAGGCTTTGCAATAAACTGGAGAGGGTCGGCGGTGTGCAGGCCTGAGCCATCCCACATCTCCGCTCCAATTCCCTGCATAAGTGCACAGAATCTCATCCGCGCAGCAACCTCCATGTCCCTGCGTCCTGGACGTCCTCGGTGCGCACCAAGCCCTCTTCCTGAAGTCCAGTCTCCTACGTCCCAGTCGGGCCCATCCTGGGAACCAACACCCAGTCACCTCCCCGGAGGTCCAAGCTCAGTTCCCCTCCTCCTCTCCATCCCCAGCCCACACGCTCGGTGCGTGCCCAGTTCTAGAAGAAGGCGGGTCCAAAGAGGGGGGCAGAAAACAAGCAAGCAGGAAAGGCTAGGCTACTCGAGGTTTTACGGGCGCACGTAGCTCAGGCCTCTGCGCCCTTGAGCTGCGACTGGAGGAGCTGGGCGGAAGGCGGGGCCCGCGTCACCAGCTCCCCCGCCGCCCCAGTGCCTATAAATGGAGCCCGCAGCCCTCCCCGGTGCTCTCTGCTCCTCCCCGTTCTAGAGACAGCCGCATCTTCTTGTGCAGTGCCAGGTGAAAACGCAGTGGGCCTCCGGCGGTGGGCACGGTCACTAGGGGGAAGGGGACCCGGTCACTAGGGGGAAGGGAACCCGCTGGCCCGGGTCTGTGGGTGCCGGGTGGGCACGATGCGCAGGCCGAGCCCGGGCTCCGCATTGCAGGGGCTGGAGGAGGAGGGGGGAGGACGAGGACGTGATGGGGCGCGCGGGGGGAATGGAGACCGGGAGGGGGAGGGGCGGGTGCAGCGTCCACCCCGCTGATGGATGCTCTCCTTTCCCTCCCGCAGCCTCATCCCTGAGACACGATGGTGAAGGTCGGAGTGAACGGGTGAGTTAGCGGCTGCGCTGGGGTGGGGCCGCCGTTGATTCCTCTGCAGCCCTGGCTGGCCTAGGAGTTTCTGCAGTAGCGTGGGGAAGTGAAGGGGTGGCGGCAGCGCCCAAGGAGACCTCAAGGTCGGCGCTCGGCCTGCGGTCCCGGCCCCGGCTGCTGCGCCTCCTGGGACGCGCGCCCGCCCGCCCTTGCGGGACGAGCAGCGCTGAGCTGCTCCCCCTCCTCCCGCTCTCATTCCTCCCCTCATCCCCGGCTGGGGCTTCTTTCTTTCCTTTCGCGCCCTGTGGGGTCACGTGCCAGGTTGGAGCCCCTCCCCCACAGCCTCCTCCCCTGCGCGTGCACCGGGATGCGAGGTGCTCGGGCTCCTCATCGGCTTAGGGCTTCCCTTGCCGTAACCGGCAGCCATGTTGCAACGGGGAAGGAAATGAATGAACCACCGTTAGGAAACCTCCCTTCTGCCTTCTTCCTTCTAGCGCGTGACTAACCTCCGCACCCCTCCCTCCCTCAGCTGGGTGGAGTCTCCTCCATCCCGTAAGCCAGGTGAAGCAGAGCTTCCCCGCACTCCGGAGCTCCACGCAGCAGCTGGGCCTCACAAACTCTTCACCTTATTAACCCTAAAGCAGCCCTCAAGCCTGATTGCTCCGGCGTGATGCTTTCTCTAGATAATTCCTGAGAATGGATGCGGACTTAAAGGAGGTCCACGTGTGTCCTTGCCCCAGCCCCAGGGGTGTGGTAGCTGTGGCTTGGTGCCAGGCCGGGGAAGCTGAGTCATGGTGGTTAGAAGAGAAATTTCCACTGCAAAATGGCTCCCATCCCCATAGCCCCTTCCCTTTCATCTCCACTTCTATCCCAGGCTTGCACTGACCCAAACCCTATCGGCCGGGCTCTAAAGGTCACTAAGAAGATTGGGTGTCTGTGGGCCGCGGAATACTGCCCATCTCCCCAATCCATCCCCCCAGAAACCAGATCTCCCCGCTCCACCCTAATCAGAGGTTAAATTTAGCTGTCTGACCTTTGTGTAACTGGGGTCTGGGCTCTCCTCCACCCTGTTCACCCCTATACACATCTGTTGCTCCCACTTCAGATTTTTAGCTAGGAAGGATGGGTAGTTTTGCAAGTTGGAGCCCTGTGATTAGGGGTCGGAAGCCAGCTGGCGCTCCCGTGCCCTTTAGTAGGAGGGATTTGGAGAAGGCAGGTGGGCTGACCCTGTCCAGCTGATTCTGACCTTTAGCCTTGCCCTTTGAGCTTGATGATGCTGAGTGTGCAACTCTTCCTCTCCAAGGGGTATTGCCTGAGGCTGGGCCAGGCTGGAACAAACCTTCCCAGACAGCATGGGTGGTGGGGGCAGCAAGTGCCATGTGCCAGGCTGGTGCCCAGACTGTGGGGGGCAGTGCACCCACCACTGCCACTTCTTAGAGACGTTAAATGACTGATGGTCGGTCAAAGCATTGAGCCTAATCACTTCTTGGATAGAGAAAGAGCCTCTACTTTTATGGCTGTGCTGTAAAAAGCCAGCAGGCTTGGCTGGGCTTACTCAAGGAAGATAAAATTAGACCTTTTGACTGTGGGGTGAAGGCTCTGCATCCAAACAGTCTCACAATTGGACACCCCCTAAAAAATTTTTCAGGAAAGAGACTTTCAAACAAAACTTGAATTGTAGGTATCTAGGTATTCTGAACACAAATGTGGGACAATATTCTGCTCTTTGGAAGACTATTAGTTGGCCCAGGGCCTATTACAAACCTATGAGAAACTACTCTGCCCCCTACTCACCTTACCTCTTTCTTGCCTCTTAGATTTGGCCGTATTGGTCGCCTTGTGACCCGGGCTGCCTTGAGCTCTGGCAAAGTAGAGATTGTTGCCATCAATGACCCCTTCATTGACCTCAACTACATGGTGAGTGCTGCCCCCTGCCGGTGGTGGGAGGGACTGCGCTGAAGCAGTTCCTTATGCCTTTGCTTGCTGCCCCCAGGTCTACATGTTCCAGTATGATTCCACCCATGGCAAGTTCAACGGTACAGTGAAGGCTGAGAATGGGAAACTTGTCATCAACGGGAAGCCCATCACCATCTTCCAGGAGTAAGTGTGGAAGGGGAACAAACAGGAGATGTAACATACTTTGAAGAGACATAGCGTGGGTTGCCACTGTTGAATACATGGGAGCTCATGTCCTGTTTCCCACTTGTAGGCGAGATCCCACCAACATCAAATGGGGTGATGCCGGTGCCGAGTATGTTGTGGAGTCTACTGGGGTCTTCACTACTATGGAGAAGGCTGGGGTAAGTGGCTGGAAGCCTGAAGATGAGGGGGTCCTCTGGATGTAGCCTGAACCAGATTCACACCAATTTCTTTTACACAGGCCCATCTGAAGGGTGGAGCCAAAAGGGTTATCATCTCTGCCCCTTCTGCTGATGCCCCCATGTTTGTGATGGGCGTAAACCACGAGAAGTATGACAACTCCCTCAAGATTGTCAGGTGAGGAATGCAGAGGGCATGGAAGGGTGGGTCTCAGGGCCAAGGTCAGGTAGAAGAGCTTCCCTGACTTGCCTCTTTCTTCAGCAATGCCTCCTGCACCACCAACTGCTTGGCGCCCCTGGCCAAGGTCATCCATGACAACTTTGGCATCGTCGAGGGGCTCATGACCACGGTTCATGCCATCACAGCTACCCAGAAGACCGTGGATGGCCCCTCTGGCAAACTGTGGCGTGATGGTCGTGGCGCTGCCCAGAACATCATCCCGGCATCCACCGGCGCAGCCAAGGCTGTGGGCAAGGTCATTCCAGAGCTGAACGGGAAACTGACCGGCATGGCCTTCCGAGTTCCTACACCCAACGTATCTGTTGTGGATCTGACCTGCCGCCTGGAGAAAGCTGTATGTCAAGAACTGGGGGTGGGGGGTGTCCCTGGTATAATAGTGAGGTTAGAGCTTGAATATTCATCTTGGTTTTGCTTTATTAGGCTAAATACGATGACATCAAGAAGGTGGTTAAGCAGGCGTCAGAGGGACCCCTAAAGGGCATCCTGGGCTATACCGAGGACCAGGTATTGATGACACTGGTAGCTGGGTGCACACATTTCTTCTGAACAGGATTGGGTACTTAGCTCTGTCCCTTTCCTCAGGTCGTCTCCTGCGACTTTAACAGTGACACCCACTCTTCTACCTTTGATGCTGGGGCTGGCATTGCCCTCAACGACCACTTTGTCAAGCTCATTTCCTGGTATGTGGGAGGGGAAATTGAGGGTTAGGTTACTGGGGGGTATGGCGCCCTGGTGGCTGGCTTGGACAGTCAGCCCTCAATAACAATCCTCTAAACTCTCTAGGTATGACAACGAATTTGGCTACAGCAACAGGGTCGTGGACCTCATGGCTTACATGGCCTCCAAGGAGTAAGAAGCCCTGAACCACTCACCCCAGCAAGAGGAAGAGAGAGGCCCTCACCTGAGTGGTCCCTGCCCCAACTCAGCCCCCAACAAACACACTGAGTATCTCCCTTCGGTTTCCATCCTAGACCCCCAGAAGGGGAGGGGCTTAGGGAGCCCTACTGTCTTGAATACCATCAATAAAGCTCACTGCACCCACCTACTTTGTTTGTCTTAATCTAGGGGAGGGGAGCTGGCATATCCACCATTCCCCCCAGCCACCATCCTGAGCTTGTTTGACTTGTGTAGGCCCAGGTTGCCTGAGCAAGAGAACAAGTGAGAGCGCTGGAGACTAGGTGACTGACCATTGGACCGCATGGTCTATCTAGCATGCAAGTTTCAGAGGTTCACACTGCTCTGGAGCAAATTTCTAGGTGGATGTGTACTTTGCAAAGTTCATTGTTCCCAGCTCTCTAGAAACACTAAACTTGGATCCATGCCTAATACTGTAGGACTGATAGGAATACCAGGAGGTTCTGACTTGGAGGAAATGCCCTGCTAAGAGTCCATGCTCCTCAGTAAAGGCACGTGGCTCTGGTGGGGAGGGGTTCTCCTTGAGTTGGGCTGGGCCCTGGCTGGACGTTGGTGGTGCTTTCACTCTGGGGCAGTGAATTGCAATCCATACCTAACTGTGTTAAGAGCTAATGACATCAGTATGTACATCACAGTTAACATCAGAAAGTGCTTGAAACAGTAACACAATAGTGTTCAAATATTTGCCACCTTCATTATTAAGATTCCACTCAAATTCAGCTCGGCATAGCCTCCTTGTACTGAGGTATTGTGTCTTCCCCCCTTTCCAAGCCTGACTTTGTGAATGACAGAGGCACATCTTCAGCTGATCCTGGGGGAAGCAGACCCTGAACATACACGTATGTACGCCTTCATCTCCGCAATGACTCATGACTTGCCTCGGGTCCTCTGGTCTGGGCCTTCCCCCAAGGAGAGGGCGACACAGCCACTCACTGGAGCTGATGGGAGGACAGTGTCTGGGGCAGCCCGCCACCCTCCACCTCACTAAGTAGGGAAGCCTTCTCCAAATGCATGGTATATGCTTCACCCCAGTTCCTGGTCAGTTAGCACCAGAACAAAATCCAAGACGGCCTGTTGGACCCCAAGAAGGGCTGGCTGATCCCACACTGACATTCCTGACAAATGGAGGGACCCCAAGTGCTCCGGCAGCATTTTGAAGATGAAGATAGGTTGCGTGACGGCAGGAGTGTCCCAAATGATGGGAGTTGTCCAGGAAGGGTAGGGTTGAGCTTAGCTCCAGACACCCTGCAAGCCCGGGGAGACCAAGGACCACAGGAGAAGGCCCAGGGTAGGAGCACTCCAGCCCAGGGCCAGGCTTCGTGCAGTGGTATGTGAGAGTCCCTCTGCAGCCTCACTGCCTGGGTGAGCTCTGAGGAGCCAAGGCACTGCCCCCTATCTCATGGAGCTATCGGATGAGACCTCTCGATCGGAGTCTTCAGTCTCGCTTGGCGCTGGCGGTGGGTCACTAAGCGGGACCGCAGTGAAAGCAGGAGACTTTCTAGAAAAAAACGCCACATATCACCTTGGGGCAGGCAGGAAAGCAGGAGGAGGCTGGCATGGTCTCCCTAGGGCCTCGCCCCGTGCAGGGGGGGCAGCATCTCAGGAGGGAACACTGCCTCTACCAATTTGATGGAGGAAACAGTTCTCATCTCATCTTGGGGGCTCTGAGAGGCTCAGCTGTCAGCAGCCTGAGGTCACAGCACACTGAACTGCCACCTCAGCCTGCATGAACTGCCACCAGAGCCCTGGCCGCCTCACTAATCTGGGAGTGGGTTTGGTCTTTTGTATTTTCTTGTTGCTGTTTTTATTTTCTTTGAGACAGGGTCTCTATGTATTCTTGGCTGGCCCAGAACTTGCTATATAGATGAGGCTGGCCTTGAACTTGCTATATAGATGAGGCTGGCCTTGAACTTGTGGCACCCCATGTGCCCATGACTCTCTTCCATGTGCTTAGATGAGATATGCACTACCACCCCTGGCTAATAGTATTTTTTAACTACTGTTTGCTCAGTTTGGCTTGAGACAAGGTTTCTCTACTGTAGCCCAGGCTGCCCTTAAACTCATAGCAAGTGCTGAGATTATAGGCGTGGACATGTCTGATGTATGGATTTAAAAAATTTTTATTATATTTTATGTGTATGAGTGTATTGCTTGTATGTAGGTAGGTGTACCCATGTCTCACAGTGCCTACAGATGTCAGAAAAGGGTGTCAGATCCCCCGAAACTGGAGTTACTGACAACTGTCTGTTGTCAGTCGCCATGTGGGTGCTGAAACCGGGTCCTCTGCAAAAGCAGCCAGTGCTCTTAACCACTGGGCCATGCTCCGAAAGTACTTTGCCACTGAGCTACACTCCCAGCCCTGAAATCTCCTCTTTCTTTTTTTTTTTTTTTTTTTTTTTTTATTAATTTTAAATTTATTTCTGTAATGTGTATGAATGTAACTAGTCTGCATGCAAGTCTGTGCAGCCGTGTCGTTTTGCAATGCCGCGAGAGGTCAGAAGAGGGTCTCGAGATTCCCCTGGACTGGAAGTTCTTCCTGCTGGAATTGGAGTTACAGACGGTTCCTCAGACCGCCATGTGAGGTGCTGGGAATCGAAACCCGGGTCCTCTGTAAGAAGAGTCGGCGCTCTTAACCACATAGGGCCATCTCTCCAGCCCCTGAAATCTCCTCTTTCACAAGGCCAAATACACAAATCACGGCTTGAGTGTATGTAAAATTCTGCCCCCACCTCTTTGTTCTTTGCTAGGTTTCAGTTGTCTCTGGTAAGACACCACAGAGCTTGGGAAACTGGTAGGTAGAAGTGGGTTGGCAGCAGGTCTTCAGGGCTCTACTCCAGTCTCCCTCCCTCCCTCCCTCCCTGGGAGCGGGGCACAGTCAGATGCTCTGGGCAGGCTCTTACCGGTCTCCCGACTGAGTGATGAGGCGGCGGCAGGTCTCCATCTGCACATCCAGGCCTCGCTTCATGCTGCACATCTCCATATACTCATGCAGGTGCCGGTTCATGTCGTTCTTGGCTGTGGCCAGTTCTAGCTGTAGGAGGACAGGGCAGAGCCACCAGGGGTTAGTAAGCCCAGGACAGACAGGGCAGAGGATGCACCAGCTGGGCCCCTCAAGGGGCCAGCCATCCATGGTTGAAACCTCGGACTTCAAAAGAAATCAGACATCAGCAGAAGGTATCATATACTGTACAATTTCCTCTGGATTATTCTAGGGTTTTTTGGGAAGGAGTAGTATTAGTGATCTAACCCCAGGGCCTCACTCTAGGCAAATGTTCAACTGCTGAGCTCCAGACTTAGTCATTTCCCGGGACACTACCTTCTAAGGAATTCAGGGGATCAGCTAGAGAGGCCTGAGTTTCATTTTTTATTTTTTTTTTTTTTTTTTTTGGTCTTTTTAAAGAACAGGGTCTTCCTTTAGTCCAGCTGGCCTGGATCTTATAGAGAACCAGGCTTGCACCTCACAGAGATCCGAGCCTGCCTCTGCCTGCTGAGAGTGCTAGGATTAAAAATATGTGCCACCACACCTGGCTCTGAATTCTTTTTTAAAAAGAGCAGTAAGGGGGGTCTTGGAGAGATGGCTCAGCGTTAAGAGCACCAAACGCAATGCTCTTGCAGATGAACCAGGTTCGATTCCCAGACCCCACATGGCAGACTAAGAACCATCTTTTAACTTCAGTTCCAGGAGGAATCCCGACCCGCTCTTCTGACCTCCATGGCATTGCATGACACGGGTGCACAAACCTGCATGCACAAAAAATAATAATAAAAATTAAAAAGAGCAATAAGGACTAGGTATGGTGGGAAGACCCGTAACCCCAGCACTCAGGAAGCTGAGGCAAGAGAATCCCGAGTTCAAGGTCAACTTGTACTACTACATACATAGTAAAACCCTGTCTCAAATACAGGGAGAGGATGCAGGAACGGTGGCAGAGGCAGGCGGATCTCTGGGAAAGTGAGGCCAGCCTGGTCTACAGGAAGACCCTGTCTCAAAAAGACCAAAAACAAACAAAAGAACAGTATCGAAATGGCTCAGTAAATAAAGGCACTTGCTATGCAAGCTTCGAAGAGGCTTGAATTTATCTCAGGGACCCATGTGGTAGGAGAGAGCTCACTCCCACAAGTCCTCTGACCTCCACACACACACACTGTGGCATGTGGGTGCACACACACACATACACACACAGAATGTCATTTAAAAATTAAAAAGAGGGCTGGAGAGATGGCCTAGCGGTTAAGAGCACCGACTGCTCTTGCAGAGGACCCACATGGCGGCTGAGAACCATCTGTAACTCCCAATTCCCAGGAGAACTCCAGTAACCAGGGGAATCCAACGCCTCTTCCGACCTCCATGGAGCATTGCAACGAACACAGGTGCACAACCTACATGCAGACGATAAAACATTCATAACACATACAAAAATAAATAAAAGCCGGGCATGGTGGGTGCCACGCCTTTAATCCTAGTAATCCTAGCACTTGGGAGGCAGAAGGCGGCGATCTTTGTGGAGTTCAAAGGCCAGCCTGGTCTGACAGAGTGGTTCTAGGACAGCTGGGGCTACAGGGAGAAACCTGTCTCAAAAAAGACAAAAAAAAAAAAAAAAAAGAACTGCTTTAAAAAATTAAAAAAGAAAACAAAGCCAGGCATGGTGGCACAACGCCTTTTAATCCTAGCACTAGGCGAGGCAGAGGCAGGCGGATCTCTATGAGCTCAAGGCCAGCCTGGTCAAACGGAGCTGAAATTCCTAGGAATAGGTTGAGAGGCTACAGGGAAGATCCTATCTCAAAAAGACCAAAAAAAAAAAAAAAAAGCAAAAATTAAAAACAAGGGAGCTGGGCATAGTGGTAACACCTTTAAGTCACAGCAACTCAGGAGGCAGAGGCAGGGGGATACTCAAGGAACAGCCTGGTTTGCCATAGGCAAGTTACAGCCAGCGTGGGGCTACAAGAAAGACCCCCTGGCTCAAAAGACCAAACAATAATAAGAATAATAATAATAAATGTTGAAATAAAAAGATATAACAGGGTGGAATGTGAGCCGGTTGGGGATGTGGCTAGGTTGGGGTTGATTGTTAGTTGGATAGAGTTCCTGCCTAGCATGTAAAAAGCTCTGGGTTTGATTCCTAAAACTATGTAAACGGGACCTCGTAGCTCATATCTGCAATCTCAGCACTGGGGACGTTGAGGCAGGAGAATGAGTTCAAGGTGATCCTGGTCTATAGCAGGCCAGCCTGAGCGCCATGAGCTACAGATGTGGCTCAGTGGTAGAAAGGAGTAAGGCCCTGGGGTCCTGGGCTGGATTCCTACAACATTCACAGTAGCGAGGACAGGGATGTAAAGTGGCAGTCTTCAAGGCTCTGCTCCAAGGCCCCCCCCCCCCCCGGCTCCCTGGGACTGCGGTGGAGTGGGCTCCGACCTGCATGAGCCAGCAGGTGTACGATGGCTGTGCTCCCTCCCTGCGCTCCTCTGAGGCTCAGCTCGCCCTCATTCCCTGTGGGGTCCACTGGCCTCCCTCAGCGACTTGTGTGAGCTCAGCTCCTTTGAGGGCAGGCAGAGTCCTATTCATCTCTATTCATCTCTGCCACTCAGCCCTCCCTCAGGGGCTGACTGTGAACTATCTAAAATACAGAAAGACTCCACACGAACACACTGGTGACTGCAAGATGCATCCTGGTTTTAGAAAAGTTTTACATGGAAGAAAGAGGGTCTCTGGACAAGGAAAGTTTTCCTCCCAAGGCTGACTCTGCAGCTAGATTTGGAAGCAGAGAAAGAGGTGAGCCAAGGCAGAAAAATATCTAGGCCAGGAACAGTCCAGTCTGCTGCCTCTTTGTTTTGGGTACGAAGGCCAGCAGCCAAGGGGGGGGGGGTCAAAATGCTGGGAGGTGATTTGCTTGGCTGCTGACAGCAAAGAGAAGGCAGAGACCCAGAGACCCATGAATAGGACAGCAGGGAAACCACCCATAACAAATCTCAGATGGACACAGAGGGTGGGAATGGGCAGAAAGAAGGAAACAGGCCATAGGAGCAGACACAGGGACAGCCAGGACACTGGCATTCTGGGTCAGACAGCAACCAGCTGGCTCATAAGCCCATGGCTTGAAGGGGACGTTTGTTCCCACGGCAGCCAAACGAGCAAGACGTGCTGACTGTGCCACTGGAGGGGAAAATGGGATGCTCCAGCTCACAGACCAGACAGACAGACAGACAGACACACACGCACACACACACACACACACGCACACATGCACACGCACACACACAGACACAGTCACAGACCAGACAGATGGGAGACACACACACACACACACACACACACACACACACAGATAAGAAAGGGATGGGCCGGGCGTGGTGGCGCACGCCTTTAATCCTAGCACTTGGGAGGCAGAGGCAGGTGGATCTCTGTGAGTTCAAGGCCAGCCTGGTCTACAGAGTGAGTTCCAGGACAGCTGGGGCTACAGGGAGACCCTGTCTTGAAAAGACCAAAAAAAAATAAAAATAAAAAAAATAAATAAATAAATAAAAAGAGGGCTGGAGAGATGGCCTAGGGGTTAAGAGCGCCAACCGCTCTTACAGAGGACCCAGGTTTGATCCCCAGCACCCACATGGGGGCCAAGAACCGTCTGAAACTCCAATTCCAGGAGAACTCCAGTTCCAGGGGGAATCCGAGACCCTCTTCTGACCTCCGCGGCATTGCACAACACGGGTGCACAGACCTGTATGCAGACAGTACATTCATACACATACAGAAAAAAAAAATTTTTTTTAAATAAAAAGAAAATTAAGTAATTTTTTTTTTTTTGAGACAGGGTCTCCCTATAGCCCCAGCTGGCCTGGAACTCACTATGTAGACCAGGCTGGACTTGAACTCACAGAAATCTGCCTGCCTCTGTCTCCCGAGTGCTAGAATTAAAGGTGTGTACCATTACACACTTTATCTTGTTCCTCATGATATTTTGCTGGGGAAAGACAGAAGTCAGACAACTTGGAAGCAGCTTCAAAGCTCTTTTTTTGTTGTTGTTGGTCTTTTCGAGACAGGGTCTCCCTGCAGCCCCAGCTGTCCTGGAACTCACTCTGTAGACCAGGCTGGCCTTGAACTCACAAAGATCTGCCTGCCTCTGCCTCCTGAGTGCTAGGACTAAAGGCGTGCGCCACCACGCCTGGCATCAAAGCTCTTTAGATAAAGATTTGTATAGCCGGGGCTGGAGAGATGGTGTAGTGGTTAAGAGCGCTGACTGCTCTTGCAGAGGACCCGGGTTCAATCCCCAGCACCCATTTGGCAGCTGAGAACCAGGACGAGTAGGTGGGCGATGTGAGACAGTCTCATCGTGAGGAGGGGCTGAAGCACACGTTGCAAATTTGGGTGCTTAAAGAGACTATCAGGGCTGGAGAGATGGCCTAGCCATTAAGAGCACCGACTGCTCTTGCAGAGGACCTGGGTTCGATCCCCAGCAGCCAGATGGCGGCTGAGAACCGTCTTTAACTCCAGTTTCAGGGGAATTCGACACCTTCTTCTGACCTCCGCAGTATTGCACGACATGGGTGCACAAACCTACATGCAGACAGTACACTCATACAAATAAATAAATAAATAAATAATAAATAAATTTTTTAAATCTAAAAAAAAAAATTGTATAGCCAAGGCTGGCCTCATACTTGCTATGTGGCTGAGCATGACCTTGAACTTCTGATCTGCCTGCCTCTAACTCTCAAGTGCTAGGATTATGGACATGTGCCACCATGCCTGGTTTTATGTGGTGCTGGGGATGGAAACCCAGGGCTTTGAGTGCACCAGGCAAGCATTCTACCAAATGAGCTATAGCCCCAACCCAGGGTGTTCTCTTCGTCTCACCGATCATGTTTTCAGCTAGGCATTTGTGGTACAGATGAGCCCTAGATCACTATGCTAAGCTAAGGTCCCTACCTGGTTGAGGGCATGGTAGAAAGACCTAAGCCTTAAATTCACTATCCGAAAGAGGTAGACACAGCTCAGGGAGGGAGAGAACGAAGGGGGTGGGGCACAGCAAGATGGGTGCATGAGAGATGGGAAGATTAGACTGGTTCTACACACACGGACCTTAGCTGATGGCAGAATGCTGGCTGGGCCTCTGAAACTCAGAATTGGTGTTCCTGGATCCAAACCAAAAACCAAAAACCAAAACCCCTTGTTTTGCTTAGCAGAACATGATGCTTTGTTATATGTCGGGAGACTGAATATATAGGAAAATAACTTCTCAGCTTCTCAAGACATAGGGAATGAGAACAACAGAAGTGCGGACAAACGCGAGGGAAGCCAGCGTCAGACGTCTCCTGCCCCATTCCCAAATCCATGCACCTCACACAGGCCCCATGCAGCCTCCCTTCTGCTGCTCTGTACACCTGCCTGCAGCCCTGAAGGCTGACAGGCTGAGTTCAAGCCCCAGCTCCACTTGCCATTCACAAGGAACTCCACAAAGCTCTGGAATGAAAAAAGGAAACTCCTCCCAGTAGGAGCCCAAGGGTTGAGTCAAGGAGGCTGGAGTCCTCTGCGTGCTCCAGCACTTAGGACTTGGGCATTCATGCAGTAAACAGTGCGCACTAAGGCGTGGCTGACTACCTGCCTGATCCTGCCCTAAGCACCTCATCTCTCTAATCTTCTTAATAACCCTGCCTGTGGGGAGAGATTACACAGATGGCCATTTCACAATAAAGAAACGGGCCCAAGTTTAGCATGGTAGCACAAGTCTGTAATCCCAGTACTCAGGAAGCTGAGGCAGGAAGATTGCCTGAAGTTTGAGGCCAGCCTGGGCTACACAGAAAGACCCTATATCCAATTTTTATTTTATTTTATTTATTTATTTTGTATGTGTATGAATGTACTATCTGCATGTAGGTTTGTGCACCCTTGTTGTGCAATGCCACAGAGGTCAGAAGAGGGTGTCGGATTCCCCTGGGACTGGAGTTAAAGACGGTTCTCAGCCGCCATGTGGGTGCTGGGGATCGAACCCGGGTCCTCTGCAAGAGCAGTTGGTGCTCTTAACCGCTAGGCTATCTCTCCAGGCCCCCCAATTTTTTTTTTAAAGGAAGGAAAGCCGGGCATGGTAGTGCACGCACTCAGGAGGCAGAGTTCAAGGCCAGCCTAGTCTACAGAGTGAGTTCCAGGACAGCTGGGGCTACAGGGAGACCCAGTCTCGAAAATGCAAAAAAAAAGGAAGGGAAGGAGCTGGAGAGATGGCCTAGTGGTTAAAAGCACCGACTGCTCTTGCAGAGGACCTGGGTTCAATCCCCAGCACCCACATGGCGGCAGAGAGCCGTCTTTAACTCCAATTCCAGGGGAATCTGACACCTTCTTCTCATTTCTGCAGCATTGCACAACACAGGTGCACAGACCTGCATGCAGACAGTACATTCATAAACATAAAGAATAAATAAGAAAAATTTTAATTAAAAAAATAAGAAATAAAAAATAAATAAAATAAATTAAAATAAATAAAAAGGAAGGAAAGAAGGAGCTATCTGGGGGCACAGCTCTGGGCTGGAGAGATGGTTCAGTGGTTAAGAGCACCTACTGCTCTTGCAAAAAGGTTCAATTCCCAGTACCCACATGGCAGCTAACAACTCTCTATAACTACAGTTCCAGGGTATCCGAAACTTTCTTCTGACCTGTTGGGCACTGAACAACATGGTTGCACTTACATACATGCAAGCAATACACTCATACACGTAAAATAAAAATAATAAATAACAAAAAAAGTGTTTCTCTGGCAAGCACAAAGACCCAAGTTCAGACCCTAGAACCCACATTAAAAAGCTGGGCACTGGGGCTGCAGAGATGGCCTAGCAGTTAAGAGTGCCAACCGCTCTTGCAGAGGACCCGGGTTGGATCCCCCAGCACCCACATGGCGGCTGAGAACCATCTGGAACTCCAGTTCCAGGAGAATCCACACCCTCTTCTGACCTCCACAGCATTGCACGACACGGGTGCACAGACCTACATGCAGACAGTACTTTCATAACACACACAAAAATAAATAAAATTTAAAAATTTAAAAATTTAAAAAAGCTGGGCACTGCAGCACGAACTTGTAAACCAGGGCTAGGAGGTGCAGAGAGGCGGCTTCTCGGCTTGCTGCCGGACGATCTAGCCGACTTAGCAAGTTACAAGCCAGAGAGAGACTCTGCCTCAATTAAAAAAAAAAGAAATTTACTTATTACTTTTTTTGTGTGTATGAGTGTATTGCCTACATGTATGTAAGTGCATCTGTGTCATGCAATGCCCACAGAGGTCAGAAGAAGGCAATGGATTCCCCTAGAACTGGAGTTATAGATCGTTGTTAGCCGTCATGTGAGTGCTGGGAATCGAACCTGGGTCTGCAGCCAGTGCTCTTAACTGCTGAGCAATGTCTTTAGCCCCACTGGTGAATGACACCTAAAGAATGATACTCGGGGTTGTCTTCTGGCCTCCACATGCATGTGTGTGCACATCTACAAACATGCACGCATACACACACATACACACACACACACACACACACACACACACCAAAACAAAAAGGAAGGGAGGCCCATGAAAAGACAGAAAGTCAGCCAGCCAGCCAAGGCTGAGTATTCTAGCCACACCCACGATACTAGCACATAGGATGCGGGAGCAGAGGACCAGTTTGGGCCACTTGGACTTCAAGACCCTACCTCAAAATAAATGAATAAATGAATAAAAGAGAGGAAGAGGAGGAGGAAGGAGAAAAGAAACAGGAGTTCAGAAAGGACAAGGAAGAGGCCAGGGAGAAGGATTAGTAGGAAAAACACTTGTGAAAGCCTGACAACCTAAGTTCAATCCCCAGGAAGCACATGGTAGGAAAGAATGGAGTCCACAAGTCACCCTCCGACCTCCACAGACACACTGTGGCGTGCGCATGCCCATACACACAATACTCCACAGACACACTGTGGCGTGTGCATGCCCATACACACAATACTCCACATACACACTGTGGCGTGCACATGCCCATACACACAATACTGCACAGACACACTGTGGCGTGTGCATGCCCATACATACAATACTGCACATAGACACTGTGGCGTGTGCATGCCCATACACACAATACTCCACATTCACACTGTGGCGTGCGCATGCCCATACACACAATACTCCGCATACACACTGTGGCGTGCGCATGCCCATACACACTATACTCCACATACACACTGTGGTGTGCGCATGCACATACACACAATAAACAAATTAATCTTTTAAAGGGGGCTGGAGAGATGGCTTAGTGTTAAAAGTGCTGACTGCTCTTGCACAGGACCCAGGTTTGTTCCTAACACCCACACAGCAGCTAACTGTCCATAACATCAGTCCCGGGGACTCTGTTCCTCTCTTCTGGCCTCTACAGCCACTGTATGCACAGGGTACACTTGTATACACGCAAACAGAACATTCATACACATTAAAAAAAAAAAAAACGGAGGGGCGACAAGTAACTTGTGCCAAGTGCGTGGTTAAGTGACAGGACCAACATTTGAACCCACATCTATCTGCTTCCAGATCCTGAAGTCTCATGGATCCACCAGTTACCACAACCAAAGGTCACTCTTTCTGTCAACAGAGGGAAGGTCCTGCTCTGGGGGTCCAGCAGGAAGGAGAAGGCCACCACGTGGGCCTACGGGCTGGCGCGCACCCTCACCTCGATCTGGTCGATGGTTTCCTGGTACTCCTTCTCCCGGGTTTTGAACAAGGACTCAGTGTCTTTAATCACCTTCTCCAGACTGTCTTCCTGCTGCTGCAGGAGAAAGGGACGCAAGGGAGGCCAACCAGGGAGGGACACGACAGGGACATTCCACGGGCCAAGGTGGGAAGAGAGAGAAAGTCTGATTAGAGGAAGCAGGTGAGAAGAGGAAAGGAAACAGGAAGGGGAAGAAGCCGGGGGAGGATGAAGGCCACACTGGGGAAGAGCACGGAAGGGGAGGGAGGGAGACCTCAGCGGGACAGAGAGGCAGAGCTGAGGGGCCCAAGGCCAGGAGGGGAGGTTACCTCTCCCTGGGCCTCTGCGGCTGCCATGGCATAGCCTGAGAAATCCTCCCAAAGCAGCAGGGTCTCCTCAGTCTCCTCCCAAGTCAGGCTGTCACAGTCGTCCTCAAAATCATATTCCCGCCTAGAGACAGGGAACCTGTGTGTCAAGGGAACTGGGGCCTTCCGAGTGGGCACAGTGCACTGTGGGAGCTCCGGCCTCGTGCAGGGACCTCATGGGTTGGGATACATTTGGACAGGCCTGTGGGACTCACAGCTGGCTGAGCATGCGCTGCATCTCCTCGTTGATGCTGAGGGCTGTGCTCTCCTCCTCGTCCCCCTCAGGCTGGCGGGGCCCATCATTCTCCGACAGGGAGGGGTCCTCCTCCACAGCAGCCTTGCGCTCCCGCTTCCGCCCCCCCATGGGTGGGACCTTAATGGGAGACAAGTGTAGAGACTACAGAGGCGAGGCCGGGTGCATGAGGAGAGGGTGGGCAGGGAGGCCGTGGGGTGGAGTGGAGCCAGCAGGAAGGGTGGGACAGACAGAGAAGAGACACGGTTACATGACAGGAACAGATACACACAGACAGGGCGGGGCTGCAGACAAAGAAGGAAGAAAAAGGAGAAATGGAAAAAACAGAGCAGTAAGGTAAGGTAAGGGGAGACGGCCTCGTGACCTCGCTGAGATGCGTTTAATGGGTAAAGAGGCTTTTCCTTTAAAAAAGAAAAGGCTTTCCGATGAGAGGGCAAAAATAAAAAGAATTTTTCTATTTTTTAATTTATTGGGTTGGTTATTTATTTAGAGACAGGGTCTCC
Organism: Rhizomys pruinosus; assembly: GCA_009823505.1. Lineage (NCBI taxonomy): Eukaryota > Metazoa > Chordata > Mammalia > Rodentia > Spalacidae > Rhizomys > Rhizomys pruinosus. The sequence goes on from VZQC01004506.1 coordinate 789,556, forward strand.
CCAGAGCCCCAGCTAGCCTGGAACTCGCTCTGTAGACCAGGCTGGCCTTGAACTCAGAGATCCACCTGCCTCTGCTTCCCCAGTGTTGGGATTAAAGGCGTGCGCCACCACACCCGGCTTAAAAAGAAAATTTTAGGCTGCAAAGAAGATAGGAGTTTTATTTATAGTGAGGAGAACTTGAACTACATCCACGTCTGTAAGGCGAGTGGGAGAAGGGAGAGGAAGACAAATCAGAGGAAGCGACTAAAAACAGGAGGGAAAGCAAGGAAAACAGAAAGGGAGACATCTGTGCTCAAGAGACCAGTGGTTCAAAATCCACGGCCAGAGGCCGGGGTGGTTCGGAAACTGGGACTGGGACTGGGGACATAATAAGCTTGCATGAGGTCAAACTAACCAGCTTCTTCTATGGAGAAAGCAAGAGAAAGATGAAAGGAACAACGAGGAGAGAAGCAGACAGAGGAGGGGGGGAAGGGAAGATGGCGTTAGAGACAGCTTCCAAAACCTCTCTCCTGAGGCTGTTCTTTGCCTCCCAGCCTAGTCCCACCAAGAGACCCAGGGGCCAAGACCCATCCCAGGAGAAGAGCGGCAGGGCCTGAGGTCCAGGCCAGCCAGGATGGAAGAGTCTCTGCCTGCCCCAGGTGCAGACAACAGGTGCCTCACCTGGAACATCTGGATCATATCCTCGCAGTTGCGTTGCTGAGCTAAGTCACACAGCTTGGCGGTGATGTCAATGCGGCGGCAGATGTCCATGTCTACCTTCATGGCCTTCTCCTGGATCTTGGTGTCCAGCTCTGTCAGGTTCTGTACCAGGAACACCAGGGAGAGTGAGGAGGTTACCCCAGTACTCCAGGCTGGCACTGATAAGGCCTTGGCAAGCTCTTCAGCCTTCCCCACATGCCACTGTCGCCTCCTCCACCAAGGCCCTGACCTGCTGGACAGAACACCCCTTTCCTCGGGGGCTCTGCCCAGGACTGTGCACATCCACTGAGCTGCTCATAGGACTAGCTCCTGGCCAGCGCACACAGGAGAGGGCTTGGCCCAGGGCTAGATGACCAGGGTCTCCCTTGAACCAACAGTGGCTCTAATCCCTCCTAGAATTTAAGTCCACAGATGAAAGAGACCACTAGGAATGATAAGACTGGAGAAAGTACTGGAAAGAGGACAACAACTGACATTTGCTTAGGACTGAACACAGGCCCCAGGGCCATTATATCTCTTCAGGACAACCCTGCAAAGTCCTTTGTTCTCAGAGTTCCATGATGACGTGGACATGGTGAGGCAGGAACTGGCCTAAAGCCATGCTACAAGCAAGTGGCAGAATCTACATAGACAGCTGGTTCCAGAGTTGTACACTTTGTTTGTTTTAAGACAGGGTCTCATTATGTAACCCTAGCTAGCCTAGGAATCCACTATGTAAACCATGCTGGCCCTGAGTACAGAGATCCACACACTTCTGCTTACAAACTGTTGAGATTAAAGGCGTGTGCCACCATACCCAGCTGTTACTTTTTAAAAATATTTTATCATTTTTATTTTATGTGTATGGGTGTGTTGCCTGCATTTAGACAGACGCACCCGTGCCATGCAGTGCCCGAGAAGTCAGAAGAGGTAATCGGATACCCTGGAACTAGAGTTCTGGATGGATGTTAGCTACCATGTAGGTAGGTGCTGGGAATCGAACCTGAGTCCTCTATAAGAGAAGCCGAGGCTTTTAAATGCTGAGCCATCTTTCCAGCTCCACCCCGGTGCACTTCTTTTTATTTTATTTTATGTGTATGAGTTTTATAGGCAATGTATGTAAATCCACCTGTCTCATACAATGTCCCAGGAAGCTAGAAGGCAGCATCAGATTTCTGAGAACTGGAGCTATGGCTGGTCATGAGCCACCATGTGGGTGCTGGGAATGGAACCCAGGTACTCTGCAAAAGTAGCCAGTAGTCTGTTTTTTTTTTTTGGTCTTTTCGAGACAGGGTCTCCCTGTAGCCCCAGCTGTCCTGGAACTCACTTTGTAGACCAGGCTGGGCTTGAACTCACAAAGATCCACCTGCCTCTGCCTCCCAAGTGCTAAGACTAAAGGCTTGCGCCACCACGCCCGGCTGAGTAGCCAGTAGTCTTGGAGTAGCCAGTAGTCTTAACCACTGAGCCATCTCCTCGAGAAGCCCCACTTTTTTTTTTTTTTTTTTTTTTGATACAGGGTCTTCCTGTAGCTCTGGCTGTCCTGGAACTCACTCTGTAGACCAGGCTGGCCTCGAACTCAACAGAGATCCGTGTGCCTCTGCCTCCCAAGTGCTAGGATTAAAGGCATGAGCCACCACGCCCGGCATTTATTTATTTCTATATGTGTATCAATGTACTGTCTGCATGCAAGTCTGTGCACCCGTGTCGTGCAACGCTGCGGAGGTCAGAAGAGGGTGTCGGATTCCCCTGGAACTGGAGTTCTCCCGGAATTGGAGTTTCGGACGGCTCTTGGCCGCCATGTGGGTGCTGGGGATCGAACCCGGGTCCTCTGCAAGAGCGGTTGGCACTCTTAACCGCTAGGCCATGTCTCCAGCCCTCAGAGAGGCCCCACTTTTTTTTTTTAATTTTTTTATTTATTTCTGTATGTGTATCAATGTACTGTCTGCATGCAGGTCTGTGCACCCATGTCGTGCAATGCGGCGGAGGTCAGAAGACAGTGTCGGATTCCCCTGGAGCTGGAGTTCTCCTGGAATTGGAGTTTCAGACGGCTCTCGGCCGCCATGTGATGCTGGGGATCAAACCCGGGTCCTCTGTAAGAGCGGTCGGCGCTCTTAACCGCTAGGCCATCTCTCCAGCCCCAAGGCCCCACTTTTTAAAAAAATAATGTTTTATTCATTGTTATTTTTATTTTATGTGTATGAGTGGATTGTCTGCATATGTATAAGTGCACCCATGTTGTGTGATGCCCCTGGAGGTCAGAAGTGGGTGTTGGATCCCCTGGACCTGGAGTTGGGGATGGCTGTTAGCCGCCATGTGGGTGCTGGAAAGCTGCACTCGCATGGGTCCTCTGCAAGCGCAGTCAGTGCTCTTAGCCACTGAGCCATCTCTCCAGCCCCCCCCCCCGTTTTTTTTAACCGTAGCTGATGCTGGCCTTGAATTCCTCATCTTCCTTGACCTCCTGCTTCTACCTGTCAAATGCCAGGCGGACAGGCCTGAGCCACCACATCCAGCTCAGAGCTGTGCTCTTACTAACTGCTTAACAATGTCTCCAAATGACGAGGCCTCTGTGCCAGGTCAGGAACATTTGGCTGCTCCTATGTCTACTGAACGATGAGGACTGTGGCAAAGGGCATAAAGCTGGGAGGATGGCAACTGAGGGAGGGGTGGCACACTGGACAGCCACGGTCCCGAAGCAGCAGGCCACCTGAGGGTCCCTTAGGGCCAAGCGGGAGGCTGAACTCACGTTACTCATCAGGCCCTTGAAGACCACCAGCTCAGCTTTCAACTGCTCCACCTTCATGGCGAGCTCCTCTTGGCAGGCATCAGCCTCTTGGGCTTCCTACAGCCAGGAGGACACCGTGAGGTCAGTGCATTGCCAATGTGGAGAGAAGCGAAAGGACATAGGAGGAGCAGGCAGAGGGCCTGGTGGTACCGAGGGCAGCAGGCCAGTGGAGCGGCCCCCTCACCTCCTGGAGTTCATTCACTCGCTCTTGCAGCTGCATCCGCACTGTATACTCCTCTTCCCACCTGACAGACATTGGGAAAGGGAAGAGAACATAGGTCTAGAGCCCCTCCTGCCATCACACTTCCTGTCCCTTCCCTCCTGGGCTCAGGCTTCAGACCCCAGGTCTGGCCCCTGGGTGGGAATTTGCTGAGACAAGACTATGTGGCCAGCCAGTCGGTGGGCAGCTGCAGCTGTCAGGCCAGCTCCATATTTCCTGGCAAGGGCTGACTGAGCTCACCAGCTGCTTGCCCAGAACCTCCGGGCCACGTACCAGAACTATATTTAAGAACAACTGCCACCACTCTGGCCCTGTGCGGTACCCATCCCCACTCAGGCCCAGCTCTACCAGCTGTCTGGCTTCGTCCCCCACCTCCTGCCCACACCAGACCACCAGGGTCCCCTTCAACCCAGTCTCCCACCTTCAGTGGCACAGATCCGGTCTCCTGCCTCCTGCCCGCACAGAACAGAGCTTGTTAGCCTGCTGCCCTGCCTCCTGGGGACCATTTAAACCTGTGAAAGTATCTGTAGGACACAGGCTAGATCAAGAGCTGCCCAGCAGCCTCATGGGGGACAAAGTCCTTCCCCACCCTCAGCCCCTCTAAGTGAGGTCACAGGGCTGGCCATGAAGCCCCCCAGCAGAATGAAAGCAGTGGGCATTAGAAGCCAGAGATGACTAGACACCCAGACACCACAGGAGGGGGAACTTCCATGCAAGAAGGCACCTCCTTAGAGGAGAGGGGTGTGGGAGCCGCAGCAGCACCCCAGATAAGCTAGGAACTCCTAGCTGAGCTAGGAGGCTGGAAGACGTGCTTGACCCTGGGAGTGGAGGCCGTGCTGGGGGTTTGGTCTTGTAGGTTCACGGGCCCGGGGCTGGCTTGACTAGCATCGGGACTCAGAGCCAGTTCACATCACCTCATCACTTCTGGCCTGAGAAATGATGATGAGTAAGCCGAAGGAAAGAGCTCAGAACGAGATGGGAAGCCAGGAGCAGAGAGGAGCCTCTGCGGTCGGGAAGACCAAGCCCTCCCTGCTCCTTCCCCATCTCCTGCTCCTCACCCTCTCTGCCCTCCATGTCCCTCACAGCCGCACTGCAGTGTTCCTAATAATAACTCTGGCCGGCACCCCAGCGGCCCCTCCCAGCTGGTGGTGGAGGAGGCCCCAGCCTAGCCACTACCCTGCGACTCACCATGTAGTCGGCTGCTGGCCTTCTTCGCTCTCTGTCACCCTTCCCTGACACGACCTCCCCATCTGCTTCTCCTTTGTTTTAGCATGGACAAACCCTGTTAGCATCCAGCTAAGTATTTTTCTAGACGAGTCTCCCATTTTGGCTAAGCCTGGTTACTTCGTCTACTGTATGGATGTTACAGCATCCTGTGTGCCTAGAATCCCAGAGTCCCTGGAGAAAGCCAATAAGACTGAAAGGGGTCAATATTCCTGCCCATCAGGGAGGACCTATTTGATGATGAACTCAACAAGTTCAAGTGAAACACAAGGAAGTTATGGAAAGACTATGCTTAATGAGATCACCTAGGGTAAAAAGAATCTGAAAATGAATCATCTGGAAACTCATGAGGATTCTATTTGCTCTCCAGACAAGACACACATATAGGTGCATCCAAACCCCATCTTTTATTTTCCCAGCATTCCCTTAACGTGGGTAGAATTTCAGCAATTTCCGTGTAGCCTGCATTTACCAAATAAATGTTTCTGCTGCAAATAAACTGCACCCTTGAAGAGAAAGAGCCAAGGACCATGTTTCAGGTGAAAAAAACTGAGACCCAAGAAAAAGGTCACAAAGGCAGGGGAACTGAAAATAGAACCCAGGAGGCCTTCGCTCCTTCCTAGTCTAGTTCCGAAGGTCTTCATGCCATCCACACTACAGACGGAAGATTCAGTGTTGCTATAACGAGACCAGGAGCAGCAGAGGAGCTGGGGTGGAGGAATGAGTCTGGTCAGTGTCATATACTGTGCAATTCTAGCCACGGGGCCTCTGCACAGCAGTGTGCTGCAGAGCGATGAGCTAATCAATCCCCAAGGAATAACTGCTGCCCTGGGCAGCTGGGCCAAGGACAAACACTGTTTAAAAAGATGCCCTGGAGAAGAGCAGCTGTTCCTGTGGCTATGGAGGAACTCCAGAACTGTCCACGTTCCACTGATTGTGTGAACTGAACCCCTCCAGGGGCCAGAGCACGGACAGACTAGTTCTGGGTAGATAATGGTTCTAGAGCAATTAAAGGCCCCGAGGACAGTTACATGACAGCATGACAGGACTGAACCTCAGGAAGCCTGCTGATGGATACCCACAGGTTACTGGTCCCTGAAGGTCATCCCCACCCACACCCAGCAGCAACTGCCCAGCACATCCACAGTCCTCACCCACTGCTAACCAGATACTAATCCCTGCAACCTGTGGCCTACACAGGCAACCCAGACTAGCCCGCAAATGGTCACACTAGCCGAGATGAAACTGGAGCCCCCAAGCCTGGTCCTCCCTCTCCCTGCCATCTCCTTCCTCCTCAACCATAGTCTGGTCTTTCCATGCTCCTTGTTTTGTGGGTCTAGACATCAACCACCCAGGGGGATCCTTCTGGTAAGTACCCAGCACTCTGCAGTAACATCTTAGCCCCTTTGCTACTCTGCTGGGGGCAGAGTTCTCATAAAGCCAAGCCTTCATCCTCAGAATACACTGGGCTGGCCCTGAGCCGCCTATTACTGTAGGGTGTGCCCGTGGTCCCCACTTTTTCCTGCTTGGCCCCCCACTGTTGGCTTTGCTCAGGCTTCCTCCCCAAGATTTCCCAGCAACCCTATCTATGATAATCAGCAATGGTTGCCCCTCGTCCTAGGAAATTCTCTTAGCTCTTGCTTTCTCCCCCCCCACCCCCCACCCCCACCTCCTTGACTGCTTCAAGCAATACCTTGAGGCTCTGGAGCCTTTCACATGGGACCAGAGTGAAAGCCTGCAGACATACTCCGGGGATACCCTGGGTGCGATCTCTTCCTCACCACCCCCTCCCAATTCCACTTAATTTAGCCCCCCAAATTAAAAGCAACATCCTTAACCTCACATATGGCACTTATATGCTAAAATTGCCCCAAAGGACATTCAAGCCCAGCAGATGGGGTACCCTCTCAGACTGCCTCCCTTTCACACTACACAAAACCCTACAGTTACCAGTCATGTGAACATTGCAGCCTGCACAAGGCAAGGCAACATGCCAGAAAAGTATGAGTTCAGTGTTCTCCCAGAACGCTTCTTGTCACGAGTCTGACTTGGGAATTCTCTGTGGATTCTGGGGCCCCTGCATCAGATTCCTTCCAGGCTCCTCACTACCACAGCAGGAACTTTACTCTTACTCTACTCATCATGATTCTTGAGCCCCACTGCTCTGGGGTGGGAGCCCCCCAGCAATTCTCTACAACACACCCCCTTCCCCCGTCGTGCATGGCACGTCATGAACCTTGTCCCCACGTTCCGGGTCCTTACCTCCGCTTGTATTCATCCCGCTCCCGCTTCACTTTGGCCAGCACGTTGTACAGCGCTCGGATCTCGGGAGTGATGGTGTCGATCTGGACGCCCACCCCATCAGGGTGTACCCATGACAGGCCAGGCCCTTGCACCAGCGTGGGTTCCAGTCCAGGCCCGAGCCGGCGGGCGTGTGAGAAGGACCAGATGGTACCGGGCATAAAGCGGGTCGACGAGGAGAAGGAAGTGGAGGTGGAGGTGGAGGTGGAGGTGGAGGTGGAGGACGAAGAGTGGCAGACCGCGGAGGGCGCGAGGGGTCCGGCTGGCGAGCGGGCGGGCGAGCCCAGCACCCGTGCCGACGGGGGGCACACGGCGGCCGGCCGGGCGCTCAGGGGCAACCCCAGGGGCCGGATGGGGCTGATGAAGCCGGTCTGCACGGCCTGGTCACGGCGAGCCAGGCCCCGCCGGCCCTGCTTACCCTCCTCCAGCGCCTGCTGCAGCTGCTTCTCCAGCAGCCGGTTCCGGCGTTCCAGCTCGTGCACCTTGGCCAGGAAGCAGCGGAACCGGAGGTTCAGGGTCTTGAGCACGTTGATGTTGGAGCCCAGGTCGTTGCGGAGAGCCATGGCCGCAGGAGGCGCCGGGCAGGGCCCAGACGGAGAGTAAGCAGCGGGCCCTGCTGAAGCGAGCGGCGCCGGGGGCAGGTCCCCTCCCCCAGCGAAGTGGTCCCCTCCCAGAGGGTCCCCCAGGGGCCCGGTCAAGCCCTGCTGTTCCTGCTGTAGGAGGAAGAGATTAGGGCCGAATAACGGGTTCATGGCTGCGCCTTCTGCTGGGAGATGGAGACCGGTGCAGTAGCAGGGCGAAGAGAAGAGCCAATGAGGTGCCTGCGGGGTACGGGCGACCAATCAGGTGGCCCGGGAGGGGGCAGAGGTCATAAGGGCGGGAACAGAAGAAGCCAATGAAAGGCCGTAACTAGAGGTTGAGCCTTGGACCTTTCCGGGTCTGAGGCTGTTAAGCTGAGCCACCGCCAGGAGCCCAGACCGGCCCTTCCTGGCGGAGCCACTGTGAGCCCTGGGCAGAGGGACAGAAGGCCCAGGACCTCCGTACCCAGGGCAGAAGACCACTTTCCCCACACCCCTACTTCCCGTCCTCGTCCTCTGCTTAGATCCGACTCCATGGCTCTCCCTGGAAGACCAAGGGAAACTAACCCAACAGTGATGCGCAACTGTTTTCCAGTTGCAGAGGCTCCACCTTCCCACTAAACCAGTACCCTGTCCCTCAACACACACAGTAGCCGAAGGTAATAATACGTATATTAAATTTCATATGTATGGTATGCACAGTGGGGAAGCCACCCTGGCAGAGGTTAAGGTCCAACAGTGAATCAGCAGTCTAGTCTCCATGTCCGTTTAAGACAACAGTGGCAACCTGCTGTCCTTTCAACCCGGATTTCCTCCTCTTTGCTGGTGGGGGCCTGGTGGAACTGCGGGGAGACACACTGGGGACTGAGGAGGGCTCCTTGGAAGTGCCATTCTCATTCTGGGAAGCAGCTTTCTTGGAAGGCTGTTTTCCTTTCTCAGACCTTTTGGCCTTCCCAAGAGGCTGGGCACTGTCCTTGGGCTTTGGGGATGCCCGACTCTCAGAGGAGGACAACACGGCAGGCGTTTCCATGTCAGTGCCCTTGGAAGATCCATTTGGCTTTTGTAAAACAACTTTCTTGGAGTGCTTTAATTTCGGCCCCAGTTGCTTTAGCTTCCCGGCCATCTTTGGTTTCTTGAGTACTTCAGTTTTTCCAGCAGGCAGACTGCTATCCTGGAGCCTGGCAGACACTTGGGCCTTTGCAGCAGAGGGTTGGGCGGGCACCTCTGTGCCTGCCCCTTTGGAGAGGCCATTCAGCTTCTGGAAAGAGGGCTTCATGGGATGTTTCTGCAACTGCTGCTTGGCCTTTGCAGCCCAGACTTTCTTGGCTGGCTGGCTGCTGTTCTCCAACTGGGAAGTGTCCTGTCCCTTTGAGTCAGGCAAGTCTAGGTCTGGGGTAGCTGCTGCAGAATTTCCTGGGGTTAAAATTCAACACATGGTTTGATCGTTAGGAAGCAAGCAGGTTTATTTCACCACCTCTAGACCAAGCCTTTGACATAATTAGGACAGGGACCAAGAGCTGGTTACCTAGCACTGTCTGGCCTTACTCAAGTGTTACTAGAACCCAGTATTAAGAGATCACTGCAGCTGGGTGTGGTGGCGCACGCCTTTAATCCTAGCACTTGGGAGGCAGAGGCAGGCAGATCTCTGTGAGTTCAAGGCCAGCCTGGTCTACAGAGTGAGTTCCAGGACAGCTGGGGCTACAGGGAGACCCTGTCTCAAAAAGACAAAAAAAATAAATAAATAAAAAGGGATCACTGCACATCCTTGGGCCAAAAAGTTTTCATAGAAGCTGTGCCAAAGGCACTGGCTTTAAAAAAAAATCAGGGATGGGGGGCTGGAGAGATGGCCTAGCGGTTAAGAGCGCCGACCCGCTCTTACAGAGGACCCGGGTTCGATCCCCAGCACCCACATGGCGGCCGAGAACCGTCTGAAACTCCAACTCCAGGAGAACTCCAGTTCCAGGGGAACCCGACACCCTCTTCTGACCTCCGCGGCATTGCACGACACGGGTGCACAAACTTGCATGCAGACAGTACATTCATACACGTACAGAAAGAAATAAAATTAATAAAAAAAATTAAAAAAAAAAATCAGGGATGTATATTTACCAGCATGGATTTTCATACAAGGATTGCAATACAAGGAAAATAAGGCAGCTCACTCATAACTAGAAACATTCTAATAAGCTATCAATATTAACTATGTACCTAAACTATAACAAACTATTTCTTAAGGCTTTTTGTTCTATGTTTGTTTGGGGTTTTTTTTGTATTACTTTTACTTTATGTGTTTGAGTGTATTGCCTGCAAGTATATAAGTGCACCTGTGTCATGCAATGCTCCCAGAGGACAGAAAGAGGACAGAAAACGACAAAAGAGGATGTCAGATCCCCTGGAACTGGAGTTACAGATGGTTGTTAGCCACCATGTGGGTCCCAGGATTCTGCAAGAACAGCCAGTGCTCTTAACCCCTGAGCCATCACTCTAGCCAACCCCCCTCTTTTTTTTTGAGACAGGGTCTTTCTCTAGCCCCAGTTGGCTTGGAACTCAGGACCAGGCTAGCCTGGATCTCACAGAGATCACCTGCCTCTGCCTCCCAAGTGCTGGGATTAAAGGTGTACACCACCTGGCCCAGCACTGTAAGGGACAGTGTTTAACAGGAAAGCAAAGGCTGGGGTGTAAGTCGGTAGAAGAGCTCTTGCCTAGATGCACAGTCTTCAGTTATTGCAAAACAACAAAACAGAAAATTTGGATTGATTCAAATCACACTCTGTAGTCAGAGCTCTTTTCTCCATCTTCTAACCCCAGGGCATCAGGAACTCTCCCTCTCCGCCTGGTTTTAGAGAGCCTACACTTCCCCTTGAGATCCAGGCCAGTGACAAGATGGCTGAGAGAGCAATTAGTGACAGACTCGAAGGCTGAGACTTCTATTGAGCTGAGTGCCAATCCAGTGCAGAGGTGCTGGACCAGCGGAGGTGCATTACCAGTAAGACAGCCCTGAACCAAGAAGGAAAAGAAACCACAGCCTGTAATTGGATGCATTTAGTGTAGCCATTTGGCAGAATAAAGAAAAAGGCCCCACCTATCTCAACCTGTTCAAATGGGGTCAGGACTCAAGAACAATTGGGGCGGGGATGGACAGTTCCTCATCCAAGTGCACAGAGGCTCAGATAAAGCAGCAGCAAACCTCCCTCTCCTCGTGCTGTACGGCCTCTCCAAAAGGAGAAAGCAACTGCGGAGATGGCTCAGTAAGTAAAAAGTTTGGTATGCAATAATGAGGAACATGGGGCTGGAGAGAATGCTCAGTGCTTAAGAGCTTGTTTGCAGATGACCTGAGTTCAGTTCCCAGCACCCACATGGCGGCTAACAACTGTCCAAAACTCCAATTCCAAGGGATCTGATGCCCTCTTCTGACCTCCACTGGCATTGCACTACATGGGTGCACTTACATACATGCAGGCAATACACTCATACACATAAAATAAATTTTTTTTATAAATTCATGAAAGCTTTTTGTTGTTGTTATATTTTATTTCTGTATGGTATGAATGTACTGTCTGCATGTAGGTCTGTGCAACCGTGTCATGCAATGCCGCAGAGGTCAGAAGAGGATGTCGGATTCCCCTGGAACTGGAGTTAAAGACGGTTCTCAGCCGCCATGTGGGTGCTGGGGATTGAACCCGGGTCCTCTGCAAGAGCAGTTGGCACTCTTAACCACTAGGCCATCTCTCCAGCCCCAAAGAAATAGCCATAGCAAGGCGTGATGCCCCCTGCCTTTTTTTTGTTTTGTTTTGTTTTTTTTGAGACAGGGTCTCCCTGCAGCCCCAGCTGTCCTGGAACTCACTCTGTAGACCAGGCTGGCCTTGAACTCACAAAGATCCGCCTGCCTCTGCCTCCCAAGTGCTAGGACTTGAAGGCGTGTGCCACCACGCCTGGCGCAAAATAAAAAAATAATATTTTTAAGCACATGGTCTCACACACCCAAAAGACCACATGAAGTTGAGGGGGGTTGAGGAGGAGTTGAAAGGGAGGGAATGGGTGATAGATTTGATCCAAATACATTAAATATTAAGAACACAAGAGGCCAGTGAAATAGCTCAGCAGGTAAAAGTGCTGACCACCAAGCCTGACCACCTGAGTTTGAATGTGGAACCAATATGGTGGAAAGAATGACTGGCAAGGTCAAGTTATCTTCTGACTTCCATATGTGCTCCACTGCAGGCCCACGCCTACAAACATGCGTGTGCACACACATGCACGCACATGCACACACATATGCATAACCACCCCACAAACAAGAAAAAGTAGAAAAAGCAAAGACAGTGGGGGATGGGGAAGAGACTACTTACCTGTGTGAGGCTGAGGAATAGAATTAGAGAATTTCTTTAACTTGGCAATAAAGAAACCATCCATATTATGAGTGTGTGGGTAGAAGCGTCGGGTGGAACGCAAAGTGGGGTGAAAGCGCCTTTCTCGAAAGCGGGTAAAACCTTCCTGGCCGAAGTCCAGGCCTGTGGGCACCAACCGCACGTTCCTCTTCTTCAGGGCATAGTCCACTACCCACTCATTCTCTTCCACCTGCATACATGGGAAAAAGTAGTAAGGAATAAAGCAGGGCTGAGGGAGCTCTCAGCACCAAATGACCTCCCAAGCCGGCCCCCACCGCTCCCCAGGTCTCACCATAACAGAGCAGGTACAGTAGACCACGTAGCCTCCTGTCTTGGAGGCAGCATTGACAGAGTCGATGGCACTGAGCAACAGCTCTTTCTGAAGGTGAGCACAACGCACGATGTCCTTCTCGTCCTGTCTCCAAGAGAATCGGGGGTGGGGGAATTTCCAAGTCAGCCTCCGGAAGGGGAGCTGCTGTGTGCCCAGCATGCTTTGACCCGACTCCAAGCTCCACAAGAGCAGCCAAGGCTTCTCAGCTGGTACCGCCACCCAGACCTCACCTTGTTTGTCTTGACCGCTGGGTCCTTGGAGATGACCCCAGTGCCACTGCAGGGAGCGTCCAGCAGTGCTCGGTCGAAGCCCCCCACCACCTGGAGAAAGACCAAGTCAACTAGATGCTTTCTGCAGTGGGCAGCACTGTTAATTTCTGAAGGAAATAAGGGGAAGTTTTAGGAAAAGACAAGAGGCCCACCTTGGGAAAATGGCGGCCATCATGGTGGCTGATAATGGCGTTGGTGACTCCCAACCGATGCAGGTTGCCCACAACACTCTTGAGCCGCTCTGCACTGACATCATTGGCAAGGATCACACCTGTATTCTTCATCAGCTGGGCTATGGACAGGGAGGGGCTCCAGTGGTCAGCAGCAGCTCTCCAACCTCAAACTTGCTAACTATCCTCCCCCCCAGGAATCCACAGGTCAGGTTTCAATTTTGCAAGGCCAACTTTAGGCCCCAAAGCCCAGCTGCCCCACTGCCTACCATCTAGATCTACCCGGCCTACACTGGCCCTGGGGATGAGTCAGCTTCCTATAGGCTCATCTATCTTTTCTTTCCTACCCTTTTTAAAATGGCTTGTGTGGCCATGGCTGGCCTTGAACACCCACTCCTGCTTCTACCTCTGGAGTACTGAGATACTAGTACCCCACCAGACCCAACTCAGCATGCCAAGGGACCCTATGCTAAACAGCCTAAGCACAATGACTATCCCATTTTACAGATGATAGAACCAGAGGTCAGCTCAAGGTCAGACAGATGGTTAATCAGCATGCTAAACTCAGAGCTGAGATTCCAGAAGCTTCTTTTTTTCTTTTCTTCTTCTTCTTTTTTAATGTCTTTTTGAGACAGGGTCTCCCTGGAACTCTGGCTGTCCTGGAACTCACTCTGTAGACCAGGCTGGCCTTGAACTCGCAGAGATCAAGGACTGCCTCTGCCTCCTAAGTGCTAGGATTAAAGGTGTGCACCACCACGCCTGGCTTTCTTCTTCCTTTTGCTAGCTGTAAATAAAGCAAGTTTCACCAGCTTCAGGAAGTCACCAACCTCACCTTTCTAAGCAGAGCCAGAGGACAGCCATCCAGCTGCCCTTTACATACCTATGTAGCTGGTCTTTCCTCCAGGAGCACAACACATGTCTAGGATCCGCTCATGTTCCTGGGGTGCCAGGGCCATGACAGGCAACATGCTAGAAGCTCCCTGCAGCATATAGTGGCCAGCCAGGTACTCAGGAGTAGCGCCTGTGGAAGAGGATCCCCACGTGACATGGTGGAACAAGGACGAAGCGCAAGGGTACAGGCAAGAGACACTTACCAATGGGCACTGAAGAATCATACACCACGAGCCCAGTCTTTGTCCACTTGCCTAAGGGATCTAGATTAACCCCACGGTTGATTAGAGCCTGAAAATAAGGATGAAGATTATTATTTATTTATTTTTAGATTGGCTAAGTGTTGCTTTGGCCTGCTTTCTTTTTTTTTTTTTTTTGCCTTTTTAAAAATTTGGCCTGCTTTCTTTTTTTTTTTTTTTTGCCTTTTTAAAAAATCTCAATATTTTTATTTGATTTTTTTAACAATAAGTAATAAGTAGTGAATACAAGCATCCTTCATGTAAAACCAATTTGCAAGCAGCTATGCCCAAACCCACACAGCCCAAGGCTCCCACCATCCAGCTGGAGGNACGTGTGGAGCTTTTACAGTAACAAGCCGTAGTTGATCAATTATTAAGTTCCCGGATCTATACTCTTATGGCATCTAGCTTATCTTACGCAACTCTCATTCACAATACCCCTTTGAGTCTCTTCCCTCTAACCCACACCCCCCGTCTTCTGCAGACGAGCAGCGTAAATTTTAAAACAGCTATAACTTACCCAGAACAAAAAAAAATCATTCGATGATTTGCGCATCTTCCTAACCCGGCAGCTGGTTCCACGACCCAAAATCACTATACTTTCGATACCCACTCACAACAGCCAGCAGACTCACTGAACAGACCCTCTCCTCCTCAGCCCATCCATGTGCCTTTCTTTCTATAGTCCAGGGGATGGAACCTAGGACCTAGTATTTGTCAGAGGGCCTACCACTGAACTACTCCAGCCCTTGCCCCATCCCTTTCTTTTGAGACAGAGTATTACTATGTAGCCCAGGCTATCCTGCCCCAACCTCACAAGTGCTAGGATTACAAGATCTTACAGCTACACACTCTTGAAATCCATTCCCAATCCGCGAATAAATTCTATATTCCAAGGAGCTTGTACGCATTGCTATAAATGTGAACGTTTCTGTCCTACCCAAGAGCACATCCCCTGTGGCCTTTACAGGACTACCATCTTCCTATCTAGTTGGTCATTTATATATATATACTTTCCCCCCTTTCTTTTCTTTTTGATCTTGTGTGCGAGACAGGGATACGCCTGTAGATCCGACATCGTGTTATAGAACGCGTGGCATCTTCGTAGTCACGAGCGTGCCCCTTGAACACGAAAGAAGATCCCACCTGCCTCTGCTCCTCCCAAGTGCAGTAGGAGCTGATTTACCGAAAGCTCAGAGAGCGACCCCCTCCTATTCTTTCACTTCCTGAAGTAGACCTGATTTTCTGAGAGGCCAAACCCCCTCCCACCCTAAAACTAGTTAGTGGCTATACATTAAAAATAGTTGGGGGTGGGCTGGAGAGACAGCCTAACAGTTAAGAGCACTGACCCACTCTTACAGATGGACCCCGGGTTCATCCCCAGCGCTAACATGGCGGCCAAAGAACCGTCTGAAACTCAAAAAAAAAAAAAAAAAAAAAGTTCCAGGGGAATCTGACACCCTCTTCTGACCCCACAGGATATTGCACGACACTGGTGCACAACTTGCATGCAGACAGTACATTGATAACACATACAGAAAATAAATCAATACCGGCATGGTGGCACACGCCTTAATCCTAGCACTTGGGAGGCAGAAAGCAGGGGGATCTCTAGGAGTTTGAGGCCAGGCCTGGTCTACAGAGTTGAGTCCCAGGGACAGCCAAGCTACAGGGAGAACCCTTTCTCAAAAAAAAAAAACAAAAAAAATAGTTGGGGGTATGAGGATGTTATCTCAGTTGGTAGAGTCCTGTCTAAAACGCACAAAGCTGAGGATGATCCCCACGCAGCAACATGAAAACCAGGATGTATGCCTAAGACATCACTCATGGCAGCCGTAACCTTTGAAACTTGAGAAGATCAACGAGGCAGGATGATGGCTGCAGCCTCTCTCCAGAGTCTATCGCCTGCTACTTAGCATAACAATTTCTTTTTTTCAAATTGTTAAAATAATTTTACTTCAAAAGAGTTCTATTTTTTCTTTTACTTTTTATGTATATGAATGTATTGTCTGCGTGTACGGTTTGTATGACTCGCTGTGCAGTGCATTGCCGCTGAGGTCAGAAGAGGGCATCAGATTCCCCTCGCAGAGCGTGAGGAACGTTAGGATCAACCGTAGGACGACTTAACGTAACATGTACAAGTTCCTAGCGCCATGTGGGTGCTCCAGTTGCAGAGCGCTTGATCGGCGACGAGTTCGAATCGCGTTTGTCGGGCAATGTCCCCCTCTTGCAAGAAGTGTGAGCCGAGCGTGTGACATGTCTTTGCTCCAATATGTAGCTCCCCTTCGTTTCAACCACTCTCTCAAGCCACCGCCCTACCCATCCAAGTGGCGAGTGCCAGGACTCAAGGTACCCGCTGCACGCCCGGTGTCACCACCAAGGTAACGTGACTCGCTCTAGGTTGTGTGTACGATAGGCAAGCCTTTAGAGAGAGAGTGCAAGTCACTGTATTTACAGGAAGATAGTCATACATACAGCAATGAGCGTGACACTCGACTATATGTCCTCCTAGCTGAGAGGACTCATACATAGACCACTGCACCGTCATCCTTCAACTAACACCAATGCAACTGATTATTCAGAGTTTACAGGAGGAGAGTCACACATAGTGGAACGTGCTGTACACATAACCACTACTACCTAACTATTAAATCTCTAATACTTTCCTTGTCATTACAGGAGACGACATACAATAGAGCAGATAACACTACTGACTATGTTTACAGGAGGACATACAATAAAGCAGGTAACACTACTGACTATATGTTTCTCTACGGCGAGCGCCGCGAGGACAACAATAGAGCATGGATTGCAACCCACTGCACCCTGTGGAGACACAAGGTCTTTAATCTGGGATTCTCACATACCAGTTTTTTATAATTTATTTTTTTTTTAATTTCTTTATTTATTTGTATTGTTATGAACTGTACTTCTTCATGCAGGTCTGTTTTTGGGCCCGTAGCCGCAACATAGACATGTTCTGAAAAGAATCCGCTTTCGCTAAACTTGCCACCCACGCTGAAGACGAACTGTCCAGTCTGGCACGCGATCCTGGGAGACCGCCGCGAGAGCGTCACATGCTATAGAGTGACCTCCGCCCGCCCATTGAACCGCTATCACATCGACTACTAACGCCCGTGGAGATGAGTCGGGCATATAGCTCCTCTTCGCTGAGAACTGAGTGAAGGACATGATCCGAGTAACATTTCTCTATCATGTACATAGAAGCGAGACACTAGCCATATTGTTCCGAAGCAAAAAAAAACATGTGAGAGAGAGTTGTGTGAGAGCGAAAAACGACGTAAAACTTTGCTTAGAATTCTCATATGCAGATTTACCAATCTTAGCTGCGTAGAATCCTCGGAGGGAAACGCGCAATAATTCCTCGCGGCAATCCTTGTCCTCTGCAATAGCAGTTTGTGATCTTAACTGCTAGGCTATTCTCTCCAGCCCCCCTTATCTTATTTTTTTCTTTCATGTTGTGTATGAGTGTCGTGTTTACCTGTCATGCCTTGACTAGCTCAAGTCACGCTCGTTCAATCGTTATACGGTATGCAAAAAGTGCTCTCGCCAGAGTTACGCGCGGAAACGAGGTGTGTCGGAATTACCCAGGGAAATCTGGAGGTTAAAGCGGTTCTTTTTTTACGATGCAGTAAGATGCTGGGAAATATCAACCGATTCCTCTGCAAGGAGCGTCGGCACTTCTTAACTGCTGCAGCGCATCTCTCCCAGACCCCTTGGTTAAATTTAAACTGTCAATGTACATGTTTCTCCAGGGTAGGAGTGTTTCCCAGCCTCTGTGACCTTTTCTCGCAGTCCCTTAGAGGCATGACTCGTCCCAGACACAGGGAACGGAAGTGACAAGTTCCCCCACTCCAGAACGCTCCGGGCTCCCAGCCTGCGGACACTCAGCAGGCCTCTCACAGACTTACCTATTAGGATCATACTTCGGGTTTCCAGTGGCAAGGTGATATCCCCTAGCGTGATCCCAAGGCTGGTCCAAGTCTGAGACAAACAACACTACACTGACCTGAGCAAGGTCTCGGCGCCGGGTCTTCAAGGTGTTGGTCCGAAGGGTGACCGGCCGGGGCACCTCATTAGCTTCCAAGAACTCTATCAGCTGCATTGAGACAGTATCGCAGGGACTGAGTGAGGCCAGACAAGAACTCAGAGAGGAGCAGGGACTAACTTGTTCTTCCCAGCAGAAAGCGCGAAGGGATGCAGGTTGTCGTCTGGAAGTACCTCAGACAGAGGAAGAGGTCCATGAGCTGCCGAGCAGGAAGTCGCCATAAGTAATAGTAAGTGGCCAGATCTTTTCTGAAGCACTATTCAGATACTCAGAACGAGAGCGCCCTTCTTCCCGCTGAGCCCCAAAAATTCCGAAGCACGTTCCACTATATCTGAATATCCCGCTGTGAACCCGTTGAAAGGTCTGGGGCCTCCGGGCATGTGGGTGTGCATTAAGGAATGTATGCCTGAATTCCCATGGACAATCACAGGGCTGCGGAAATCCTTCTCCAAGTGTACCTTCCTCCCAACCCTCACCCAGAAAGGATAATCGTGCTCCATCTCCCCGCAGGTGGGCAGCACAGAGGCCTCTCGTCTTCCACGTTGACTGCAGACCCCCCTTCTGCTCTCTTTTGACTGGGTGGTGACCCAGGCGAGACTTCCTCTCCTCTCCCGTCAGTGGTCTTCTCTCACTCCATTGCCCCCTAGTGAGACAAAGTCAGGAACAGTGATTTGGACCAGAAAGTAGAGGCCTCTTCCTTCACCCCCTTGCCCTACCCCAGCTGCTGCCAAACTCACCCTGCTGCAGTGCCTGGGCCTTCTGCCTTTGAGGGCAGCTCTTTCGATGGGCGGCAGCAACTGAAAGGAAACCAGAAGGCCTGAGATCGCAAGGTCCTGCCCTATCATCACGCCAAACTTCCTTCCCTGGTGGTTTACTTTGTCCAAACTATAAATCTAACAGCTTTCTCTGAAGTAAACACACAAGCTAGGAAATGCGAGGACCAGGGTCTCAATTCCCAGCACCTACATGGCAAGCACAGGAGGCGTGGCAGCCCCGCCTTTAATCCTAGCACATTGAGAGGCAAGAGGCTGGAGGATTCTCTGTGACGTTCAGGCCACAGCCTGGCTACAGGTGAGTTCCAGGACAGCTGTGACTATAGGGATCTCTCCCAAAGGAAAACAAGAAAAAAAACAAAAAAAAAAAAAAAAAAAAGAAAGAAAGGAGTTAGACATGGGCAGGGAGCCCTGGAGTTGTAAGCTCAATGACGAACACTCCTCAAAAATTCACTGCCTCCAATTTATATCCAACAACTGGTCATATCGATCACATTGAAGCTAAAACGAATTACTTTTACTGTGTACAAGTGTTTTGGCTACCATTTAAGGTGCACCACATATGTCATGCCCGGTTACAAGCCCAGAAGATGGCACTAGAATCCTCTGGAACTGGTAGTTGAAAACCTGCCAGCTGAACCCTGGTCCTTTGCAAAGCCAGTGAAATACTCCTAATCACCTAGTCTCTCTATTAGCCCCTCCCTAGACTAGACTAAAACAGAGCCATCTATATTATTCTCTCGTGAACATCCATTGATTCTTTTTGTTAGGTGTGGGTGTTTTGTTTTCTTTGAAACAGTCTCATTTTTTTTTTTTTTGTTGTTCGTTTTTTGAGACAGGGTTCTTCCTGCGCCCAGCTGTCCTGGAACTCCACCTCTGTAGCAAGCTAGCCTTGAACTCACACAAGATCCCCCTGGTCTCTGATCCCAAGTTGCTGGGATTAAAGGCGTGTGACCGACCATGCCCGGCTGAACTAGGTCTCCTTTCTATACCCCAGCTGGCCTTGAACATGATGGCAATCCTCTTTAGCCTTCACACTGCACATCTGGGACTACACCTGCCCACGATCGCATCAGTGAAGCCGCAATTCTAACTACACCTACATCGGTAGTTTTTAGTTTTTTCTATTTTCTACATTTATATCTTTTTTCAGCGGGTGGGCGGGTACAGTGCCGTGGGTGCCAATGTGCCTAGAGGCAGGAACAGCGTTGTACGACTTCGTCCTCCTTCTCCCTGCATCATGTGCGGGTCCCCTGGCATCAGACTTCGGCAGTCCTTCAGCGGGCCGCGGGGCACCCAACGCAGGTGGGTCCTATAATCGCTAGCCAACTCCACCCCACCCCTCCCCCATTCTATCTATATCATATCATCTCACATCATACCATATCATCATCATCATGAGACAAGGTTTCCTATGTTAGCCCGGTTGAGCCTTAACATTCCACAATCGTTTCCCTGCCCCAGCCTCGCAAGAACAAGAAGACCTTGCCTGGCTATTATGCCCTCTTTGAGTTCGAAAAAAAAAAAAAAAGGTGGCGTGGGGATGAGTATTCTGACAAGCATGCCGCCTCGCTGCCTATGCAGAGGACCAGGGTTCATGCCCAGCACCCACCATGCGGCGCTACAGATCGACACATGTAACGCGTTCGTGCGGAATCCAAACTCTTACCGGGCATAGACAGCCGGTACACCAACAGCACAGACACAGGCAGGCCAAAACATCACCCAAGTAATAACTGAAGGGCTGAACACTGTTCAGGAGATCTAACACCGTCTGGGCTCTACAGGCATTAACATCAAGTATGCACAAACAAACATAGGAGTCCACTCAAAGGCTCGGCAAGAGCAGAGGAGGCAGAGTGCAGTGGATCTCGTGGTTCAAGGCTGGCCTATCTACAATACACCGCTCTTAATAGACTGAACCTTCTCTCTAGTCCCCCCTTTAAAATGTTCTGATAGAGCTATCAGTGCTAGCGGGGCGTGGGTGGTGCTACTTGCACGAGGACACTGGTTTGGCCCCAGCGCTAATGTGGAGGCATAATCATTAATTTTGATGAATTCCAGTTCTGGGTATCTGAATGACCTCTTCTGGCTTGCAGACACTACAATAAATGGATACACTCGCATACACGCAAGCACTGGCCATAACTGGAATACACTCACATACAATCGCACAGCACATCCATACACACACGCAGCTGGCATACTTGGATACACTGAACGCCATAACATCGCACAGCACTCATTCCTACAGACATCACTTGCCATACAACGCACAGCACATTTCAACATGAGATACAATCACAACATGGCAAGCCAAATTCACCTACAATACAGCATTAATGGTAGATAATATATAATATAAATATCATAATGAGACAATTCAAAAAAAGAGAAAGAAGACCAGGGCATGGGTGGGCACGCACTTTAATCCTCAGCAATCCGGAGAGCAGAGGCAGGCGGATCTTTGTGAGTTCAAGACCAGCCTTGTCTACAGGCGAGTTCCAGGGTCCCGCTGGAGCGCTAGGAGGAGACCCTATCGTCTCAAAAAGACAACTAGATAGTCAGCGTGTGGCACACGCCTCTTAATCCTAGCATTGGAGCGCAAGAGCAGGCGATATCTTTGTGAGTTCAAGGCCCAGCCTGGTCTACAGAGTAGGTTCCGACAGACTGGAAGGGCTAAGGGCAAAAAAAAACATGCTAAAAAAACATAAACATAATAAATAAATAAATAACATAAATAAAAATATAAATAAATAAATAGAGAAAATTAGCTCAGCAGTCACTTGATCTACGGTTCATTCTCAGCACCCGCACATGGTGGCTAAGCAAAACCATCTAAATCCAGTTCCAGGGGATCTGCTTCCGCTTTCTGACCTCCCCCCACAGGCACTTCAAAGAATGGACACACTCTATACGAATTGACGAGCCATACATCAACACATACAATATAAAAATAATAAATAAGAAACACACGTAAGCTGTGCCAGGTGACACAGGTCTTTTAATCCTAGATTGAAAGGCAGGAAGAGGAAAAGACATCTCAAGACCTAGGCCGAGTTTGCTTACATAGCAAGTCTCCAGGCCAGCTGAGGGCTACGCAGGGAAACGGTCTCAAAAACTAAACTCCATACACAGGATCCACCTGTGAAACACCCAGACGAAGTAAAGTTCCTTACCTTTTCATCCTCATTCTCTGAGTTAGAGCTCAGCTCCATTAGTCAATTCTACATATCAGCATCACTGTCCTCAGAGCCCCAGAGGTCACCACCCACCTCCTTCAGAGGCTTCCTCGTCTCTCGTCCTCTCTCATGTTACCAGCCTGGTGTCTGGCGCGCATTCTATGCCTCGAGCAAGTGTTGAAATAAAGACAGGGACCCCCTTCTTACGACGGAGCGTCTGAACTGTGCCTACAAATACCAGAGGTTGACAAAATGCACTCACACCCGTCCCATACCTTCAAAGCCTGTTTTCTAGCACTGACAGTGACCCTTTATGGTGAGACTGGAAAGCATGGCTCAATAGATTAAAAGAACTTAGCTATATTACTCTTGAGAGGACCCAAGTCAGTCCCAAGTCACCACTCATCTCGTCCAGGCTCACATATGATGCCTATGTAAACTCCAGTCCAGGTGTAAAATGTGCCTACTCTGGCCCCCTAAAGGACAAGACCTGAAGGCAAAGTGCCCATACTCGACACCACATACACACATGATGTTGTAAAGAATTAAAGAAAGGAGCTTGCAGCCAGGCAGTGGGGTCTATGACACCCCTTTAATCCTTAGCAATTTGGGAAGGAGGAGAGGCAGGCAGATCCCTGGTAAGCGTTCAATGACAGCCTGGTTACGGAGTGCGTTCCAGGCAGCTGAGGCTACAAGGAAACGCCGTGTTAAAAGACCAATAATAATAATAATAAACAACATCCCTAAGCGCTCAGCCCTACCCAGGCCCAGATTTCCCATAGGCCCCCAGCTCCCATTTTCACTGACCTTTATTAGGTAGCTCTCCAGGCAATGAGTTGGTTCCAGGAGACTTGTTTGGCTTATGGCCTTCAACAGAGCCCAACCTCCTCTTGGCTGCCCTGAAAGGACAGAAGTCATGGGAACAGACCTCCAGATTCTGCCATCCGCCATCACAAGGAAACGTGACAGTACACAATCAGCCCCCAATCAACCTATCATACGGCTATCTATAAACACTAGTCGATATTCTGAACTCTGCACACCACAGCTCTCTCCAAGTCTTACACTGAGCCCATTCATACCCCCCCCAGCCAGACTCACCCTTCGAGCGACAGACTACCTCTATCTCATCACAGCCTGTTTAAAAAAGGGCCGGACCCGTGGACTTCAAATCTCAAGTGGGAAGACACAGAAAATGATGCTTAGACGTGGCTGGTGCACTCACTTTTAACTCCTGGTAATTGCTCTGCTGACGCCCAGGGCACGCAGATCTCTGTGCAGTTCTTAAGACCAGTTTCGGATCTACATAGTATGTTCATAGCCAGCATATACATACTGAGACCCTTTTTCTTCTTCTCTTTTTTGGCTTCTGTGAGACAGGGGCTCCATTTAGTCCCAACTGTCCTGGGAGCTCACTATGTTAGAGCAGGGGTGCTTGTAACAGCAGAGACCGCCTGCCTCTGCTCTCTGAGCATTAAATGGCACTGCATCTCCTACCCCAGCGCATCTCCCTTTCCTCCTAACCCCCGATGACAAGAGTTTCATTCATACTTATTCCGTAATAAGTCATAGAAGACATTTATGATTCAAAGTGGTGCAATGGCTGGGGGCGGGGCGGCGGACCGAGAGCTACGACCCTCACCTGCAGGCAAGAATTTGACGAGCTCGGTCTCAGCACCCTTCTGTTTTCTAGCCTTTCGGCCAGGCCCACGCTTCTCCTTCGTAGGGTCCAACTTGCGCCCCATGGTACTAGAATAAAAAACACTGTGGGAAAGAGGCGTTGTAGGTTTTTGGAAAGGGAGACCGTGAAAGGGTTACGGCCAGGCCTAGCATCCGCACTGGCGACCCAGAGGGGTGCACAAGGTCCGCCTCGGAGCCACGGCACCGCGCCCCTCCGCCCAGGCCCCAGTGCAAGCCAGCGCGCCACCCTGCTCCTGGATCGCCCGCAGACCTACCCTAAGCCTCCGCTTAGCCTTACTGTGCTCACGCACAGAGACCCCTTCAAGCCAAGTGCAGCTCCACGTGCACCCGTGACTACCTCCGACGCAACAGGCCGCAGGATATGGTGGTGCGCATGCGTGCTTGTCACTTTTTCCTTTTTTCTTTTTTGATCTTTTTGAGACAGGGTCTCCCTGTAGTCCCAGCTGTCCTGGAACTCACTCTGTAGACCAGGCTGGCCTTGAACTCACAAAGATCCACCTGCCTCTGCCTCCCTAGTGCTAGGATTAAAAGCGTGCGGGGACCCCCTCCTATTCTTTCACTTCCTGAAGTAGACCTGATTTTCTGAGAGGCCAAACCCCCTCCCACCCTAAAACTAGTTAGTGGCTATACATTAAAAATAGTTGGGGGTGGGCTGGAGAGATGGTCTAGTGGTTAAGAGCACTGACCACTCTTACAGAGGACCCGGGTTCGATCCCCAGCACCTACATGGCGGCCAAGAACCGTCTGAAACTCCAATTCCAGGAGAATTCCAGTTCCAGGGGAATCTGACACCCTCTTCTGACCTCCACGGTATTGCACGACACGGGTGCACAAACTTGCATGCAGACAGTACATTGATACACATACAGAAATAAATCAATACCGGGCATGGTGGCACACGCCTTTAATCCTAGCACTTGGGAGGCAGAAGCACGGGGATCTCTATGAGTTCGAGGCCAGCCTGGTCTACAGAGTTGAGTCCCAGGACAGCCAGAGCTACAGGGAGACCCTGTCTCAAAAAAAAAAAAACAAAAAAAATAGTTGGGGGTATGAGGATGTTATCTCAGTTGGTAGAGTGCTTGTCTAAAATGCACAAAGCTGTGGATGATCCCCAGCAGCACATGAAACCAGGCATGACAGCACATGGCAGCAACCTCTGAACTTGAGAAGCGGAGGCAGGAAGGTCAGCCTTTCAAGGTCACCCTCTACTACATAAATTTTTTTTTCAAATTTTAAAAAAAATTTTATTTACTTTTTATGTGTATGAATGTATTGTCTGCGTGTAGGTTTGTGCACCTGTGTCGTGCAATGCCGCGGAGGTCAGAAGAGGGCATCAGATTCCCCTGGAACTGGAGTTAACGATAGTTCTCAGCTGCCATGTGGGTGCTGGGGATCGAACCTGGGTCCTCTGCAAGAGTGGACGGTGCTCTTAACTGCTAGGCCATCTCTCCAGCCCCCTACATAGCAAATTTGAGGCTAGCCTGAGCTACACAAGACCCTGTTTCAAAGCCTTTAAAAAAAAAGTCAAGACTGTATTTACAGGAAGAGATACATACAGCAGATAACACTACTGACTATATGTTTACAGGAGGAGACATACCATAGAGCAGATAACACTACTGACTATATGTTTACAGGAGGAGACATACAATAGAACAAATAACACTACTAACTATATGTTTACAGGAGACGACATACAATAGAGCAGATAACACTACTGACTATGTTTACAGGAGGACATACAATAAAGCAGGTAACACTACTGACTATATGTTTACAGGAGGACATACAATAGAGCAAGTAACACTACTGACTTTAGAACAAGGGTCTTTAAT
Organism: Rhizomys pruinosus; assembly: GCA_009823505.1. Taxonomy (NCBI): domain Eukaryota; kingdom Metazoa; phylum Chordata; class Mammalia; order Rodentia; family Spalacidae; genus Rhizomys; species Rhizomys pruinosus. The sequence continues at coordinate 815,187 of VZQC01004506.1, forward strand.
CTGGGATTCTGAATCCTATTTTTTAAATTTATTTTTTTTTTTAATTTTTTATTTATTTTTGTATGTGTATGAATGTACTGTCTTCATGCAGGTTTGTGCACCCGTGTGGTGCAATGCCGCAGAGGTCAGAAGAGGGTGTCGGATTACCCAGGAACTGGAGTTAAAGACGGTTCTTAGATGCCATGTAAGTGCTGGGAATCAAACCCAGATCCTCTGCAAGAGCAGTCGGCACTCTTAACTGCTGAGCCATCTCTCCAGACCCCTTGGGTAAATTTAAAACTGTCATATGTACATGTTTCTCCAGGGGTAGGAGTGTTTCCCAGCCTCTGTGACTTTTCTCCAGTCCCTTAGAGGCATGACTCGTCCCAGACACAGGGAACGGAAGTGACAAGTTCCCCCACTCCAGAACGCTCCGGGCTCCCAGCCTGCGGACACTCAGCAGGCCTCTCACAGCTTACCTATTAGGATCATACTTGGGTCCAGGGCAAGGTGATCCCCAGGTGATCCCAAGCTGGTCCAGTCCTGAGACAAACAACACTACACTGACCTGAGCAAGGTCTCGGCGCCGGGTCTTCAAGGTGTTGGTCCGAAGGGTGACCGGCCGGGGCACCTCATTAGCTTCCAAGAACTCTATCAGCTGCATTGAGACAGTATCGCAGGGACTGAGTGAGGCCAGACAAGAACTCAGAGAGAGCAAGGGACTAACTGTGTTCTTCCCCAGCAGAAAGGCGAGGGATGCAGGTATGTCGGCTGAGTACCTCAGACAGAGGGAAGAGGTCCATGAGCTTGCCGAGCAGGAAGTCGCCATAAGAATAGTAAGTGGCCAGATCTTTCTGAAGCCTATTCAGATACTCAGAACGAGAGCGCCCTTCTTCCCGCTGAGCCCCAAAATTCCGAAGCACTTCCACTATATCCTGAATCCGCTTGTGAACCCGTTGAAGGTCTGGGGCCTGGGCATGTGGGTGCATTAAGGAATGTTGCCTGAATTCCCATGGACCAATCACAGGGCTGGGAAATCCCTTCTCCAAGTGCCTTCCTCCAACCCTCACCCAGAAAGGATATCGTGCTCCATCTCCCCAGCAGGGGGCAGCACAGAGGCCTCCTCGTCTTCCACGTTGATCTGCAGACCCCCCTCTGCTTCTTTTGCCTGGTGTGACCCAGGCGAGACTTCCTCTTCCTCCCCGTCAGTGTCTTCTTCACTCCATTGCCCCCTAGAGACAAAGTCAGGAACAGTGATTTGGACCAGAATAGAGGCCTCTTCCTCACCCCCTTGCCCTACCCCAGCTGCTGCCAAACTCACCCTGCTGCAGCTGCCTGGGCCTTCTGCTTGAGGGCAGCTCTTTCGATGGGCAGCAACTGAAAGGACAGAAGGCCTGAGATCGCAAGCCTGCCCTATCATCACGCCAAACTTCCTTCCCTGGTGGTTTACTTTGTCCAAACTATAAATCTAACAGCTTTCTCTGAAGTAAACACACAAGCTAGAGAAATGCAGAGGACCAGGGTTCAATTCCCAGCACCTACATGGCAGCCAAGAGGGCGTGGCAGCCCACGCCTTTAATCCTAGCACTTGGGAGGCAGAGGCTGGAGGATCTCTGTGAGTTCAAGGCCAGCCTGGTCTACAGAGTGAGTTCCAGGACAGCTGGGACTATAGGGATCTCTCACCAAAAAGGAAAAAAAAAAAAAAAAAAAAAAAAAAAAAAAAAAAAGAAAGAAAGGAGTAAGAATGGGCAGGGAGCCCTGGGATGTAAGCTCAATGACAGAACACTTGCCTCTAACATTCATGCCCCAAATTTATATCCCAACAACTGGCATATCGATCACATTGAAGCTAAACGAGATTTACTTTTCTGTGTACAAGTGTTTTGGCTACATGTAAGTGCACCACATGAATGCAATGCCTGTAAAGGCCAGAAGATGGCACTAGATCCTCTGGAACTGGAGTTGAAAACCTGCCAGCTGAACCCTGGTCCTTTGCAAAAGCAGGAAATACTCCTAATCACCTAAGCTTCTATCTAGCCCCTCCCTGATAGATAAAAAGAGCCCATTATATTATTCTCTCTGTGAGCATCTCTTTATTTTTAGGGGTGTGGTTTTGTTTTCTTTGAAACAGTCTCATTCTTTTTTTTTTTTGGTCTTTTTGAGACAGGGTCTCCCTGCAGCCCCAGCTGTCCTGGAACTCACTCTGTAGTCAAGGCTAGCCTTGAACTCACAAAGATCCCCCTGTCTCTGCATCCCAAGTGCTGGGATTAAAGGCGTGTGCCACCATGCCCGGCTGAAACAGTCTCATTCTATACCCCAGGCTGGCCTTGAACATGATGGCAATCCTCTTTAGCCTTCCACACTGGGATCACAAGTCTGGGCCACTACACCTGGTAGTTTTTAGTTTTTTCTATTTTTACATTTATATTCTGAGGGTGGGGGTAACACGTGCCGTGGTGCATGTGCAGAGGTCAGGAGACAGCTTGTAAGACTTCGTCCTCCTCTCCTGCTATCATGTGGGTCCCATGGATCAGACTCAGGTCCTCAGGCACAGCAGTGTCCTTATCTGCTAAGCCACCTCACCAACCCCTCCCCCATTATCATATCATATCATATCACATCATAATCATCATCATCATCATGAGACAAGGTTTTCCTATGTAGCCCAGGTTGGCCTTAAATTCACAATGTTTCTGCCTCAGCCTCGCAAGAACAAGAATTACCATGCCTGGCTATTTATGCCCTCTTTTGATTAAAAAAAAAAAAAAAAGGTGGCTGGAGGGATGATGTACCAGTTAGCAGTCCTCGCTGCTCTTGCAGAGGACCCAGGGTTCAATTCCCAGCACCCACATCGAGGCTCACAGCCATCTGTAACTATTAATTGCAAGGAATCCAACACCCTCTTCTAGCCTATGTAACCAACAGACACACACAGGCAGGCAAACCATTCACACATATAAAACTGAAGGCTTAACACCTGTTCCAGGAGATCTAACACCTTCTGGGCTCTACAGGCATTACACATCACAGATGCACAAACAAACATGGAGTCAAAACACTCATAAGCTGGGCAAGAGGCAGAGGAGGCAGAGGCAGGTGATCTCTGTGAGTTCAAGGCTGGCCTGATCTACATAACGCTCTTAACAGCTGAACCTTCTCTCTAGTCCCCCCTTTAAAATGTTCTGATAGAGCTATCAGTGCTAGCGGGGCGTGGTGGCTGCTCTTGCAGAGGACCTGGGTTTGGCTCCCAGCGCTAATGTGGAGGCTAATAATTAATTGTGTGTAATTCCAGTTCTGGGGTATCTGATGCCCTCTTCTGGCCTTGCTGACACTACAATAAATGGATACACTCGCATACACGCACAGCACTGCATACTCGGATACACTCACATACATGCACAGCACATCATACACACACAGCACTGCATACTTGGATACACTCGCATACATGCACAGCACTGCATACACGAATACACTTGCATACACGCACAGCACTTGCATACATGGATACAATCACATACATGCAAGCACAACATTCATACATATACACATATATATGTGTAGATATATAAATAAAATATCAATAAATGAGACAATCAAAAAAAGAAAGAAGCCAGGCATGGTGGCGCACGCCTTTAATCCTAGCACTCCGGAGGCAGAGGCAGGCGGATCTTTGTGAGTTCAAGACCAGCCTGGTCTACAGAGCGAGTTCCAGGACAGCTGGAGCTACAGGGAGACCCTGTCTCAAAAAGACAAATAAATAGTCAGGCGTGGTGGCACACGCCTTTAATCCTAGCACTTGGGAGGCAGAGGCAGGCTGATCTTTGTGAGTTCAAGGCCAGCCTGGTCTACAGAGTGAGTTCCAGGACAGCTGGGGCTACAGGGAAACCCTGTCTTGAAAAGACATAAATAAATAAATAAATAAATAAATAAATAAATAAATAAATAAATAAATAGAAAGATAGCTCAGCAGTTCACTGATCTAGGTTCAATTCCCAGCACGCACATGGTGGCTAGCAACCATCTAACTCCAGTTCCAGGGGATCTGATTCCCTCTTCTGACCTCCACAGGCACTTCACAAGATCTGCACACTTATACAGATGCCAGCGATACACCCATACACATAAAAATAATAAATAAAAGAAACACAAGACTGTGCCAGGTGACACAGGTCTTTAATCCTAGCATTTGAAAGGCAGAGGAAAGACATCTCAGACCTAGGCCAGGTTGGCTTACATAGCAAGTTCCAGGCCAGCTGGGGCTACAGAGAAACTGTCTCAAAAACAAACTCCAAACAGGATCCACCTGTGAACACCCAGAGAAGTAAATCTTACCTTTTCATCCTCATCCTCTGAGTTAGAGTCAGCTCCATAGTCATCTACCATATCAGCATCACTGTCCTCAGAGCCCCAGAGGTCCACACCACCTCCTTCAGAGCCTTCCTCGTCTTCGTCCTCCTCACTGTTACCAGCTGGTGCTGGGCGCTTCTTGCCTCGAGCAGTGTTAAATAAAGACAGGGCCCCCTTCTTACCAGGAGTCTGAACTGCTCCTACAAATACCAAGGTTTGACAAATGCACTCACACTCCTGTCCCATACCTCTAAAGCCTGTACTTTCTAGCCCTGACAGTGCCCTTTGGAGACTGGAAAGATGGCTCAATAGTTAAAAGAATGTATTACTCTTGAGAGGACCCAAGTTCAGTTCCCAGCACCCACATCTGTCAGCTCACAACTACCTGTAACTCCAGGTCCAGGTAAATGTGCCTCTGGCCTCCAAGGCAAGACCTGAAGGCAAGTGCCCATACTCACACACATACACATGATGTAAAGAATAAAAGAAAGGAGCTGAGCCAGGCATGGTGGTGCACACCTTTAATCCTAGCATTTGGGAAGGAGAGGCAGGCAGATCTCTGTAAGTTCAAGGCCAGCCTGGTCTACGGAGTGAGTTCCAGGCCAGCTGAGGCTACAATGAGACCCTGTCTCAAAAAGACCAATAATAATAATAATAACAACATCCCTAAGCGCTCAGCCCTACCCAGGCCCAGATTTCCCATAGGCCCCCAGCTCCCATTTTCACTGACCTTTATTAGGTAGCTCTCCAGGCAATGAGTTGGTTCCAGGAGACTTGTTTGGCTTATGGCCTTCAACAGAGCCCAACCTCCTCTTGGCTGCCCTGAAAGGACAGAAGTCATGGGAACAGACCTCCAGATTCTGCCATCCGCCATCACAAGGAAACGTGACAGTACACAATCAGCCCCTCAATCAACCTATCATATGCGGCTAACAAACAGCTCCAATTTAAACCTGGCCATTAACACTCACCTCTTTCGAGCCCGACTAGACAGCCTCTTAGAATTCTCATCACCAGCTGTTTAAAAAAGGGGGACCAGATTAGAAGTCTATGGAAGACACAGAAAATGATGCTAGACGTGGTGGGGCACACTTTTAATCCTGGTAATTGGAGCAAAGGCAAGCAGATCTCTGTGAGTTCAAGACCAGTCTGGTCTACATAGTATGTTCTAGCCCAGCATTACATACTGAGACCCTTTTTCTTCTTTCTTTTTTTGGTCTTTGTGAGACAGGGTCTCCATTTAGTCCCAACTGTCCTGGAGCTCACTATGTAGAGCAGGCTGGCCTTGAACTCACAGAGATCCGCCTGCCTCTGCCTCCTGAGATTAAAGGCATGCATCATCCTACCCCAGCTGCATCTCCCTTTCCTCCTAACCCCGATGACAAGAGTTTCATTCATACTTATTCCGTAATAAGTCATAGAAGACATTTATGATTCAAAGTGGTGCAATGGCTGGGGGCGGGGCGGCGGACCGAGAGCTACGACCCTCACCTGCAGGCAAGAATTTGACGAGCTCGGTCTCAGCACCCTTCTGTTTTCTAGCCTTTCGGCCAGGCCCACGCTTCTCCTTCGTAGGGTCCAACTTGCGCCCCATGGTACTAGAATAAAAAACACTGTGGGAAAGAGGCGTTGTAGGTTTTTGGAAAGGGAGACCGTGAAAGGGTTACGGCCAGGCCTAGCATCCGCACTGGCGACCCAGAGGGGTGCACAAGGTCCGCCTCGGAGCCACGGCACCGCGCCCCTCCGCCCAGGCCCCAGTGCAAGCCAGCGCGCCACCCTGCTCCTGGATCGCCCGCAGACCTACCCTAAGCCTCCGCTTAGCCTTACTGTGCTCACGCACAGAGACCCCTTCAAGCCAAGTGCAGCTCCACGTGCACCCGTGACTACCTCCGACGCAACAGGCCGCAGAGGTGGTGCGCATGCGTGCTGTCACACGCCCCGCCTCTTCCGGTGGCGACAGCCGGAACAGTACCTGTGTAGGAGTGAATGCGCCTGGATTCCCGGCCGCTTCCCCAGGTGGGAAGTGCCGGGCTACTTCCTTACGCGCAGCCTCGAATTGGCTTTTCAGTAGCGGAAAAAGCCTGAAAGCCGCCCCGGGATCCGGGGGCTACCAGCCCGGCCGTTCCTCCTGATTCAAGATCTTGCCTTCCCACGCCTCTTCTCTCCAACACCCAGCATTTTCATTAAAGCCCCGGATCCCCAATCCCGTTCAGACCCTTTGAAGGGAACATGACTTCTGGCACCCTAAATTTTTTTTTTTTTTTTGGTCTTTTTGAGACAGGGTCTCCCTGTAGTCCCAGCTGTCCTGGAACTCACTCTGTAGACCAGGCTGGCCTTGAACTCACAAAGATCCGCCTGCCTCTGCCTCCCAAGTGCTAGGATTAAAGGCGTGCGCCACCACGCCCCGCTGTGGCACCCTAAATTTTACTGAACTCAGCTTTCCTTCAAAGTAAGATTAGCGTTTCAAAACTTTCCAGCCTGGCGTGGAATTCACGCCTTTAATCCCAGCACTCAGAAGGCGGAGGCCAACAGATCTCCTGAGTTGAAGGCTAGCCTGGTCTACATAGCGAGTTCCAGGCCAGCGAGGGCTACATACATAGTCAAACTATCTCAAACACGGGGGTAGGGAGCCTAGTGCGGTTGTGCAGGCCTTTAATTCTAGCAGTTCGGAGGCAGAGGCAACTGGATTCCTGTGAAATCAAAGCCAATCTGGTCTACATAGAGTTCCAGGCCAGCTGGGCTACACAGACCCCGTCTCAAAAATAGAGGGAAGGGGAAAAAAAAAAAAAAAAAAGCTTCCAAGCTTGTGAGATTGTGATGGCCCTAGCCCAAGTCTGACAACCTGGCTTCAATAACAGGACCTACCCACATAGTGGAAAGCGAGAACTCCTGTAACTTGTCTTTTGACCTGCACATGCATAGCAACCGCCCCCACCTCCCGCGACACATATAGATGTAATTAAAAAAAAAAATTACAGGAACTAAGAAAAAAGAAATCTACCCAGGTTTGAATCCCAGCACCTACAAGATGGCTAACAAGGGTCCATAACGCCAATGCCGCCCCCAGACCTCAGTGGGCTCTGCGCCACACAGGTGCACAGCATGCAAGATAACTCATATTTAAAAAACGTTTAATCCTCGCACACGGGAGGCAGGCGGATCTTTGAGTTAAAGGCCAACCTGGTCTACAGAGTTCCAGGACAGCTGGGGCCACAGGGAGACCCTGTCTCGAAAAGACAAAAAGACAAACAAAAAAAACCCCTACTTTTTACGCAAACTTTAAAAAATTTCCATGTCACAGAGTACACGTGTCAGTGGCTAGCCTGCAGAAGGCCCTGCCTGGACTATAGCCCCCCCCCCCCATCAAGTGAAAACTTTTCAAGCACTTTACTGGTCTTGTCTTGACAATCATATCTGGTGACCATCTTCTTTCTGCACAAGGGATCTGGGTGTCAACAAGGGACAGTGCAGAAGCCTTTTCCACCAGCTGTCATGTGAGATTGGGACCTGGCCCTGGCACACTAGCAGGAGAGTGTCTTCAGGGATGAGGGAATCTTTACTTTTTGAGGCAGCCAGGTCTTGGTACCTGCCACACACTCATCCACTTGCACTTTTACCCACACTGAACCACAGCACTAAAATACAAGGAAACTTTTATTTTCAATTTTCATCAAGAAATTTGCTGTAGTTTTTTATGTTTTTGGTTCTTTTCCTTTTTTTTTTTTTCCAACTTTATTTCACTTTAGCCGCTCAGTGGCTGGAGCCGCTGGGTTCCTGGTATTAAAAAGATGCCAACAGAGGTAGCTGTGTCTCGCCCAGGGGCCCGGCCCACTCTGAATACCCCCCAAAAGGAGAAAACACAAAGTAAACCAACAAAATAAACCAAAAAGAGGAAGAAATTCAGATCATTTTCTTCAAGCCTGGCAGGAACCCACAACAGTTTGTATGTAACAGACGTTACAGTGGGGAGAAGCCAGGGTCCAGAAGGCAGCCAGCCTGCCAGCTCCCTGCAGATGGCGCCGGCGCTTCTGCTGCATGTCTCTCCAGCAGGAAGGGCACCACTGCCCCTCACTCCCTCCTGGCCCCAGTGCTCTGGGCTGTTCCTTTACAACATGGAAGATGGGCAGAAGGAAGGCGAGGGTCTCTCAGGTCCTCCAGGGGAAGCCGGGACAAGAGAGAGTGAGGAAGGTCACTGCTCTGCGGTGGAGGTGTTATCAATCTTCACTGCTGCTGAGCAACCTACAAGGAAAAGACAGGCAGGAGTCAGAATCACAGGGTTAGGTGTCCTGATGGCAGGGGGCAGCTCAACTCATCAGAGCCCAGCTGCCCAGCAGTGAGCCGGGACACCGAGCAAAGAACAAGTTCCAGAGTGGTTTTGTGGGAAGCTCTGGCACAAAGTGAAGAATGGTCCTACCTGCTGTGGGGGAGGTTCGGGTGCCCTGTTTGCCAGGCGGCTGAGAATGTTCCGCTCTGACATCTGTAACCTCACAGCAACTGGGGGAATTCGGGCAATGGTAGCTGGGAGTCGAGTCACATCAGCTTTCATATCACTCAACAGTTCTTCCAGCTGTTTTAGAACTGCAGAGGGAAAAAAAGGTTGTGAGCTGTGGTAGTCAAGACCACAATCCTGAAGGGCTGCCTGCCCTATTTCTCGGTGGCCAAAGTGCCTTTATTTTTAAAAAGATTTCATTACTTGTGTGTATGGGGGAGTGCTCACGGAGGGCAGGAGAGGGTGTCAGATCCCCTGGAACTGGAGTTACAAGTCATGAGCCACCCAGTGTGGGTGCTGGGAATTAAACTTGAGTCCTCTCGAGGAACAGTAAGTACCCAACCACTGGGCCGTCTCTCCTGACACTGTTACTTGACCTGGCCTACAACAATGCTCAAATTCCTATTCCTCATATTCCAATCACAATTGTTCATGGTGAGTTTTGTTTTCAGACAGGGTCTTACAATGTTGCCCAGGCTGCTTTGAACACCTAGCTCACAGGGAATTCATGCTTTGGGCTCCCGGATACCAGGAATACAGGTAAATGCCAATGTTCCTGTTGACGCTCTGCTTTTAAAAGGACCTCTCCTTGGCCGGGTGTGGTGGTGCACGCCTTTAATCCTAGCACTTGGGAGGCAGAGGCATGCGGATCTTTGTGAGTTCAAGGCCAGCCTGGTCTACAGAGAGTTCCAGGACAGCTGGGGCTACAGGGAGACCCTGTCTCAAAAAAGAAAAAAACAAAAAAAAAGGACCTCATCCTTTATCTCACTGTCCTCTGCTCACTACTGTCTCCAGGGTGGTTTTTTTTGTTTTTTTTTTCTTTTTGAGACAGGGTCTCCCTTTGGTCCCAGCTGGCCTGGAGCTTGCTATGTAGACCAGGCTGGCCTTGAACTCACAGAGATCTGCCTGCCTCTGCCTCTTGAGTGCTGGGATTAAAGGTGTGCACCACCACACCCGGTCAGACTCAAGGTTTTAAAACTTGCTCCTTCCAACTTGCTCCTCTGACCCTCCTTCCTCCAACCCCCACACCTGCCTCTACTTTTTTTTTAAAATAAATATATATATATATATATTTTTTTTTTTTAATGTGTATGAGTGTACTGTCTGCATGTAAGTTGGTGCACCCATGTCAAGCAATGCCATGGAGGTCAGAAGAGGGTGTCAGATTCCCCTGGAGTTAAAGACGGTTCTTAGCCGCCATGTGGGTGCTGAAAATCAAAGGTGGATCCTCTGCAAGAGCAGTCGGTGCTCTTAACTGCTGAGCCACCTCTCCAGCCCCTCTACTACTTATTTGCAGCTTTTATTCCCAGCATCAGAGATCAAACCAAAAGCCTGTGTGCTCCTTCCTTCACTGGAGAAACTTGTTCCTACTCTTTCCTTTTCACATTCTTGCCTCTACTTTCTGGATGTCGCCCACCACCTTGGTAACGCCCATCTTTTCCTCACTTCACCCTCCACCTCCTTGTAATGTTTCACTTTAATTAGAAACAAAATGTTGAAAGGGTTCTAGAATTTGAAGGGATCTTAAATCACCTGAAGTTACCTCTAATATCCCAGATGACATGTTATTATTCTGTGCTCTGCATCTCAAGAACCTGAATAAATTAAGTCAAAAAAGACAAAGAACTACTGTCCTTGATTGTCTCTACCTTAAGCTCCCAAACAGGCTCTGAAAACAGTCTGGAAGCAACAAGTCTATGTGAGTTGGGAAGGGGAGAGGAGAGGGAGGCTGAAGGAAGGACTAGGAGGCAGGGGGGCCACTGGCGACCTTTGTGCAGGACTGCATTGGCTGGCTTATTTCCTGCCATCGACTCCTTGGACAGGTGCTGGTGACTTTCTGCCAAACACTCCACCTCAGCAAAACGGGTGTTAAGGGCCATAGACGGGTGAGAGGGGTCCTCTGACATGTTCAGGTAGGCCGCCCTGCGAAGCTGCTCCTCGATCACCAGGGCTTGTTCTAAGAGCTGCACAAGGAGAAAGAAGAGACAGGAGTTGGACTCAGAGCCACTCCTCCCCCCTGCCAGCCTCTCCGCCCTCCTCCCACAGCTGACAGCTTTGGGGCTGGCCCAGCACCATTCCCCACACAAGCAGTTCTACAATATTTTTTCTTTCCCTTTAGAGGTGCAAGTTTTTATGTTTTTATCTTTTTTTTGAAGTGGGGGGGGTGGTTAAAAAGGGTCTCCCTGTAGCCTCAGCTGGCCTGGAATTCACTATGTCAACCAGGCTAGCCCTTGGATCTTACAGAAATCTGCCTGCCTCTGGCTCTTGAGTGCTGGCAGGATTAAAAGCATGCAGCATTATGCCTGGCCAATTTTTGACTCTTTTTAAATTTTCACACAAAAATAATAAAAACTCATGCCAGGCATGGTGGCACACCCCTTTAATCCCAGCACTCAGGAGGCAGAAGTAGGCAGATCTCTGAGTTCAAGGCCCCTGTCTCAAAAAGACCAACAAAAAGGAAACTCAATTTAGAAAATACTATAGAATGTATAGAGTTCAAATTGTGAGCCAGCTGAGTGGGTAAAGGCCAAGCCTGCCAACCTGAGTTTGATCCCAGGGACTCAAATACTGAAAGGGGTGAACCAACTCAGAAAACCTCATGTGAGGACACAGTGAAACAAGCAAAAGCACACACACAACAAATAAAATGTCAAGAATTAAGCCGGGTGTGGTGGTGCACGCCTTTAATCCTAACACTCAGGAGGCAGAGGCAGAGGCAGGCGGATCTTTGTGAGTTCAAGGCCAGCCTGGTCTACAGAGTGAGTTCCAGGAGAGCTGGGGCTACAGGGAGACCCTGTCTTGAAAAGACCAAAAAAGCCGGGCGTGGTGGCGCACGCCTTTAATCCTAGCACTCGGGAGGCAGAGGCAGGCGGATCTTTGTGAGTTCAAGGCCAGCCTGGTCTACAGAGTGAGTTCCAGGACAGCTGGGGCTACAGGGAGACCCTGTCTCGAAAACACCAAAAAAAAAAAAAAAAAAGAAAAAAAAGAAAAGACCAAAAAAAAAAAAAAAAAAAAAGAATTTAAAAGTAGGTGGGTGTGTTGTTGCATCCCTTTAATCCCAGGAGGGAGGCAGAGGCAGGCAGATCTCTTTGAGTTCAAGGCCAGCCTGGTCTACACAATGAGTTCCAGGCCAGCTGGGGCTAAAGAGAGAACCTATCTCAAAGACAAAAATAAATAAAAAAATAAAATAAGTAATCCCTCCTCCCAGAGATCCTGAACCATGTTTATGTGCAGGACCATATTACCTGTCTAAGATACATGCTTGACATCTTTGCTCTTCAAGACCACAGGGTGGAGGTTTCAGTTTGGGTTTCACGTAGCTCAGGCTGGCCTCAAACTTGCTATGTAGCAGAAGATAACTCTGAACTCCTGATCCCCCTAACTCTACCTCCCTGAGATTATGGGCATGTGCAACTATGTCTGGTTTGTAGAGAGGTAGAGCGTCAGAGGTAAGTGAGATAGGACGTTGCTTTGTTGCTCTGGCTGGCCTGGAAATAGCAATCTTGGGGCCTGAAATCCTTGGGGAGATGGTTCAGCAGTTGAAAGCAGTTGTTGCACAATCACAAGGGCTACAGCACCCATATAACAAGCTGGACACCCTACACACCAGTAGCTAAATCCTAAAGCAAAGGAGAAGGGGATCCAAGGGGCTTGGTGGCTCCCAGCTAGCCCAGAAAATACAAGTCTTAAGCTCAGAGAGAGACCATGCCTCAAAAGGATACAGGCAAGAGAGTAAAAGGGGATGCCGAACACCCCTTTCTGGACTCCCTGCACCAGCTGCAGACACCCACAAATACATCAATAAGAAATTGTTGGGACCAGAGAGCACTGACTGTTCTTGCAGAGGAGCATGGTTTCATTCCCAGCACCCACAGGCAGCTAACAGTCATCCTAAGTCCAGCTCCAGGGGACCCAGGCCCCCTCTGACCTCCCTCTGAGGACACTGCATGACACAGTCCACTTACACTCATGCAAGCTATGCACTCGTACACATAAAATGCAAATTTTCAAAAATATTTTTTGGAAAGTAAATAGAAAAGGTGCTGGCCCGAGCCGCCTGGAGGTTGGTGGTGTGCAGCCTGGTGCCCTCATGTCTACACTAACAGATTTACTATTCGGACAAACACGATGAGGAGGAGGAGGTACTGGCATGTCATGCTGCCCAAGGACATAACCAAGCTGGTCCCTAAAACCCATCTGATGTCTGAATCTGAATGGAGAAACCTTGGTGTTCAGCAGAGACAGGGATGGGTCCATTATATGATCCATGAACCAGAACTTCACATCTGATTGTTCTGGAGCCCACTACCCAAGAAGCCAAAGAAATGAAGCTGCTGAACCACTTTTCAGCCTCAAGCTTTACAGAGCTGCTCTTCTCGAACACCTTCTGAGAGCAGGACTGTGCTCTTTTCTTATTTCTCACTTTACTTTAAATATAAAGGATGTTCAGTGTACTTTTGAATGAGCCGCTTTGCTTCCTGAAAAAAGCCACCAACACCACAGCCCTGTCAGATGGGTACTCTGTGGCCCAAAGCCTCATCTGAGTGTGACCCAGAGCCATAGAGTATACTGTATTGAGCAGACCACATCTGCCATATTGAGGAGGCATCTGAGAAAATCAGACTGTGGCTATGAGAGGGATTGTATAAATTTGCTGTTTTGCTTTTTTCTAATTGGTGTATGGATTTATGTTCAAAGTATTGGAAACTTTTCATTTTATTTGACAAACCTGTTCCATGTTACAAGCCTTGATTAAAGAGTAAGTTTTCATAATGCTAAAAAAAAAAAAAAGCCGGCCATGGTGGCACACACCTTTAATTCCAGGTCTCCCTGTAGCCCCATGCGCCACCATGCCTGGCTTAAAGACGGTTCTTAGCTGCCATGTGGGTGCTGGGAATCGAACCTGGGTTCTCTGCAAGAGCAGTTGGCATTCTTAACCACTGGGCCATCTCTCCAGCCCAATTTTTTTTTTTTTTTTCAAGAAAAAAGGGGCCAGGCTTGGTGGCGCATGCCTTTAATCCTAGCACAGGAGGCAGAGGCAGGCGGATCTCTGTGAGTTCAAGGCCAGCCTGGTCTACAGAGTGAGTTCCAGGACTCCTGGGGCTACAGGGAGACCCTGTCTCGAAAAGAACAAAAAAAAAAAAAAAAAGAAAAAGGGCCAGGCGTGGTGGCACACCCCCTTAATCCCCACACATGGGAGGCAGAGAGGAAGGCAGACTCTGAAATCGAGGCCTAGTCTCCATAGTGAGTTTCAGGTCAGCTGTGGCTACAGGGAGACCCTGTCTTAAAAATACAAAATATTTTGTGTACATGTGCTCATAAGTGCAAGTGTGCTGAGAGTCTAGAGACGCCAGACTCCCTGTGTACATGCACTCATGAGTGCAGGTGTGCTCAGAGTCTAGAGACGCCAGACTCCCTGTGTACATGCGCTCATGACTGCAGGTGTGCTCAGAGTCTAGAGACGCCAGACTCCCTGTGTACATGCGCTCACGAGTGCAGGTGTGCTCAGAGTCTAGAGACGCCAGACTCCCTGTGTACATGCGCTCATGACTGCAGGTGTGCTCAGAGTCTAGAGACGCCAGACTCCCTGTGTACATGCGCTCATGAGTGCAGGTGTGCTCAGAGTCTAGAGACGCCAGACTCCCTGTGTACAAGCGCTCACGAGTGCAGGTGTGCTCAGAGTCTAGAGACGCCAGACTCCCTGTGTACATGTGCTCATGAGTGCAGGTGTGCTGAGAGTCTAGACGCCAGACTCCCTATGTACATGTGCTCACGAGTGCAGGTGTGCTCAGAGTCTAGAGACGCCAGACTCCCTGTGTACATGTGCTCACGAGTGCAGGTGTGCTCAGAGTCTAGAGACGCCATACTCCCTGTGTACATGTGCTCATGAGTGCAGGTGTGCTGAGAGTCTAGACGCCAGACTCCCTGGAGCTGGCATTACAAGCACATTTACTGCCTGACTCAGGTGTTACAAACCAAACTCGGGTCCTCTTCAAGAGCAGCACACACTGAGCCATCTCTTTAGCCTCCCTAAATAGTTTTTCAATTAGGTTCTTCATCAAGGCTGGCCTTGAATTCACTATGTAGCAGGGGATGACCTTGAGCTCCTGATCCTCCTGGATCCGTATCTTGAATTCTGACATTAGACATGCACTACCATGCTGGGGTTTTTTTTGTTGTTTTGGTTTGGTTTTTTTGGTCTTTCTCAGACAGGGTCTCCCTGTAGCCCAGCTGTCCTGGAACTCACTCTGTAGACCAGGCTGGCCTTGAACTCACAGAGATCCGCCTGCCTCTGCCTCCCAAATGCTGGGGTTACAGGCATGCGCCACCACACCCAGCCACCATGCTGTTTTATGTGCTGGGCATCAAACCCAGGTTTCCTATATATTAGGCCAGTACTCTACAAGCTACAACCTCGGCCAGGCGCTTTGATTTTTTTTTTCTTCA
The DNA here is from genome assembly GCA_009823505.1 of Rhizomys pruinosus. Taxonomy (NCBI): domain Eukaryota; kingdom Metazoa; phylum Chordata; class Mammalia; order Rodentia; family Spalacidae; genus Rhizomys; species Rhizomys pruinosus. The sequence continues at coordinate 830,452 of VZQC01004506.1, forward strand.
GTCCCCCACTACCACAAGTTATGCAGTCAAGTGTCCCACATTTGGGGAAATCGCAGGGGTCTGCACACCCAGAATGCAATGGATGAGCCTCGCCCTGGGAAAGCCACCTTCATCATGGTATCTCCCCTGCCAGGTTCTATGAGGCCCAGCTTGGTAAGAAGCACTTCCTGCTCTTTCAGAAGACCAGGGTTTGGTTCGCAGAACACACATGGCAGCAAACACGCATCTATAACTCTAGTTGCAGAAGATCCCATGCTGCCACCTGGTCTCCCAGGGCACCAGGCACACACAGACACATTCAGGAAACATTCATACATCTTTTGAAAAAAAAAAAAAAAAATCAAAGTAGGTGACAAGCAAATTGCCAATTCTAAATAAACTCCAGGTTTGTTTTGCTTAAACTAAGAGTCGTTCTGTGTAGCTTAGGCTGGTCCCTTGTTCATCACCTCCCCTGAGTGCTGGGGTTATAAAAATTGGCCACTGTACCCCTGCATTCTCTATGTTTTAATGAATTTACATATAGATTATTTATATGGCTGTTCAAACATTGCTACTTTAAGATAGTACATGACTTACAACTATCAATGCATCAGTTACAATTTAAGGTGATTCTGAATAGCTAATCTGTTCAATAAGCTTTTAACTATAGATCAAACACTATGAGGTAGTGACAACACTAAGGAAATTATTACTCAGCAACTTAGTCTTAATTAAACCAACTTACTAAATACTGTTTTATCAAGTAAGCTGGGGTAGTGTGTGTGTGTGTGTGTGTGTGTGTGTGTGTGTGTGTGTGTGTGTGTNTGATCCCCAGCACCCACATGGCGGCCGAGAACCATCTGAAACTCCAGTTCCAGGGGAATCCGACACCCTCTTCTGACCTCCGCAGCATTGCACGACACGGGTGCACAGACTTACATGCAGACAGTACACTCATACACATACAGAAATAAATAAAAATTAAAAAATAAAATAAAATAAAAAAGAACTGTCTTTAAGGGACAGGGAGACCCTGTCTCAAAAAAAAAAAAGTTATTACATTTTTTTTCTTTTCCCACTGCAATTTTTTATGCTATCACATAAACATGTGTGTTGGTGCTTCTACTGCTTACCATATACCAAGTGAACATTTACCTATCTACACTTCTAATGTTGAACCTCACTAAAGCTCAATGCAGTGAATTATTCACGCACATGTTATTGGTTGGATCCATGTAATAATTTTAGAAATATACCCCGAGTCAGGAAGTTAGTTCTCAAGAATCCATTGTTTGGGGGTTCTCTACCAGTATCAGGGATCAAACTCAGTGGCAAATGTACCAGTAAGTTACATTCCTTTGTTGTTAGGTGGGTTTGTTTGTTTTGTTTTGAGACAGGGTCTCCCTGTAGCCCCAGCTGTCCTGGAACTCACTATGTAGACCAGGCTGGCTTTGAACTCACAGAAATCCACCTGCCTCTGCCTCCCAAGTGCTGGGATTACAGGCGTGCGCCACTACACCCAGCTTGAGTGGGTTTGTTTTTTGTTTTGCTTTGATATTAAGACAGGGTCTCACTATGTAGCATAGATTGGCCTTGAACTCAAGACTGTCCTGCTTCAGTGCCATAAGTGCTAGAATTACAGGCATTAGCCACCATCACACAATTTCTTACATCACACACGTTCTTACCTAAATCCACTAGGAGACAGGTAAAGGTATATTATGAGAATGGGCCTTTGTTTTCATAACAGGACCTACTATAACCCAGGGTAATCTTAAACTATGTAAAACTCCTGATCCACTGCCTCTACCTTCCAAATACTGAGATCACAGGGATGCATTGCTACCACCTTTAGATCAGGATTTTTTCTTTTCTCTTTTAAAGCAGGTCTTGCTAAATTGTCCTGGTTAGCTTTGTATTTACAATCGTTCCTAGACACCAGTACTAGAGTGCCGGGCACTTGTCATCGACACCCAACTACTGTTGTTCATTCAAAGCTTTTTCTTAAGAAATGTCTCCTATTCTAGTGTCAGCCAGTGCTGCTAAGCAGATACACTGATGCTTCTCAAATGTGTATCACAAGCACAAGCACTGACGGTTCTGGTCCCACACGTGTACGTACAGTGGGAGAAACAGCAGCTGAAGGGGTGTTGACCTGTGAGAAACACCAAGCTACTTGTCCAAAACTGAATTTATTATTTTCTACAGGCTTTTCTCTTCTTTCACATGACCACCTAACTTTTTCAGTCATTCAAACTCAAAACAGTCATTTTCAAATATTTCATTTATATTTTTATGTGTATTAGTGTATTGCTTGCATGTAAGCGCCCGTGTGTCATCCAATGCCTGTAGAGGTCAGAAGAGGGCATTGAATCCCCTTGAACTGTAGTTAGGACAGTTGTTAGCTGCCATGTGGATGCTGGGAATCGAACTCTGGTCCTCTGCAACAGCAACCAGTGAGTCCTCTTAACCACTGAGCCATCTCTCCAGCCCCCAAACAGTCTTTTTAAGAGTTTCCCTTTTAGGGCTGGAGAGATGGCCTAGCGGTTAAGAGCACCGACTGCTCTTGCGGAGGACCCGAGTTCGATCCCCAGCACCCACATGGCGGCTGAGAACCGTCTTTAACTCACATGTATGTAAGTGCATTGCACAATTGCACCACACAGGAGCACAAACCTACATGCAGACAGTACATTCATACACATAAAAAATTTAAAAAAAAAGAAAATCTTTTATAAGCTGGGGCTTTTAATCCCAGCTCTCAGGAGGCAGAGGCAGGCCAATCCTTGTGAGATCCAGGCAAGCCTGGTCTTTAGAGTGAGTTCCAGGCCAGCTGGGGCTACAGGAAGACCCTGTCTCAAAAAGACAAAAAAAAAAAAAAAAA